>JAPIVC010000287.1:0-363437 GCA_030586385.1 Camponotus fellah | reverse complement strand
AAATATTTTTAAATACTTCAATACTTTATTTAAAGAAATAATAATTTGTTGAAAATATTTAGTCAAGTTTACAATTTTTTTCTCAATGTGCATTATTCTTCTCCTTCTTTTTATATTATTTGTAATTGTTGGAAAAAAATTATTCAATAAAATTGTGGTATGAATATTATCGATATTTATAAATACCGGATAAACGCAGTATCATGACTCGAAATATGTAACATGACGTTTTGTAAATGTTTATTCGTTAAACTGCACGTCTCGCAAACACGGAAAAGTTATTGTAGTTTCAGAGTTATATAGTTTGTGTGCGAGAACTCGAGGTCGATACAGAGGGATTAAATCTATCTCACCCTTTCTCGGCTGCTCTGGCTTCGAGAAGCATTCTCGATCCAAGTATCGAGAGCCCGTTGGCCATTTCCTCTCCTTTCGTCGTCGCAATCCACGCACGTTTCTAATATCCTGAAGCGTCGAAAAGCGATAAGGGATCATGTTTCTATAAATATTTCTCAACTATTGATTTTCCCGCCAATATTATATTCTGCAGAGAGAATTGCATTAGATGCCCTTTGGTTTTCTTGTCCCGATCTTTAGCAAGAGTCCCGTAATTGACTCGAAATTGAAGAACTTTCTTGCCTCCTTCGTTTCTTACTCTTGTTATTTAACGCTCGCTCTTAATCCATTGAAGAGAATTTTTTAACATAAAGCTCGAATATACAGTGTGTCGTGGAATCGCCTGTCAATAGACATGGTATTATTTTTGGCAAAATATTGACTATAATCGGTGAAAGAATAATGAGATATCGATGGCTTTCAAACTACAAATCACTGAAAATCAAAGCAAATTAAGCGAAATTTTATCGAATTGAGCCTCGCAGCCAAAAATTAACGAAACATCATTCGCGTTTAGTTTGCAGAAATTTAACAAAGTGCTATGAGAATAATTAATTTGATCTTAATATATACAATTTCATTTATGCACACGGAAAAATATCAAATAACACTATATACTTAAATAACTTTCTTCCTTTCACTAAAAAAACTCAAAACAACTAAACAACAAAAAAAAATTTCTTTTAAAAAACAACACCATCAACAAAAAAAAAAAAACAACAAACACAAATGTGCACACACATACAAATATACATATTTCTTAAAATAATATTTTGTGGCGCAAATTATCTATTATTCGAGAAATACGACCTGTTATGTAATTAATTATAAAGTTGGAATTAATTAAATTAAATTTAATTTAAAAATATCATTGTTGTGATATTTTAATATCTGTCAAGAAACTATGCTTGGTCCGAATAGGACGAGAAAACGAGCGATAAAATGCTGTATATAGATGATTTATTTAAAAAGCCGTTTAAAAATTCGTTGTGGACCATTGCTCGCGGCAATTCAATATAAATCCAGAACGATCGTCGCAAACAACGGATCGGTTATAAAAAAAATCTATTTTTAGTACGTGACTGACAAATTGGCTGAATTGGACAGTTTTTTATCTGAAACGATGGTCACATATCTCCCTCTCTATGTATAACATGTTTAATTTGCTCGACTGATGGAAATTGAGAGAGGTATTTAGGAACGGATTATTTCTTCTTCGAATACGAATCACGATTTCTCTAATAAAATTCTCAATTATTTTCATTGTTTTCTTAAGATTAACCTTTCCTTTAATAAGATTTTATTTAACATTGATGTCGCGATAACATCGTTAACGCAGATTCAGTACCCGTTTATTTCCAGACACCTTGTAAGTAGAAATCCATCGCGAATTCTGTCGGGGATAATGGATCGTCTGAAATAGTTCTAGACTGAGATGAAATTCTACGAAGCGCGATCCTTCCGTTTGGATGCAGGAAAAATCGATCGTTTGTGGTATCGCGTGGGTAAACTTCATTAGGGTGTTTCTCGATACGAGATGTTGCAGCCGATAATAATTCTTCGGTGGAGAATTATGCCTCAAATTATGACGTAGACTGGAAAAAAGTTGTCAAAGATCGTACACGCGAAAACGCAAAAGGTTCACGAGAGGATCAGTGTTGCGCTTAGATAACTTAGAATAATCTAGATACAGATTGGATAAATCATATACTCACGTATCTCAGATAAATATAGATAATTAAATATAGAATAAAAATATAGAATAAAGATAATTCGGTTTTAATGTATCTAGATAAAAGATGAATTAGTTAAATATTTTATCTAGATACTTTTAAGATAATATTTAAAGCAATTTGGGATATATAAAAATAATGAACTCGAGACAAAAAATTACTGAAAATAAGCATGTATTCATTTGACAACAATAACGAGTATAGGTCGTGTCTATAATGTCAGTGTCAATCGATCAATGTGATTATTTCTGCATTCCAACGACCGCAAGAATCATCTTTTCCTTTTTTTAACGACTGGCAGAATCATCTTTCCCTTGTTGTTTGCTAAAAGTTAAACAAAGACACATCATATTTACGAGTGTCGCGATCATTAAGTGGAATGCTTTTAAATCTGTATTACACTATAGGTTGCGGGTTCGATTACGACTAAAATTGATTAGAGTAGCCGGTCGATAAATTGCTATGGTTTGGAAAAATTGCACTCAATGCACAATGATTACATTATCTTAGCTGTTTTAATAAAAGATATCACTTTTCTTATATCTGAGATACAGATAAAGATACCCCAAACCTGAATTACATAGATAAAAGATAAAATAAACAATAATTGCTCTAGATGAAAATCTAGATAATTTTATCCAGATAACGGAAAACACTGACGAGGATTAATGATTACGAGCACGTGTATCGGTATCCATGGATTATGACGGCATAAAAATCCACAAAACAATCACATCAAATCATTGCAGCGCTCATGATAAATATACGAAAAATATTTAAAATTATATTCACGTACACCTGTCATCCTAAAAATTATTAAATTCACTTTAGACCGGCTACATAATTCACGACAGAGCGAATTTTATTTATAAATCTACGCGCCGTGTGTGATAGAAAAACATTTGCACGCATATATACACGGAAATAAGGTCATACTTAACTCCGATATTCACAAACTCAGACACACAACACGAGCTATTATATATATATATATATATCATAATAAATCAAAATACACCCCGTGCATGAAATCATAAATGGAATTCAGTTCTGAATCCTGTCGCGAATTATGGATCGTGCAATAAAACGAGGACTTTAACGTAATCAATATTGTAACCGATCCGATTATTCCGAAGTGAATTTTTCTTTTCTTTCCTTCTTTTTTTCGACATTTTTTTCCCCCGACAAATCACAAGGAAGCTGTCTCTTGCACCCGGCTAAAAGGTCAAAGGTTAGTAGTGCACTGTTAATACTTTGCGCGCAATTAAGTGGCTATTAAGTGGGCGGGACGGTTTGACCCACCTAATCCAGTTTTATCCCTCGCCCCCTCGCTTCATCCCTGCTTCACCCCCACGATGACACTCGCGCAGGGACATGAACAATGTCGGGTGAACTGGTTTACTTTCGGCGAAAATTTGTTCCACCGCCAATAATAAACCAACCGCCCTCAAGTGAAATCAATGCAATTAAAGTGACATGGAGCGATAAAAGCGAAAAGCGGTATTTGATTTTCGCGATATTCGTCCGGTTAAATTCGCGCCGCGAATCATCGATGGTCTCTCTTGACGGTCCGACCCGGCAAATCCGAATTATTTCTCGCTGCGAGACGATAAATCGAACGATTAAATCTCACGTTGACCCGGCCTATTCCGACCAAAACGCGCCGGGGCGGAAATTGAAGGGGTTTTACAAAATGCTTTACGAACGGAAGGCGGGTTGAATCGCGAAATTTCGTGATTGCCATCGTAAACGGTATAATTAAATCTTATTTATCGGTTCGTGTGAGATTTATCGCGGAAAATCGATAACAAGGGAGATGATAAAATCAAACAGTAACATAAAATTCTTGTCGCCAGTACGTAAAATAAAAGACGTAATTAAAATCGACCAAACTGGCAGTTTATTGAGGTAAAAAAAATCATAACGTTTCGATCATAGGTTTTGGTCCTTTTCGAGTGAAAATTTAGTTAATTATATATAAAGACATTCTCTGTGTCTTTCTCTGTGTGTTGATGGAGTTGGTTGACGAAGTGATTTTCTCACGATTGAATAATTAACTAAATTTTCACTGAAAAGGACCAAAACTATGGTCAAACGTTGGATTTTTTTTTACCTCAATAAACTGCCAGTTTGGTCGATTTTAATTACGTCTTTTAAAATCAAACAGTATTCATATATGTATTCTTAACTCGTAAAAAGACGAAATGTAGATTAGAAATTAAGATGGAGGCAAAACGCGATATTATTATTATCACATCATTCTTAGGACTCTTGGAAAGGCTATTTCATCCGAGAGATAATTTTCGAGACGACAATATCTATTGTCATCGCTCTATTGTGAATGTCAAATGTTCTCTGGAGCGATTGATCTTTGGAAGAAGAATCGAAGACAAAGAAGCAAAGTCCTACGACGTTTTGCATTAGGACAATGCATCCTGCGCGACAGTTTTCGACTTCTCCCCTTGGAAAAACACTCGAGTGCTTCCGCAACTTAACTGTACTCTATAGATTGCTGACCTTCTGTCGCCGAAAGGCAAGCTCTTTCCTCCTCGTAGAACCGAAGAATTGTCCTCCGAAAGGACATTATTTTGCGGCGATCGATAACATCCAGAGCGACGTAATCCTCCGAAGAAAATTTGCGGTTGTGCTTCCACAAGAGTATGGAGGGACTTTGCGAGGAATCTATTTTCGGAGGAGACAACCGGAATCGCCGCAAGTTTGGAAAATGGCGAAAATCGAGAAATATAGTCAGGAGAATAGATATCCCGTCTCCTTTTTTTCCGGACGACATATTACAAGTTTTAAAAATTCCAGAGAGTACTTGACAAATTACACAGGCCCACAAAAAAAAAGTACCCTGTGCTGGCGATTTGACTAGGCTAGTCTTATGTATTTTGGCCCGCTGAATTCGAATCTGACATCAGAATTGCTCCATCACGTCACAGTTTTTTTTAAATCTCAAAAATAGACGAAAATTTCGTAAAAATCGACATTCTAGAGGAATAAGACTGCGCTTCTTGAAAAAAAAGTTACCGAAATCATATTTTAATGTATTTTAATGTATTTTTAGACATTATAAATCCAAATCCGACTTAGAATATAATCATCCCATGATATCGGCGCTTCATTTCTTTAATATATATATATATAAAAGAAATGGAGCGCCGATATCAAGGACGATGAGATGAAAATATAATGGCTGATTTTTGTTGGATGTTAAAAAAGAGAAAATATTGTAGAAAGAAAAAAGCGTAAGAGAAATTCACTTCACAGGTCATTTGAAGATAAAAGAGTGCGTAAGCGCAGACGATCATAAGACACATTATTCGGGCATTAGGTCCAGCTCCCATCATAAATTGAGCACAACGTTTATATTCTAGGTCGGATTTGGATTTATAATGTCTGAAAATACATTAAAATATGATTTCAGTAACTTTTTTCTCCAAGTAACGCAGCCTTATTACCTTAGAAAGTCGGTTTTTAAAGTCAAAATTTTCGTCTATTTTTGAGATTTTAAAAAAAACTGTGACGTGATGGAGCAATTTTGACGTCAGATTCGAATTCAGCGGGCCAAAATACATAAGACTAGCCTAGTCAGATCGCCATCACAGGGTACTTTTTTTTTGTGGCCCTGTGTTATTAAAAAAAAATCTATAAAAGTCTACTAAGAAAAGTGAAGAAGCAGCAAAATTTTTGATACAGTTACGTATTATTATTTTGACAATTTTGAAACTTCGTTGCTTCAAAATTGCAGGGAAGCAACAGATTTTGATTCCAAATTTTGAAACACCCTGTACGTGCGATAAATACCTGATTTGATGCTTCGACGCGTGGCGGAATTAGATTCGACATTTATTTAACTTTCGATTCGATTCGTGGTTCAGGTCGCGAGCTTGGGCGCTTCTCTATTGGCAGGAAGTTCACGCACGTGATGTACGCACCGATGTTGCATTTGCGTTTCCCGATTCCTGGTTTCCGGGAGGCATGCTTCCTCGTTACCCCGACCTATAATTGCCGCCATTAAAAGATTGCCGAGGCAGAGAATACACAATTTCAACGCGTAATCCAAATATCGTCGCTCGTTACGTTTACAAATTTATAATCTTCGCACTCTCTCTCTGGTAAAGTGAAAAGATAAATATAAAAGAACAATATAAAATAATATGAAATAAAAGTATAAAATATTAATGAAAAATGCAAATTAATAAAAAATAAAATTTAAATATAAATATAAAGAAAATTAACAAAAAACGTTTATTTTCATAATAAACGTTTCGAATTCGTACCTTTGTCATTTGCATCAAGAGTTTAATTTAAAAAAAATAAAATGTTACATTGCATATTTTTATAGTAAAAAAAATAATTAACTATCTTGAGGGCGAAATATTTAGCGTATTTTTGTTAATTAATTCTTTTAAATCATTTATAACTACCTATTTATCGATATATTTTATAGAAGCATCTTTCAAATTTCTTTTTTATTAAGAAAAAATAATATATTACATTACATATTATATTATTTACAAATCTATTTTTTCTTTTTTGTGGCGTTTGAAAATGTATTGTGGAGCTGGAATAATAACTCGACGCGATATTTCTGGAGAATTTCGAATTCGTACCTTTGTCATTTGCATCAAGAGTTTAAAAAAAAATAAAATGTTACATTGCATATTTTTATAGTAAAAAAAATAATTAACTATCTTGAGGGCGAAACATTTAGCGTATTTTTGTTAATTAATTCTTTTAAATCATTTATAACTACCTATTTATCGATATATTTTATAGAAGCATCTTTCAAATTTCTTTTTTATTAAGAAAAAAAATAATATATTACATTACATATTATATTATTTACAAATCTATTTTTTTTTTTTTGTGGCGTTTGAAAATGTATTGTGGAGCTGGAATAAATATGAAAACAAATTGTATGTATTTTTATATAAATGTATGTATGTGACATGATACAAATATCATATATATTATCACAGCATGAATATAACTCATAGAAGAATAAAATTAGACTAATTTCGCTCAAAATCCTTTGATAAACCCGCAGAAAATTTTTTTTTATTAAACATAAATTTTGTTAAAAAATCAAAAACCTTCTCTTTCGCTTCTTTAATTTTCTCGGTGTTAAATATCCTTATTAATATTATCATATGCGAAATATGTCGGAAGGGCAAAGAGTCGCTCGCTGCAAAAAGCCGTCAATTTTCATTTTTTCCGCTGGCGCAACATTAATGTAATACCGCTTCTCAACGTCTGGTCGACGCTTTTCAAAGGGGACTGTAGCAACCGTAAGGGAATTTTGTTATAAGATAAAAAGCAAAAAATAACGGCCACTGTCGTGCTAAGTAAGTTTGACCGCTTTGCTCTCAACGTGTGACTTTAAAGTTTTCTCCACCTGAACTCCAGCCACCCCGATCGACTTTCGATAGCGATGGGGAATAACGAAGCGAAATCTCGATCGATTATGGTGATCCGGCTCACTTAACGAGAGCATCTCATCTATGTGATAATGAACGTTAGAAACCAAATGAAGCGAATCTGTACTTAATCAAGGATGAAATGAACCAAGAAACTCACTCGTTAATATTTTGTGTATCATGCGATATTAATATTTTTTTTTTCAACGAAAATCGAATATTTTCGACACGTAAAATATTGAAAAGGGCATGTCAAAAATGCAAAATAGCATACTCGATGTTGCGAGATAAAAATTCTCGATGGAATTTCAGGTAAACATTGCAAATAACAATACCCAGGTAGAACATGAATAATGACATCATTATGACGTCACCTAAAAGTCATTTTAGAATCATTTTAGAATCATAATGATCTCATTTGATGTACTTTTGACAATGTTTTGGTGATTTATTTTCGATATTATATTGACTATATGTATATATATTATAGTATATATAGCATATATATGTATTATATGTATATTTTAATTATATTTAAGCAATATAATCTTTTTAAATCTAATTTTAATCTTTTTAATTATATAATGCGATTATTGAACTTAAAAATATATGATTCTTTTTGTCTTTAACTCATTTTTTAATCATTTTTGTTTAGGTAACTTTTAAGTGGTAAATAAAATCATGATTAACTTACTAACCGTACTATTAAAGTTTTTTTCTAATGCTCTTAAGCCTATTATTGTCAATTTTAAAATCATGATGACATCATAATGATGTTATTATGAGTTTCATGTCATTATGAGTTTCTTTCTGGGTAATGATTCTAGAAACGCACAAGCATGGAAACTATAAATTCGCTCGTTACATTGCGTTATTACCATCAAAATAATAATAATTGTTTATTATTTTCCAGCTTGTCCTCGGATTTACTCGGTGATTTTCCAATCCGCAGCGTTCGACGATGTCATTATTATTATTATTGTTATTATTATTGCAACTACAATAATATCTATCACCGTTAAATGCCACCTAATTCTATATCGCTGCTCTATGAATATCAATTGCGTCATCGCAATTGATGTTGAATTATAAATTATAAAATCAAATTTTCCGCGAACGAATATTATAACGCGAATATATATCGTTGTCAGAAAATTTCGGGTCGATTTTTTCCCATTCATTTTTTTCTCCGCTTTTCTGATCATTTAGGGTGTTGTGTTTTCCAGCCATTATTGTTACCGTTGATTGTGTAGTTTCGGATGAAAAGGATGCTACGCGTTTCCTATATTTCCTATATTTCCATGTCTATGTATAATGAGTATCCGCGTCAGTTCCGCACGCGGTCTGTCCGCTATTGTTCCGCAGTTTTCGCGATTAAAGTTTAAATTGTTCGCGAACTGGGCGGCGATGGATGGGCTTGATGGAAATGGAACGATTTGTGATTATACACGCGGAAGGTTCAAGTCAAATATTTGATGGGTATCGTAACTTTTGGCCGAATTTGCCGCGCGGTTGCAAACTGAAGATCGTTTCGTGTTACACTCGCCCCTCCCCCTCCCCTTTCCCTCCGTTGTTACATGTTGCAAATTACTGTTCAACAAAATTGGAACTCCACCATGGAAATGTACTGTGGAGCTGGAATAATAACTCGATGCGATATTTCTAGAGAATTTCGAATTCGTACCTTTGTCATTTGCATCAAGAGTTTAATTTAAAAAAAAATAAAATGTTACATTGCATATTTTTATAGTAAAAAAAATAATTAACTATCTTGAGGGCGAAACATTTAGCGTATTTTTGTTAATTAATTCTTTTAAATCATTTATAACTACCTATTTATCGATATATTTTATAGAAGCATCTTTCAAATTTCTTTTTTATTAAGAAAAAAAATAATATATTACATTACATATTGTATTACTTACAAATCTATTTTTTCTTTTTTGTGGAGCTTGAAAATGTACTGTGGAATAATAACTCAACGCGATATTTCTAGAGAATTTCGAATTCGTACCTTTGTCATTTGCATCAAGAGTTTAATTTAAAAAAAAATAAAATGTTACATTGCATATTTTTATAGTAAAAAAAAATAATTAACTATCTTGAGGGCGAAATATTTAGCGTATTTTTGTTAATTAATTCTTTTAAATCATTTATAACTACCTATTTATCGATATATTTTATAGAAGCATCTTTCAAATTTCTTTTTTATTAAGAAAAAAAAATAATATATTATATTACATATTATATTACTTACAAATCTATTTTTTTTGTGGAGCTTGAAAATGTATTGTGGAGCTGGAATAATAACTCGAAGTGATATTTCTAGAGAATTTCGAATTCGTACCTTTGTCATTTTCATCGAGTTTAATTTAAAAAAAAATAAAATGTTACATTGCATATTTTTATAGTAAAAAAATAATTAAATATCTTGAGGGCGAAACATTTAGCGTATTTTTGTTAATTAATTCTTTTAAATCATTTATAACTACTTATTTATCGATATATTTTATGGAAGCATCTTTCAAATTTCTTTTTTATTAAGAAAAAAAATAATATATTACATTACATATTATATTACTTACAAATCTATTTTTTTCTTTTTTGTGGAGCTTGAAAATGTATTGTGGAGCTAAATGGAATAACTCGACGCGATATTTCTAGAGAATTTCGGATTCGTACCTTTGTCATTTGCATCAAGAGTTTAATTTAAAAAAAAATAAAATGTTACATTGCATATTTTTATAGTAAAAAAAATAATTAACTATCTTGAGGGCGAAATATTTAGCATATTTTTGTTAATTAATTCTTTTAAATCATTTATAACTATCTATTTATCGATATATTTTATAGATATATCCCTCCCCTCAAATTTCTTTTTTATTAAGAAAAAATAATATATTACATTTTTACATATCTATTTTTCTTTTTTAAATCGATATATTTCAAGATTCAATATTTTCTTCCGCATTTCCAATTTCGTTGAACAACAGTACGCGTTGCGCAATACCAAGGAGGGATAATTCGAACCATTCGGGATTAATCGATAGCTTCCCTAGAAACTTAACTGAGAACAACCCTTCACTCTCACCGGGATCGATTCGTTCTCGTTAGCGCGTCAGTCAAGCAACGACGTCAATTATAACGGGGTATCGGTTTAAAGATACCGGACGTCATTAAAGCACATTGAACTTTCATTAAACTTACGCGTCGACGACGAAACGCGGCAACAATTACGTAAAGTCGTTGGAAAAAGGAAAATGCGATGTAACCTGGTATTCTCTTTCTTCCTCTCTCCCTCTCTCTCCTTCTCGACTTACATTATTTCCTGCTTTTCCATGAGGCAGTAAATTACGTCGTTTAAAAAAAAAAGGTATTAATCCAGTGTGTGCTGTAATTTTGACTTCGTTTAGACATTGTTATTCAAATAATACCGGGAATGGATTTACGAGAAATATTACAGTGTTTCCCGTAGATTAAAGAGATTTTCCATGATTCTCTTCTCTTCTTGAAAAGTAATATTTAAACAGATAAAAATTTTATGCTTAACATTTTAACGTTTTATCCGAGCCATAATTTTTTGGATAATTTAAAAAAGATTTATTGCGTTTCTAATGATTATCTAATCAAACTGTCAATTTTCTAGGGTGTTTTGTTTTGACACGTTTCAGAATCGTTTTTTTCCAAAATTATAATTTATTTCGCATCATTTAGATCGATGCAGAGTGATTCTTGATGCATAGGTTGTTCGTATCCATTATATGATTGAATGGTAAGATATGCGTTTTTCGAAATATGTCATTTAAATATCGAAGAGCAAGAACATTTTTCAAGTGCTAGACGTGTCGTAAACATCGATCCCGTTCAAGATCTCTTTCTTCCTATTTTTATTTATGTATCTCTCTCTCTTTTCCTATTTTTATTTATCTCTCTCTCTTTCTGGCGTTGCAAGGATATCAATTTTACAACGACAACTCGACATGTTAGACAAATATCGAGCTTAAGGTGAAAACAATATCGACAGCACACATCCGGAAGAACCGGACAAGATTCATGGGAACCGGAAAAGCGATCGAGGAAAAGAAGGGCGGAGAGAAAAGCTCGTGATAAAACGCGCGTGTATTTTATATCTAGATAGAGATATCTTCTCGAAGATGCGAACAGTGAATTTCCAAAACTACTGGACTGGCAAACCTCTTTTCACTACCCTTCGATTCGGACGCTTCAAATCTCCGAGAAAGGAAATCGGAACTTAATTTTTTACAATCTATCCACAGAATGGATCAGCGAGAATTGTCGAGGACGGGTGAATTTTTCGAAAAAATTTATTTTAAAAATTTATTTCCTACTTAAATATCAAGTTATTTTAAAATTAATGATGCAGAAATGAAATTTAACTTTATATCGTGATAAAAATAGGAAAAATCAAAGATTAACTCAGATCTATGAATGGATTTAGATTCGTAATTTTCTTAAAATCTCTTAAGATGATTATAAAATTTGCGAGAGAACAAATTTTAATTTTAATTTAATTTCAATTTAATTTTAATTTTAATTTAATTTTAATTTAATTTTAATTTTAATTTTAATTTAATTTCAATTTAATTTTAATTTTAATTTTAATAAATCGCAATTATTTTTTTTATATACAGAAATTTTATATACATTTCGGAAACATCCATTTTATGAAAGGGGATTTGATTGTGTTTTGCAGATACAATGAGGTAGTAAATTATCCACGGAGCACCTGATGAGAGGCGATTTTTAACACGGCGGGCGACATGTTGTTCCTGTCGAGCCGCAGCAGCCGGAAAGGGCCCATCGCTTGCCTAGTGGGCCTTCTCCTCGTTTTCGCCCTCTATCAGCTGGGCATTATTTGCGGTTCCACCAGGTACATGCCCACGGCCGTGATGGTTAGCAAGGAGGTGAGTGTTTCAGCCAAACTGTAATTTACTATACGATATAAAAATTATATCGTGTTCTTTCCTTAATAACTAGAAATAACATAGATAATTTTTTTATTATATAAGGTACAATTTTATTAAATACATATAAATAAAAATTCATAAAAAATATTAAATATATATATAATTAATTATATATAATTAATTATATATAATTAATTATATATAATATATATATAAATAATTATCTATATAATATATAAATATATAATTAAAAATGTGTAGTATATTTTTTGGAATTTTTGATATTTAAGTAGACAGTTATTAATTCTCTTTCTCTTTTTTCTGTTCAAATTTTAATTACCCATATTACGAAAGAGAGAGAACTCCATTCTCGTTCCCTCCCAATGCGATAATAACAATAATAATTAATTGGAATAATAATAACGATAATATGGACGCGGATACATTATCACAGCTCGAATCTCATGGAGTCTATACATTATTAATCGGCAATTAATGGCTGTCAAAGTATTAATTGCATCGAGCTTGTTAAGAGCTCTGTTTCATGCAAATATCGAATTTTAATCCGTCGAGCGAATTTGTTGATTATGAATACGTCGCTTTACAATTGAAATTTACTAGACAAAATTTATTTGAATCCAAATGAGCTTTGTGAAAATAAACATTGTCTTAAACAAGTAGTATCCTTTTATAGCGCCTGCGTATTTTGGTAATTGAAAAATTAGTCGGGAGAGATTAAAACTTTTTTTCAATTCAATAAACGTTTTCGTAATTTTCCCAAAAATTCTTTAATTTTTTAAATTTTTAAATTAATTTTAAATTAAAAAAAAATAACATTTTTGTAATTTTTGCAAAAACTTTTTAGCGAGAAATGTAATAATGATTCTCCCAGTTATTCAAAAATTCTCGACACGATACTTTGACATGTTATTAAGTGAAAAATTACTAGATATATGCGTCTAATTACTTAATATACATAAAATGAAACATATGTGGAACGTGGTATAGAAATGAAAGATTAATCTCGCGTATCTTTCGCCACATTTTCGATGTGTAATTGCGAAGGAGAAGAAAGATGACTACGAATTTACATAACTGTTGGATGAGGCATTAACGAACAGACTGGAGCTTCATTTTGGCCTTAATCAACGTCAAACTGCCGGACATAGACGAAGCGATATCCGGCGTTCCTGAAGAATAGTTCGACCAAGTTATTTCACCGACAAAGTCGATACACTGTCGAGTCTAACTTTTGAGCCAACTACTTCGTGTCTTCTCGATCTACTTCCGCCGTCGACTTGAAAGAGACGCTTTTATTAATTTTCTTGCAGACTTACTTTAATTGCGTTAAGGTAGTTATGGTAAAATACCGGAACGAACGATGAACAAGAGTTTATATCCCACTTACTTATGGGCCTAACTCGGTAAAATGTATAATAAAATAAAAAAGAATGTATACCTTTATTTCTCTACATTTTATAAAATTTTATATATTTTATTTATTTTTGTTTATATTTCTTTTTTTTATTAAATAAATAAATAAGTAGATAGATAAATAAATAAATAAAAATATACACATATAATATAATATAATATTATATATATTATAATAAAATGTAAAGATGTATATGAATATAGTTAAAAAATATATATTTACATATTTATTGATTTATTTGTTTAAGAAAATAGTAGGATAAAAGTCGAAATAAATAAACAAAATTTTTGTATAAAATACAATCAAAAGTTTTGTTTTTATTTTATCTTGTTTCTAATTAAAAACGATTAAAAATGAAAGATTTTCTGCGAATTAACTTTACATGAATATAAATGTAACAAAGCAAAATATCCTTAGTTCTGATCCTTTATTCAATTTTTTAAAATTCGTTTAAACTGAATTTCAACGATGTCTATAAAATTGCAAAAGCAATGTTTTATAAAATAACAATAATTTAACGTAATTTTTTATTTGAATGATAATATGAATTTTCGATAAACTATTGTATTTTTTTTGTTAGATTTTTATCAAACAAGTAATAATAAAGATGTATATTATGTGTAAATTTTTACATGCTATATTTTAGATATTAATTTTCATATATTATATACTTGATTATTATGTTTTTATCGAACAGAAATATGTGGTCGGGCCGTTTGATCGCAAGACATACACGTACGATCGTTACATGCCGCTCATTTTCATCGGCGGTGTACCACGATCCGGTACGACCTTAATGCGTGCCATGTTGGATGCACATCCTGACGTGAGGTGAGTGCTACGCAGTGTTTGCTGGTATCTATAAAATTATCTAGATAATTATTTAGATAAAGAAATTAATCATCTTTATCTTTAACTAAATTAAGAAATATAAAGTATCTTTATCTTTATCTTAGATCAAAAATATATGTCATCTTATCTAAAATGTCTAAGATGACGTTTTCATTATGCAAAAAAGTTTTCCAGGCAAGCTTTTAAAAATCTATCTAAAATATCTAAAATTTTTGAGGAATTTTAAAACTTAATTACTTAAAATGAGAAAATAACGCCGTCGAGTCTTTTTCATTCTGTTCATTTATTTAAATTTACTTACTTGTTTTATTTAAATTTGTGTAATGCATTAATGTATATTTTATAAAAATGATATATGTATTGTTACACATTGATTATTATATTAGTAATATATTATAAATATATTATAAATATAAATTAATAAATAAATATTCATCATATCATTTATATACCTTTTTGTTATTATTTAAATATTCTTTAGGAAAAGAGGAAGAATATGTGTTTATGATTTTAATATCCCATTTATCCATAATTTGCGTCACATTTTCTACAAATATTTATAGTCTTATAAAATAAACAAAAATATCTAGATAATTATCTAGATTATCACAATTAATCATCTCATCTTTCATCTAGATTAAGTAAAAGCAAAATCATCTTTATCTCATCTAAGATAAATTTACGGATTTTTATCTTTATCTTTATCTAGATAATTTTGAAATTATCTACAGCAAACACTGAGTGCTACGTTACCTGGATATTTTAGATTTTAATATCGAAAAAGATAGACCTAAAAAAAATAGAAATAATTTATATTATATTGAAAATATAATATAATGACTTATTATATAATATTATATTATATATTACATTCATATTATATTGAAAAAATAGGCCATTTATAAGAAAAAATTTGACAAAACTTTATTCAAGGTGCGGACAAGAGACCAGAGTCATCCCGCGGATTCTCCAGATGAAGATGCACTGGTCGAAATCCGAGAAGGAGAATGTGCGACTTACCGAGGCGGGAATCTCGAAAGAAGTAAGTGTGTATATCTTGAAAACGTGAGAAATAATGACGGTAAGTTATGATGAAAAAAAGGAGAGAGACAGAAGAAATATATCTCAATGAAATGAGAGAGATTTGAATAATGTATCGTCTGACGACAAAGGAAAATAGAACTCTCGGGAAAAAAGAGTTTCCAACGTTTTCCCTATTTATCGAGAGTGCGATACTACTTCTCTAGTACTCTTGAAAAACATGGAAAAACGGGCAACCCCGGAAACTTTTCCACTATAAGTAAGATACTTGGTTTATTTAAATTTGCCCCGATATTTAAACGGTCTCCCGTCCTTCTTACCCTCCAAAACTCAGTAAAAGTACAAGATTTATGTACACACTTTGAATAATTGTACTTCACTATGGTGCAAAATTGTAAACTTTGCTCTCCGAATCTTAAACTGGTCGTGTTGGTCCAAGAACTAACATGATAAACTCGTTCACCTTCCAAAAAGATATTAAAAAATACCTGGATATATTACATTTGAAACTTTCCTGTACTTTTATGCACATAAAAGACAGAAGAAATTGTAGACGTACCAAAATTCTTGTAGAAATATTTTGGGATATCAAGACTGTTGCTCTTCTCCAGGTGATAGACAGCGCGATAGCAGCCTTCTGTCTGGAAATAATAGCACGACACGCCGAGCCGGCGCCAAGATTGTGCAACAAGGACCCACTCACCCTAAAGATGGGCTCGTACATCCTCGAACTCTTCCCGAACGCCAAATTTATATTCATGGTACGCGACGGACGCGCCACGGTGCATTCCATCATATCCAGGAAGGTGAGAAAAACTCTATATATTTTATACGTTACATTTTTCAAGATGTACATATTAAGATACCACGAAAGTTGCGATTGCAAATTTAAAAAATCTAGTTGTCAAGAAATATTTTTCTTTAATATTTTTCTGAAAAATTTTTCTTTATTAATTACAATAATTTTGTTTAGTAAATTTTGTTTAATAAACAAAAATTCTGGTTAGTTTTGGCCGATTACATTATTTCCAATGATCCTTTGATTAATTGACTAGCGATATTAAGATAATTTATTAAAGAAAAATATTTCTTGACAACTAGGTTTTTAAAATTTATTTCCAATGAATCCTTAAATATTTTTCTTTTTGTCAACTCTTTTGCAATTTTTTTCAATCCCTAAACATGAACAGTTTCTCCTCATTCAGCGGTTTTCAGCTTTTTAACGTATTTTTAGATATAAATAGAGACGGGCGATCGATGATGTATAGAGCGATGCGATTCAATACGACGATTCTACAAGTAGCATCTTCTCTCCTTTCGCAGGTCACTATAACGGGGTTCGATTTATCGTCCTACCGGCAGTCTCTCATCAGATGGAATCACGCAATTTCCGTAATGTACGGCCAATGCAAGGAGCTAGGACCGGAAAGATGCTTGATGGTTCCATACGAGCAGCTGGTACTGCATCCACGTCAATGGATGAAGAAGATACTAAATTATTTGGATGTGCCGTGGAACGAGTCCGTCATGCACCACGAGGAATTTATCAACAAACCTGGTGGAGTGCCTCTGAGCAAGTAAGAAGAAAAATAGGGAAAAAGAAAAGAGAAGAAGAGAAAGAGAGATGCATTTAAACTTTAATTTAATAATATTTAATATACAATTAGTAGATTCATACATGTGCACGTTAAAATAACGTTACATGATGATAAAGTTATATATTAATTAATATTAAAATATGTAATGCTTCGCATTATAATTAATGCTAAAATTCAAACAAATTAATCATTTACATTATTAATGTTGAAATAATATCGTAAGATAAGGCATCATTAAAATAAGAGAAAAAAGAAAGAGAGATGCATTTAAATTTACTTAATAATATTTATAATATTTACTTAATATTTATAATATAGAATTAGTAGACATACATGTGCATGTTAAAATAATGTCACACGATGATAAAGTTACATATTAATTAATGTTAAAATATGTAATGATATAATGCTTCGCATTGTAATTAATGCTAAAACGAATTAGTCATTCACATGATTAATGTTGAAGTAATATCGATAACACGATAAAATGATGCATCATTAACATTAAAATAATGCAATAATGTATAAAGTTAATAAAAGCGATAAAACGAGCGTTAGATAATATTAACGTCACACGTTCAACAGGGTCGAGAGGTCGTCGGATCAAATTATAAAGCCGGTGAATCTGGCAGCGCTGACCAAGTGGGTCGGCAACATTCCCGAGGACGTAGTGAGAGAGATGGCTGACATCGCCCCGATGCTCTCCGTGCTCGGCTACGATCCTTACGCGAATCCGCCCGTCTACGGCGCCCCGGATAGTTTAGTTAGCGACAACACCAGACGGTACGTGCCCATTCGATGTACTATACGATTGTTACAGTTATCGTATACAGGATTGCTATCACGAGCAGTATTCAAATCGCGTGCAGTGAACCAAAACCGAAGTAGGACACAATTAATTTGACGTACTAATGTATGCCGTTGCGTCTACAGTTATGATTCTAAATTAATTGAAATTTCAAACGAAACATTATAATTATTTAAGTAATTTAAGAAAATCTCACATTGTAACGTTAACGACAAACAAGGAAAATACTTACCACCAATTATTATATAACAATTTTTTATATAAAATTTATATAAATAATTGTTCAAGTAAAATACTCCTTGTAAAAGCAAGAGGAATCTTTAACGATATATTATAAAAAGTTGAATATATAATTTCTGATCAAATAAAAAGATTGTACTTATTGTTAGAATGAACTGATTGAAACTTATTGTTAGAGAGAGAAACAAAATTTAAATGAAATTATAAATTTTACAAAATTTTAGTTGTCAAATATATTCAATTACTATTATATATATTATTTGATACATGATTTATTTATTTAATTTCTTCTCTTTCAGGGTGTTGGCTGGCGAGAAACTCTGGGAGGAGAAGGCGCGGGCATATCATCTATCCCACAGACCGACTGAGACGAGCAACGAGGAAGCTGCTTCCAGCACGGCTCCGGTCGCGTGACCCCGCGTGATACTTTTAGACGCGCGCAACACGTATAATCAACTTTTATCCCAAGTCTAATCCGATTTGGGACTTCCGCGTGTGCGGACTTCTCCTCTTGTATTTTCAAAATAAACTCGACAGTCGCGTACGACGCGACTCTTGTCATCCCGTCGTGGATTAATCGTCATGTTTTCTTAATCTTCTTCGTTGTCGCATCAACGACATGTATGGACAACGAATTCATCGGCATTCGATCATCGCGATGTTTATTTATTCGCATCAGGCTCGCGTGTTTCGTGAAATCAGGAGATTTGTAATATTAGGTCATGATTAGAAAACACAAAGTGTCTTTTCAGAAATGAGTACTTGAAGTACTGCCGGAAATGTTTCGGGGATAGTTTATTAAGTGTCAATACAGAGCTATTATATCGCTGCGTAATAAGATAATTTTTAAGTGTTTTTTTTTTTAAATGTTCTTGTTTTTAAATCAAATCAATATTTTTTCTTTCATTTTAAAATGAGTATATTAACAGCTCTCATAGTTTATTTCTGGAACATGCATATAAGCCAATATAATGTTTAAAAATATGAGATGTAATAATAATATATGTTGAATAGCAGAGTTATTATTATATTAATTTGACGCACTCGATGCAAGATGAAGCATAGTTTGTAAGGTTCATTTTAGATATGATTTATGTTAGATATATGTTGTATTTAAATATCTAGACTGGACCTCGCAAATTATTATCGTATCGCATTTTTATACAATCTTTTTTATTTCTATTTAATAATGCATACTATAAGTATATATAATTATAAGTAAATTTATTAGTAACAAATTATAAAGATTAAAAGAGATCTGAAAACTTTTTATTGATCAAATTGAACAAATTGACAAGTTTCTTCTTGTCACTAGACATTGTTTAGCATTACAAGAATTGTAGTTGTAAGAATTATGAAACAAATCTCGAATTGACGGAATACTTGCTCTGATCTATCATCATAGTCACTGATTATTGCGAGCCATGAGAATCACAAGTTTTCTTCGTCACGCTTAGCGATCAAACTTTGATCATATATTGTAAAAGATCCGTTATTTTAGCGAAATGAATCTTCGATGCTTTAAAAAATACGAAAAATCATCTCATGCTAATTATCTCATGCTAATTATTTACAAAAATAAATATAGCGATCTTTTTCGCATATGTGGAAAACCAAATATCGTATGATTGGTTTTAATCTTTTTTTATTAAATGACATCGACCAACAATGGCCAGTGATTTTAACTAGAAGCGTTGATAAAATATTTAACGATAGATCAACTTTAAATGTGCAAAAAGCTCGAAGGTAGAAACTTTTCTCTTTTGTCCCTCGTGAACAAAAGTCTTGGCGTCGGTTGATTTAAGAGGATAATAACCCAGCGCAAACTTTTCTATTCAACGTTAAACGCGATCATCCGATACATGGAACGAAGTTACGCAAAAATGTTCAAAGTTTACTCATTTATCACAAGCAATAATTTTAAGGTTTGTACAATGCAAGATGTTTTGCAAAGCAACTCAGCAATATGGATGTATAGCTTGTTTTTTTCTTTCCTTATTTTTCGGATAAATTATAATTTTTGCGTAATATTCGTTCATAATTAAATATTATATGTGAATATATCGTACAATTAATCACATAAAAAGTCGAAAAGTTTGCACACTAGGGTTCTTATTCTCCACATCTTCACTATATCATTTCAACTCCACTTTATTATAATCAATTTGAATCGAATTTTTCATATATTTTTTAAATAATATAGTTTATTTTCTTAGCCAATGTATTAAAAATATATTTCTGATATTATCAGAAATTAATATCTGGTCGGTGACACAAAACAGTGACACATTTGTCACATAAAAAATTACAAAAAATTTCAAGATTTAAAATAATTTGTATTGATTGAAAAGCATTTTAATTAGAAGATTTCTCTTTATTAGACTTTTTACTTATTAGACTTTTTCCTTTTGAAAATTAATTTTATTTTAACTTTTACTTAAAATTAAAACTTGCTGGAAAAAGATGTGACACAGTTTTTATGAACCACCTGATATTTATATAAATGTAAATAATACATGTGAAATTTTTCTCAACTGTATTTGACTGCGACATATTTCCCTTGTTCATGGATTTTCATGACAGTTATATTATAATTTTGGAAAAGGATAAAGGCACTGTTAGAATGGAAATCTGCGGCAGACAAAGCAAAGGCATGTCAAAATCTTGACTATTTGTCGAATTGTGCAATTAAATTATTTTAATATTACATAAATCTGTTAAATCCAATCCACATCCCTCATCTCACTTCCAATCGACAGATAAAAATAGATTGTAGCCTCATCTTGATATCGCGCATATTTGTATAATTTACACAAATCATAAAACTAGTAAAATATTTTAGTTTCTTCATTAAGTTTAATTAATTATATATTACTGGATTTTAATTCAATTTAATTTCAAAAATGTTGCTTTTCCTTATACATGAAAAGTAAAAATCTTATTTTAATTAAAACCAGTCAACAATTTTCTGAAATAGGCACTTGTTGGTGCACGCAAATATTTTAACAATATGCGTGAAATTAAATCTAATTTAATTTTAATTTAAAACAATATATATATGTATATATATTTATGTATCAATATATAATGATACAACAATGTTGTTTTTATAACTTCAAAGAATTTCGCACACGTTATAATATTTACAAGCCTCAACAAATATGTATACACATAATTGTACATATTAACGCATTTTTTTTCGTTTATTCACGCAGTCTTAAATAATGTCACATATAAATGATAACGTTTCAAAAAATTTATATATATATATATTTAATTTTATATAGTAATAAATTATATAATACACATTCAGACTTGTGAGGAATTGCATTTAAACAAATAAGAATCAATTTTTAATATACATTCAGTAATGAAAAACGCGTGGGCACAATATAAAAATACATTTTTACACAATTACATTGTTTTTTATCGTAAAATTTTTATTTTTCATAGGAATTTTGATAAATTGCATTACATATCTTTTACGACGGTGCCTTTCGATATTTCGCCTGCACCCACACTCTGTACATTCTCAATTGTTTGCCCCTATTAACTTGCAGTCTTCTATCTACAAAGTTTTGTTCTTCGATGAAGCCATTATTGGTAAATAATTTTCTAATTTCCTCTGGAATTGATATTTTTATATAGTAAAAATTTTAATGAATAAATTGAGAAAAATATTACAAGTATCAAATTATAGATACTAATTGTTTAACAGACAAAAATCACATTATGGTTTGAAATTACTAATGTTAATATCTAAAAAAAGTTTTGACATACAAGAATAATATATATATATAATTAAATTATGATGTTAAATTTACAACATTAAAATATATCAACATTTTTAAGAGAAATGTTACCATTTAAAAAAAAGTACACTTTGGTGCCATCTCCGCGTACATAAAAATTCTTGCCGAGACAATTGCCTTTCTTAAATCTCAATTGCGCTAAATCATATCTGCCATAATCGCGAAACAAAACTATTCCACCTGGCTTTAGATACTTATATATTTGTCGCACAACATGTTGCATTCTACAAAACAATAAAACAATATATTAACAATCCCCTTTTGGAATAAAAATACAAAATATCCAAGATGTAATTGCATAAAGAGAACAAAACATTATACAGAAATATTTGTATGATAAAAATAACAAAAAACATTAAATATATAAAATATATAAAAATTTAAATGCATAAAATATTATTAAATATATAAAAATATATGAAAGAAAAAATTATAATAAAAGAAGATGTAAAAAGCACACAATAAAAAAATTAATATTAATGTGACAACAAATAATATAATATAATAAAGGAAATGAATTAATACATGACAAAATAACATACTTATCAGGATGGATGGCAGACAATACAAATATAAGAATGACAATGTCTAGACTTTCAGGCTCAAAAGGAGTTGTCCATGTTTCTTGAGTTACATCCAGGACGAATGCTTTACATCTAAAATCATAGATGTAAATTATGCAATGTATACAATGTATACAATTATGTATATCTATTTGTGATATATTGGATAAGTGGAAATAAATATAGACTTATAAATATAGAAGTTTTGAGGATATTTTACCTATTTACATCATACGCAGAATTTTGCTGCAGTATATCAATTGCTTTCGCGGAAAAATCACAGCAATACACAAATAGCTTTGGGTCTATATTATACATGAGTATAGGAAATACAGTGTTTCCTACACCACAGCCTATTTCGAATATTCTACAGCTATCTTTACATGGTAAATTGAGGATTTTAATATGCTTATCTCCGCGACTTCTATCTTCATCGGTAAGCGCAGCCCTCATAGGCCTCTCTGTATCCTGTTTCACAGTATTGGGAGCCAATTCAGGAAACTCAATGAGTAACCAATGTCTGTCTTTAAAAAACCTGAAATAAATGTATTAATTTGAAATTTATCCCTAAAATAACATACATAACATTTCAATTCAATGATCTAATAATCCAATTAATCTAAATAAAGAGAAATCTTCCTAGATTTTATATGTAAATAAAAACATACCTATTGTTGTGTATCCCATAAAATTTATCCCAATATTTGTCCGCTTCAGTTTCATATTTCAAGAAATCTTCATGTGATATTGTAACAATGGAATTTTCATCCACTTTTTGTTGCGCCAACTTCTCCTGTTCCTCATCCCACGTAACATTATCCCTTTTAAAGAAAGTATCAAATATTTAATAACAAATCAAAATGTGTTTAAAAATAGATACATTAAACAAACAAAATAATTCAAAGCTTTTTACATTGCTCTTGTTTAATAATAAATAAAAAGGAAATAAGATAATGATGAAATAATAATCAAAATGAAAAATATATTAACAAAATGTATCAATATTAAAGCTCATTGTAACTGTACTTTTTATATTCGCAGTAAAACAGTTTTCACTTTGAAAATAATTTATTACGTATAAAATATAATATTAAGTATTGAATTCTAAAAACATTTTAACTTATAAATTAGAGCATACTTGTCACGTAACAGATATGTATTTTGAAATCTAACATAAAGTCCAATCTGAAGAGAATATCGCACAAGAGAAAATATTCGCGTACAATAAAATAAGCAAAAGTCTATGCAACAACAATTAATATAAGCACGATAATGTTCGATTGACGATTTTCGTCTCATAATTTCGCAGAGGTTAGGCCGGAAATAAATTCCTGATTCCATCAAACGTCAGATCGAAACGTCCCGTGGAGTCGTTTATACACGTGGAGCTGCAACGTACCATGCATTGTGCTGGAAAACATCCTCGTCGAGGAGTAAACTTCGCGTCCCGAATCGCGGTCTCTCCGTCTCACGATTGTCACTGTTGGATAACGTCCCCTCGGCCATGTTTAAAACCGCGCCGGCGAAATGACGTTTCGCACGTGACACGTGCCATTGGGATCGTCGCGATTTTGACAAGTCGAGAGAATGACTTTTCTTCTTACACGTGAGAGAATTATTTGTCTCCTTAAAATTCGAGCACATCGAAATTTTATACAAGTATTTATACAAGTATTTATTTTATACAAGTATTTATTATTTATTTATGTGATTTATTTTATTGTCGTCATTTCCATCTTTTCTATCCACCGAGAAACAGCTGTTGAATTCAGCCAAATATAAATATAAAATAATAGAATAATAGAAGAGATGATTTATGAAGTATTACCAAAGTAAGAAGAAAATAATTATATTTATTTTAGAGCCATGATGTGAAGTTACCGGATTTAATCGAAATAGACATATCGATTGTACTAGACCTGCATCGATATCTCGATTTGTTCTCGCAGGTTACCGAGCCACGAGTTTTCCAGCCATCTTGTAAAGCACAGATTTTTCGTCCAGCTACATTTTCATACAATTTTTAGAGTTTAATTTTTAATTCGGTAAGTTGTTAATTTGGAGATTTCTGAAAAAGAAATCTTTACCAATTCTAAGAATTATTAAATATTTTTAATTTTCTTCAGTTATTATTTTGGATTTTGAATAAACGTTAAACTATTCTCTACGTATAATATCTTATATCGATCGCTTTTATATAAATTCTGTAAATAATTACGATTGAATTTACATTATTTTTATGATAATCAACTTTATCTGAAACTAGCTAAACGCAATAAGATCCTATTAAAAAAAAAACATTGCATAAAATCGATAAAAGTGCAGAGTTAAAGAATGTGAATAAGGAAAAAAAGAAGCTTTAGAAAAGTCGAAAGAACGCGCAGATAAACGAAAAGGATCTACTTAAGCATCTTGGTTAGGTTTCTTTTTGTCCCAAGAGCATAATCGGATATCTCAGGAGAATATTATAGGATTATTTGCTTTGAACGCGGGAGATAACAGATAAGAACATCGTTTTGTTTCTCCAAATACATTTTTATATAAGATAAGCGAGAGAAAGAGCGCACTTCACGTCGCAAAGTGCCTCGAACGACCCTCCCCCTCCTCCCTCGCAGCGAAAGATTAGATTGAGCGGTATTTATTTTTTCAAAAAATTTTTTCGAAAAGAAAATATACATATATATTTTATTCTGTACGAAATATATATATTAAATATATATATATTTTTTTTATATGCATATGAAGCGCGCGCGGCGAAAATACGCACGTTCGATCGCGCGCGCGGACCCGCAGGATCAACGACCTAAGAAAGTGATATAGGTTAGGTTGAGGGTATGCGCGCGTGGTATGCGGAAGCGCGGGATGGGTGTGACGCGGCGAGGGGGTGCAGGTCGCGCGGGGGTGGCGCGCGAGTTGCGTCATTGGATGCTTGATGTCGCAGGGGCGAACCTGGCGCGACCCCCTCGCGACGATTTTTGCATTTACGTTTGCTTTGAGACATTGTCGAGATGCGCTGCGAATTTTTCGCACGTGCTGGGGAAAATTCGGCGACCCTATTCGTCCAAAAAATCGTGGAGCCTGAGCACGAGATGCGTCTTGAGAAATGTACCTTGGTACATTTAAAAAAAAAAAAAAATATGTTTATCTATTTTGATATGGCGAAGGATTTTAAGGATGTTAAAATGGTAGTTTTGAATAAATTATATATGAATTTTAATTAATTATATATTAATTAATATTTATTTATTATTTCTTTCCACAGAATCTGGCGCGACCCCTCGCGACGATTTTTGCATTTACTTTGGGGATCATTTGCTTTGAGACATTGTCGAGATGCGCTGCGAATTTTTCGCACGTGCTGGGGAAAATTCGGCGACCCTATTCGTCCAAAAAATCGTGGAGCCTGAGCACGAGATGCGTCTTGAGAAATGTACCTTGGTACATTTAAAAAAAAAAAAAATATGTTTATCTATTTTGATATGGCGAAGGATTTTAAGGATGTTAAAATGGTAGTTTTGAATAAATTATATATTAATTTTAATTAATTATACATTAATTAATATTTATTTATTATTTCTTTCCACAGAATCTGGCGCGACCCCCTCGCGACGATTTTTGCATTTATTTTGGGGATCATTTGCTTTGAGACATTGTCGAGATGCGCTGCGAATTTTTCGCACGTGCTGGGGAAAATTCGGCGACCCTATTCGTCCAAAAAATCGTGGAGCCTGAGCACGAGATGCGTCTTGAGAAATGTACCTTGGTACATTTAAAAAAAAAAAAATATGTTTATCTATTTTGATATGGCGAAGGATTTTAAGGATGTTAAAATGGTAGTTTTGAATAAATTATATATGAATTTTAATTAATTATATATTAATTAATATTTATTTATTATTTCTTTCCACAGAATCTGGCGCGACCCCCTCGCGACGATTTTTGCATTTACTTTGGGGATCATTTGCTTTGAGACATTGTCGAGATGCGCTGCGAATTTTTCGCACGTGCTGGGGAAAATTCAGCGACCCTATTCGTCCAAAAAATCGTGGAGCCTGAGCACGAGATGCGTCTTGAGAAATGTACCTTGGTACATTTAAAAAAAAAAAAAAATATGTTTATCTATTTTGATATGGCGAAGGATTTTAAGGATGTTAAAATGGTAGTTTTGAATAAATTATATATTAATTTTAATTAATTATACATTAATTAATATTTATTTATTATTTCTTTCCACAGAATCTGGCGCGACCCCCTCGCGACGATTTTTGCATTTACTTTGGGGATCATTTGCTTTGAGATATTGTCGAGATGCGCTGCGAATTTTTCGCACCTACTAAGAAAATTCGGCGACCCTATTCGTCCAAAAAATCATGGAGCCTGAGCACGAGATGCGTCTCGAGGATGTATCTTGGTACATTTTTGAAAAAAAAAATATATATGTTTATGTATCTTGATATAGGGAGAAATACGAATGTTAAGAATGTTAAAATGGCATCTTGAATTAATTATATATACATTAATTTTAATTAATTGTACATTATACATTAATTATTATATATTTATTTATTATTTCTTTCCACAGAACCTGGCGCGACCCCCTCGCGGCGATTTTTGCATTTACGTTTGCTTTGAGATATTGTCGAGATGCGCTGCGAATTTTTCCCACGTGCTGGGAAAATGCGACCGAAAACGGCCCCGTGCTGGGAAAACTCGGCGATCCTATTTGTCCAAAAAATCGTGGAGCCTGAGCACGAGATGCGTCTCGAGGATGTATCTTGGTACATTTTTGAAAAAAGAGAAATATCTGTTTATGTATCTTGATATGGGGAGAAATACGAAGGATTTTAAGGATGTTAAAATGGTAATTTTGAATAAATTATATATTAATTTTAATTAATTATACATTATACATTAATTAATATTTATTTATTATTTCTTTCCACAGAATCTGGCGCGATCCTCTCGCGACGATTTTTGCATTTACTTTGGGGATCATTTGCTTTGACGCATTGTCGAGATGCGCTGCGAATTTTTCGCACGTGCTGGGAAAATTCGGCGACCCTATTCGTCCAAAAAAATCGTGGAGCCTGAGCACGAGATGCGTCTCGACGATGTACCTTGGTACATTTAAAAAAAAAATAATAAATTATATTTATGTATCTTGATATGGGGAGAAATATGAATGTTAAGGATATTAAAATGGCAATCTTGAATAAATTATATATTAATTTTAATTAATAATTATACATTATACATTAATTAATATTTATTTATTATTTCTTTCCACAGAACCTAGCGCGACCCCCTCGCGATGATTTTTGCATTTACTTTGGGGATCGTTTGCTTTGACACGTCATCGAGATGCGCTGCGAATTTTTCGCACCTGCTGGAAAAATTCGGCGACCCTATTCGTCCAAAAAATCGTGGAGCCTGAGCACGAGATGCGTCTCGAAGATGTATCTTGGTACATTTTTGAAAAAAAAAAATATAAAATGGCAGTCTTGAATAAATTATACATTAATTTTAATTAATGTATAATTGTACATTATACATTAATGATTATATATTTATTTAATTATTATTTCTTTCCACAGAAACATGGATGGATAACTCGACACATATATACAGCATCTAGTCTGGATTTCTAAATCTGATCTGTCACTTTGGCCGACTATTTTCGGAAAAATCAATTCCGGTGGGTATTAATTAGATAAGCGGAGAAGCTTGTAAAATATAGATGAATTAAAGGAGCTTTGAATCCATTTTTCGATCGAACAGAAAATGTCAGGTATTTCGTCCAAGTTTACTGCTTTAATTTTGTATATATTTTTAATCACTTTTTTATCTATATAATTAAAAAACAATCAATAGATGCAAAAATTAATAATAAAAACAGGCGTTTCCCATACAGCACAAAACATTGCAGCAATATTGCGACAATATAATATTGTTACAACATTGCAACAATATTGCAATATTCCCGCAATATTGCTGCAATGTTCTGTGCTATGAGTATATGAATTGATATAACTTTTCGATCCTTGCTTTTCAAAAAGATCAATACCTTCTTAATTTTCTTCCACTTGCGTTTTCAAAATTTTATTTTTCTCCAAGCAATTAAAAAAAAAAAATATTTACTTCCTATGGAATATTTCATTCATATACGCGAGATCATATCTAATATTAATATACTTTATATACTTATAAATTGCGGCTCGTACAGATACAAGTTTGAGCCACTCGTTCAATCGCACTCGTTCAATACACGTTAATAATGCATTCTTTTTTCGTAGATTTTCCACGATCCTGGTGCGCTCTTTTCGCGCTCGGAGGCTCGTCGATTTGTTCGCGAGGACGCTTTATCGACGCGATGCGGCTCTTCGGCGGCGAGCGAGACGAAGCTGGACGAAGCGAGAGACGAGACGCGGAGGCGGCGGCGAGGAGAGGAGGTGCTCGCGCAATTCCTGGCAACCGGTTGCCAAGGGCCATGCGAGGTCCTCGCGCCGCTCCTGCACTCGCCGCCTCGTCGTGGGTGGCTACCGTGACGTCCTAATCCTGCCGCGAGTCCCTAGGGGCGAGATCGATACACACCGTGATCCGTTTCCCTTTCCCTTCCTCTCTCTCTCTCGCTCACTCTTTTTCCACTCCTCCTCCCTGCCCCCGTGTTTTCGCGCGCGATGGGTTAGGCACTCATCGATCTCGAGTCGGCGAACTTGTCGGAGACAAAAAAGGGGGGAAAAAACATGGGAAAATCCGTCCTCCGCTGAAAATTGGCGCGCGATAACGTCCCCCTCGGTTCGTGAAAAATTGCAACATGTGTGCGCTATCGAATCTAGGAAATGTTTTAATGAAAGCGGTCATTAGCGATAAACCAGAAGAACTCGAGAAGAACGTCTTTCATTGATTTAATTGATACGTTAGCTCGTATATTTTTCTAATCTAATTTTATAAGAGAGAGACTTGTGTAGTTTTATTCTGAACGATTCTTTTCGAAAGTCATACTCAAATTGGTCGTTTCTTCTCGTTGCACTAAGAGTTTTCGAAAAGTTTGCAGCAAACTGTATCTCGTAAAACTGGCAAACTCTTGCACTGTGGAAAACTACTAAGAATGTGCGATTTTGAAAGATCCATTCTCTTTGCAAAGTCTACCTCTCTGTATTATATTTTTTTTTTTATGTATACAATGCAAAAATGATTATACTCTTCATTTTAAAATTAAAAAGGGATGAATGAATGGATATTTATTAAATGTAATTGAATTTGTAAAGAGCCTTGATCGAAGATTGAAGAAACTTGACCAAGGGCTAACGTTTAATAATATTTAATATGACAAATATTCAGTCATTGGAGAAACACTTTTGCAGATCTTTTAAAATCTATTCATAAATTCTATCACACTTTTCAGGCTCAGTTGTTAGATTCTGATCTCTGGAATCCCAAAGACAAGCCACAAAGTCCTTTATTGCCAACCTCGACCAATCGTCATCTTGCATCCTCTTTCGCTTCTGCAACTCGTAGATTTTCGTCTACCAGAAGAGAGGGATGAGAGGAGGAAGGGCAAGGTTTGACCTTTTCGAGGGGATGACGGGATGGGTAGGACAAGGGTAGTTCGACGGCTGTCTTTTGGGGCATCGGCCCTTGCCTCGTCGAGGTAGGGTGAGCAGGGGCGGACGAGGAGGACCTACGCGTTATTGAGCGGCCATTTCCCACAAAGCGCAGACGAGGGCAACCACCCCGACGAAGCGCGCGGAGTCCTCTCTTCTCTCTCTCTCTCTCTCTCTCTCTCTCTCTTCCTCTGCCCCTCCGCCCTCTTTTCACCCCGACCTCTCTACCCTCCGCCCTCGTCCTTTCGTCCCTTTGGAGCGCCGCTCTCCCTTCGGTCTACTACAGACGAGAAAACCTTTCCGAGAAATACGGATAATGCACCACCTGCATCGACGCATCTTTAAAAAAACGGTGGCTTTCTCAAGTTCTAGAGATATGACGCATAGAGAGAGACAAAACGTGGATGACAAAGGTTTGTAAGAATTTGAGGAAAAGATTTCAAATGTATCTTATCTTCACTTTTATCCTTATTTTATTGTTAGTCTTTTTATCTTTAAAACTATTTTAAAATTATTATTATTAAGAAAGCATAGAATAAAAGAAGGGCAGAACAATTCAGCAAATAAGATACGAGAACGATAATTTTCTTGATATATATTCTGAGAGATTGTATACAATATATCATTATTCTGTATATTGTCTACTTTATATAGTGTTATTTGGATTCATTGATTGATTGAATTCTAGAATTATACATATATCCTGAGAAAATAGAATAATAATTTATTTTCCTGTAAAATAGAGACGATTTTTAGAACAATAGATCCTAAAATATCTGGAAAAATATTTTCTCTCACATCTATACGTATTTTTATTAACCAGAATATATAAGGTACAAATTCTCTATAAAATTAAGAATATTAAAGTAGAGAGCAAAAATGTATAAAGTCATCCAAATCTTATATATGCTAAAATTTGTTATTTTGCAAATAATTATAATGTATTGATAATTAATAAATTGAATGTATGATAGGAAGGAAGAAAATTTCTCGCGCAACGTTATGTCGGGGCTGAGCGAATTCGGAGGGCATAAGCCCTTTCTGCAGCACCACCCGGCACACCGGCGGAATATATAATCTCGGGGTCATTGCCCGAACGATCTTTGGGGGTTCCACCGTGGTGTCTGCAACGAGGGTGAGAGACGCCTCGAAATACCGGACGCAGATATCGACCACCACTTTCCCCAAAAGACAAAAACGGATCCGAAATAGCGCCCGCGTCTCTGCATCTCTGTTCTTCGATAATAATATAATCAATAACTATCAAAACAAGAGCGAAACGGTAATAACGATTCGATTGTGTATACCGGGTCGTTGCCCGTATACGTTGGAAATTTCACTTTTGTACAATATTTCTCAATATCCACGTTATGCTTCCTCTATAAACGTATATATTTTAGTTTGTGAATTTTCACAAATATTTGTAAAAAATTAAAATATTCATGTAAAGTTACTCTAGCTACAAAATTGAAATTTTAAAGTAACGATATGTAATATATTATATAAAAGTTAGGAATAGAGAGATACGTATATCGTAAGATAAATTAAAAAGAAATTAGATTATTTGGGTCATATCTCTAATTTAAAAAATGTATATTGATACGTGTGAGCCTGATATTTGATTGCTTCTAGGTTGATGAAAAAAAAGTTGTTAAATCTGAACGCCTTGTATAATTATAGCACGTCTCACTTTTCTCCCGTCGTGATTATTTACGCCGCATTCAGGATAAACGGCGTAAATAGGACGGAAAATAATGCGGATAATCAAGATGATTGAATTGCCGGGGTGCCCTTTGCATCATCCGATATAACGTCAAACCGAACGCCACCATTATGTGACGCTGGCTGATGTGGTCGCTTTAATGGTATGCAAATTACCAGGTAAATTCTGCGCGCGAGCTTTGTCGAAGCAGAGAGGGAGGGAGGGGGAGGGCAAACGGAATAAAAGAGACGGGGATGCACGAAATTGAAAGGGTTGGTGATTCTTGAAAAACAAACACGAAATGAGGCTCACCCCTTCCCGATTAATTACGCTAATGGAAACATTTTCTGCGGAAAATAACACATATCAAAATACAGGATTATTACGCACACGTTTCGTTAAAGAGTGCATCATATTTGTAATTAATTATAATTAATTTATTCATGAAAGATACGTGTATATGTATATTTGAAAGATGTGGAAGGGCTCAATATTTTGAAATTACACCGACAAAAATTGACGCGTGTCGTGGAAACGTTTATTTCGATTATTACTCGCAGCACGTGACGTACAAATACATATAGATAATAGATACATGTACTGAGACGCCCGCATCTATTTATAACGGCGATGAATCGCGGGGCGATTGACCGCGTGACCTTGACTTCCGGTTGATCCGACTGTCCTCCCTCTCTCTCCTTCCTCCTGGGAATTTTAGTGTGACTCGCGAGATTTCCCGAAGGCATTTGGGCACCTACTAATCTCGCCCTTCGATTAGAAGGGGAGGAGAAATCGGTAACGATCCGGATAACGATCTCTCGCGAACGGCGCGGAATAATTTCTGCGAAGCAGTTTTGATTTAAGATTTATTTTTTTTTTTCAGCTGCAACTTATTTCACTTTACGCACTAATCAGATTGAATCAGATGATATATCCATCTTGCAAGTCATATCAAAAGGAAATGAGAGAAAAATTGGAAGGAAGTGCAAAAGGAAATATCAGAAGCTATAAAATAAACCAATTCTATAGGCATAGCTTGATGGAACATAAAAAGACAGATAAAAAATATTGATAAGTTAAAGGAACGTATTTAGAAGGAATTCTCGATATATTAAAGCCATTAAACTTGGAGATGAGTTAATCTTATAAAAATTAAATCATGCAGCAATAATAAATAATCTCGTAGACGAGTGGAAATATTAATATTCTGCATTTATCAGGTAATAATCTCTTGCGAATGACATCAAGTAATTTCTACAGTTTTTATATTTTTTTCAGCTGCAATTTATTTTATTTTATGCACTCCTAATCAGACAAATATAATCAACTTGCAAGTATATCATCGCACGGAAAAGGAGATACAAGGAAAATTGAAAAAAATGCAAAGAGAAACTATCTAAAAGCTATAAAACAAACATATTTTATGAGTATAACTTGATGGAATACAAAAGAACGGAGGAAAAAATATGGATAAAATTAAGGAATCGTTTAACAGGAATTTTCGACACATGGAAATCATTAAACTTAGATAAGTTAATCATTAATTTTCTAATAATTAGATCTTGCGGTACAATATTAAGTAATTTCATAAAATTCGATAGACACGTGAAAATCTCTCTGCGTTTATTCGCGATCGCAAGAATTTATGTACACATTTTTTTCCGTATTTAAGAGACGTTACTGGATCTGCGTTTAATGCGGATAATGGAAAGGACGACGACCCAATCTAAATCTCGCGATTTCGTTATTTACATCAAACGATCCGCCGCTAATATGACTCTGTTTAGCTCGTCGTTCCGCTGCCTCGCGCACGCTGCCTCCTTTTTCCTCGCCCCGTCTCTTTCCTCCTTTTTTTCTTCTTTTTTTTCTCAATCGCTCGGAAACCTGTTCGCACGAGTAGCAGCAACGGAATGTCCGAGTGCTGTTCGCTCTCATCTCGGGCCGATCGAACCGGTGAGATCGTTCGTTCTATGCGACGGTTTCGCTTAGATTTTCACACGTTTCCATCCACTGTGCCTCAAACGTGAGAAGTTTAGCTCTTTTTCCCCCTAAAAGTTACTATTAAATAAAAATAATTAGGGAGTATATTAATAGGATAATAACAATAATAATATATAAATGAAACTGATGCAAAATTGCATCTATCATGCAAATTATTCACATATATATTGATAGTATTTCAATTTTAGTGGAGCAAGATGCTAATTATATATCCGGATAAGAAAGAAGAGAGAAAAAGGGAGCGAGAGAGAGAGAGAAATATGATGAGCTGGGAAATATCCTTGTTAGAAATCTTCTTAAGGTTGACTGACTAATAGATTTAGCTGACTCAGGTTTTTGCGAACAATCCCAGCAACGTAAAGCAGCTTTCAGTTTCGCAATTAAACTCGCACAAAAATGTATTTCATGTGTTTCTTGCCGATATTAATTAAAATAGGTGAAGAGGTGAGAGAGAGAGAAAGAGAGAACTTGTGGAAGATTCGCAGAGGAGGATACCGAGGAATGAAGGCTAACGACCTTGACCTTGTCTGTAGCGTGTGGGGCTGTGTGATGAAGAGAGAAAGAGAGAGAAATGGGGGGGGAACGAGGGGGAGAAGAGAGAGAATACGAAAGTAGAGACACGAGAAAAGACATCGGTCAAAACCGACTGGCCTGCTTTCTTGCGCGTCTCGACGCGATGAGAACGAATGAATCCAGGTAAGCGACGAGACGGAGGCCCGGGGCCCCGATGATGACTAACAATAAAACGGCGGCGACATCGGACGTCCTCGATGGAGCCCCCGCAAACGACCGCGTTGCGACATATCGCGACGCATGGTGCATCGCTTAACAGGATTCTAGAAGAGAGAGAGAGAGAAGGAGGACTGTGTCTATGGCACAACACATGTACAGGGTGTTTCACAAGTATAGCTGGCATACAAAACTTTTCCAGAGGAATTATCCTCCTCGAAATCCACTAAAATTATTTCAACATATACAGGGTGTCCCGCAACTATCGCTCAATATTTTAAAGGTAGATTCTCTGATTAATTCAAAAACGATTTTTCCTCAGCGAAAATGCCGAAGATCATTATTTTTTGCATATTCCTAATTTTTGTCCTGATGTATCTTTCTAACTAAGCCTTAAATTAAAATTCTATTAAAGTAAACTCTACCTAAAATTAACTAAAGAATGTGATTTTATTAATATTTTATTCCCATAAGGCTTAGTTTGCGAAAAATCCTTTATTTTCAATCATTTATAACTCGAAAACTATTAGTGCCTCGACATTTTCGTTGAGGAAAAATCGTTTTGAAATTGGCCAGAGAATCTACCTTTAAAATATTGAGCGGTAGTTGCGGGACACCTTGTATAATTGATATAATCTGATATGTATAATAAGATGTATTACGTTGTCGAATCATCAAAAAATCCAGAAATATACCTTGCGGGAATAAAAATTACAGAGGAATTGGAAGAGAAGTTTCACCGTTCTTGCTTGTACATCTCTCAAGAGCTCGCCTTTATTGTTTCATCATTCTTTCTCCGGGTTTCCTCAGTCGCAAAATTTAATTTCGCTGCAATCTACAAGGAACAAATTCCTCAAATATATATCTCGCTGTTTTTGCGAGACTCGGTGTTTTCCGTTCTTCCAAGCGAGGCAAACACACGTTCGTGCAATTGCAGTGTCAATATTGATGTTTTCGCGATGCGATAAGCTCGATCGTAACCGTCTAAACGTAATGAACCTGAGAGAATAATAATTAATGGCGAGAGATTGCGTTCATATGGGCGTGTATCACTTATAATTTATGTACATAGCTATAGATTTCTCTTTATTTACATATTATATCGTTTAATATAAAATATTACATTCCAAAGATCTTGTCTGAATAAACAATAATTACTCTCTCTCTTTCTCTCTCTCTCTTTCTCTCTCTCTTTCTCTCGTAAAATTAAATAAATAAGATGAAAAATGTTTCTCGTTTATTTCTCTTCCTGGAGAAATCTTATTAATTGGAATCAATGTATCGCAGGAGAAATATCCACGATCCCGACGACGTTCCTCGACGACGCGCAGAGGCAGAGAGCTCGTCAATGAGACGCTCGTGCGAGTCGACGACCGCGAGAGCGAGAGGAGCGGGACGTCGCGACGAGGGATGCTGTCCGCACCGCGTCGCTGGGAAAAAGAGAGAAAATCGCGATGTGCGTGAGAGGGCGAGGGGAAATCCAGCCCGCCGACTCCTGACCTCCAAGAGGAGTAGGAGACGTGAGCGAGGTCGTTCCGCAATCGATCGATAAATGCGCTTTTGCCTCCTGCGACCGAGGTGCGAAGGAACTTGGCGTACTGAGAGAAAGAGAGAGAGAGAGAGAGAGAGAGAGAGAGAGAGAGAGAGAGAGAGAGAGAGAGCAAGGAAACGCCAAGTAGAAAAGGAGAAAGTAGCAGGGAGGGGACGCCAGAAACCGCCCTTATTATTTAAATAATTGTTCCCTTTCTCTATTCGTTATTAATTTAGTAACTTTTGATAAATTAAAAAAATATATATATAATTTATATAGAAAGAGAAAGAAATTATCTGCCTCATTCGATTTTTTATGTAAATTCCTGTTCTCTAAAAGGATCTGGAGCGTGATATCTTTCATCTTTTCTTTAGATTAGAAGAGGTGAAGTCTCGTGAGATATATTTATAGGTCCTTTTCTAATATCTACGCTTGCAAATTTCCTCTTTGAACAGTCGCGTAAAATTCTGCCAGGTACTGTGAAGTCACGTAATTTTTCGGTGAGCACCCCTGCAGAGAAAGGCGAAAGGACCGGAACAATCGATCCTTCGGCCTGCGAAAAGAGAGCGCGAGAGCTGCTTCTTCCTCTCGTTCTCTTCGTCTCTCTTTCCACGTCTCTTTCCGCTGTCTCGTTTCTTCTGCCCAACGTCCCGTTCTTCAGGTAACCAATCGCGAAGATCCGGAGGCTCTCCAGAAAAAGTTGTAATCGTGAAAATGAACGAACAAGCAATTATAGAGAGATTAAAGTCGGAAAAGTGCATCTTCATCATCTCAACGAAATGTCGGAAAAAGAGCCACATTTTTTTTATACTCTTATAAAAATTCTTTCATTTTAATTGTACATATTTAATCAACTCGCCTAAGTATCTAAACATAAGCATCGAATATAAGTAAAAAAAAAAGCTTCATGTCTTGTAGAGCAAATGAACGAGCGAGAGGATGAGCCATCCTGATCTTCTCTTCATCTTTACGCATCTCGCCAATTTATTCTAGCAATTCCAGTCCCTTTATTATCATCGACGTGTCATCGTCTAGCGTCCTCGTGACGCCTCGATTATCGCATTCTTCGAAAATCCCAAACACCTCGATCTCGAGGACAGAGCCTCTCTCTCCTCTCACGAAATACAAACGAAAGCGGACATTGGACACGACGCTTCTCATTCCCAAGTGTAAATAATCCGCGCTGCGTTTCGGGCCGAATAGTACGAGGCTCGTTTGGAGAGCGATCGTAATGAATGTCCTCTCTCTCTCTCTCTCTCTCGCTCTTTCCCCCTCCTTCCACTCGCCGCCACCGCGGCGCTCCGCGCGCTTACACGGCTGCCAACCGCAGCGCGCGAAACTCGTCCATCCGCCGCGTCACCGGCTCCCCCCTCCCGCCGCGCCGCGCGGCCCCCCCACTCCAGCCGCCAGTCATCGCATTGCAGCGGCGGCCGCCGCCAGCGTCGCGCGTCGTCGCGCCCTCTCTCTCGCTCGCGCGGCCGCCGTCTCCCTCCCTCCCTCGCGCCCGCGCGCGCGCGCGCGTGTGTTGAGTGGCGGCAACGCAGACAGGCGCGGCCGCCGGAGCCCCAGCGGCGGGTCGGTGGCGCGGGCGCCGGCAGCGCCGCCCGGCGGCGACTCCCCTCAGTTTCGGGCAAGATGGGCGCACCTCGCCGGGCAGTAGCTTAGTCTCTACCTACAAGACAACACACACACTAAATGTTCCCTTATAGTAACAATTAACCAATTGTATATTAATCTTATTTAAGGGAAACACACGCGAGGGGGAAGAGAGACACGCGCGTACACACACACACACACAGCCAGACACACGTAGGACGCCGTATCGAGACACACGCGAGCTCTATTTTTGTAATTATCCGCGCCGAGTGAAATTCGAGTGTAGTGTGCTCTCGCCGTTGTAATTTCTACGACCGTTGAAAGACGAGAGAGAGAGAAAGAGAGAGAGAGAGAGAGAGACGAGCGATCGCCCGTGTACCTTGCATACGCGACTCGCCGCTTCCGTGTGAGTGTTTCCGAGGAGAGGCAACGAGTGCTGGGAATACGCCGAGGGAGAAGGACGACATCGTCGTGAAAAGGTACGGGAGTAGAGGAGAACAGGCGACGAGAGAGAGAGAGAGAGAGAGACGGGAGAAGATAGAAGAGGAGCGGCCGTTGCACATACGTGGGTATATATATATATACACGTATATACACACATATGTGCGTACGTGTGCGAGAGGCAAGCAGAGCGCTCGGCTAGACGTGCGTTCGTTGTCGTCCAGGTGTTACCGGACACCCGGGTCGGCTCCCTCCGGCGAGGGAAACGAGCGAGGATCGACGCGGCCCGCCTCCTCCATCGCTCGACGAGCATCATCGTCTTCGTCGTCTTCGTCTTCGTCAACGTTTGCAGCTTTCCTCGACGCGGTGCAGTGTCGTCAACGGCGCCGTTAGTCTCTGTTTCGCGGCGCAGCGTGCGCTGTCTCTCTCTCTCTCTTTCTCTCGCTTCCTTTTTTCCCTCTCTCTCTCTCTCTCTCTTTCTCGCTCGTCGCTCGAGACACTCGTCGGGTGTGTGCGGTGCGTGCGTGGTGCGTTTTTCATACGTGTGGTGCAGGAGGGAGATTTAACAACGACGACGACGACGAGGAAGCCGTCGCGAGAGACGTGGGGCCGGTGCTGCACGTATTATCGGTAGTTGACAACAGCGCTGGCGGTGCAGTAAGTGGTGAAAAAAAAAAAAAAAAGTGCGATCGCCGAGCAGTACGACACACCCTCCCGACATCCGTCGTTGGCCTCTCTCTCTGTCTCTTTCTCTCTCTCTTGCTCCCCCCTCCCTCCTCGCGCTTACAGAATCGCCAACGTACGCGCGCTCTCCCCGTCTGCCCCCCCCCCCCCCCTATCTGTCCCCCCGAGTCATTTCTACTCGCGTCTCTTTCCATTCTCGATATCTCGATTGATCCCCGGTCGTTGGATCTTTGACGTTGATGACGTCGACGACGGGTGGCCCGCGGTTGCGTGGAGTACCGGTGGTACAGAGTACGTCGGTCGTGCCCCGTCCACCCCCTCCCTCGCCGCCATTGGGCCATCCCTCGTAGTCGTCGTTCTCGCCCCGGTGTTCTTTAAGCTACTCGGTCGCCGGACACGCGCGCGTGCTACTCTCTCTCTCTCTCTTTCTCTCTTTCTCTCCCTTTTTTCCCCGCGTTCGTCTCTCTCTCTTTCTCTCCTTCCGCTTCCCGTCCCCCGCGAGCGTTCGAGAGAGCGCGAATCCGCGTCTAGTGGATCCCATCGTGCGTGCGTGCGGTGCGTGCAATGCGCGTTTGCTCGCGTACGTAGCCGATACGTGCGTGCGAGCGAGCGCGCTTTACGGGGTGTCTTGCTTTCTCTGCTCAGTTGGTTCTCGGATCAGTGTCGCCGGTGAAGAGTGAGAGGAGGAGACTCTTGGTGCGGACGAACAGGGAAGAGGAGGAGGAGGAAGGGGAGGAGGAGGAGGAGGAGGTGAAGGAACCGAAGTGGCGGCGCTAAAGCGACCGGCTGACGGTGGTTTTTAGGCTGCGCGCCGGCGTGCGTTATTATTGTTATTATTGTTATCGTCGTCGCGACTGCAGCTGTGCATCATCGTCCACTCGACGGGCGACGAACGTCGGGCACCGGGACGACGCAACCACCCGGCCGCTATCATGTCTGTGAGGATGGAAAACGTGGCCGCGCGGAAGATCAATTATAAAATGATGGTGAGTATTATACGCTCGTGTGCATGGCATTCTGGCGTATGTGTGCGCGCGCGCGCGCGCACACATACGCGTACTTCTCGCCCCGTCCCTCTCCGGCCGCTCGACGGCGCCTGCGCAGTCGCGCGCGACTCGCCGCTAACTTCGCGCAGCCCCGTCGTGCGCGCGAGCGCGGGTTAACGTGGCGTGCGACGAGTCTGGACGCCGCGTCCGCGCTCTATCTCTCTCTCTCTCTCTTATTCTTCATTCTTTCTCGGGCATTTTTTCCCCCGTGAAAAAAATGCGAAATTTAGAATCTTTTCGTTTCAACAAATTTCGCTCTCTCTCTCTTTCTTCTCATTTTTTATCTTTTCTCTTTTGAATTTTTTCCCGCGAAAAAAAGAATCTTTTTGTTTCAACAAAAACCTTCTCTTTCTTTCTGAAAAATCTTTTTTTTTTTCTTCGAATATCCTCGTTTGATCGCGAGAAAGACGAACCTAACCTAACTTGGAATTCCCGTTTCTCCGCGAGCACCATGTTCGCGGAAGAGAGGAGAGCATCGGGGAACGCATGCGCGCGCGTATACGCACGTCGCGGAAAAGCCATGGTGAGTTTTAATGATGGGGGCGGCCGACAACGGTTCGCGGAACCGCCGGTGTAGTTTGACAGTTTGCCGCGGGGCGTCTGGCTGCTGCCCCACCCAGAGTCGTCTCTCTCTCTCTCTCTCTCTCTTTCTCTTTACCTTCCCCTCTGCCCCACCCGCTCCGCGCCTCTTTCGACCGTCTCACCGTGCCTGTCGTAACCCCTTCTTCCTCTCGCCCCTTTCTGTCTGTTCTCTCCTCTCTCTCTCTCTTTCTTTCTCTCTCTCTCTCTCTCTCTCTCTTTCTCTTTGCCTCTCTCTCGTTGCACGCCACAAACACTCGTCTCGAGTCGCCTTTCGGCCGCATATTTTCCCTCTTCTTCGCTCCCGCGTTAGTTTGGTGGGATTTGCAAGATGCCGACATACGGTCCTTTTGCGGTAAATATTGAACGTAAAAATGCTGAAAAATTGTACAAACCGCTTCGAGGCTCTCTTTTTAACGGTATCTTAATTTAATGCGCTATCGTAAATATGTGTAACAATGAGCTTGGTATTTTGAAGGCGTATATTGTTCTCGTTGATCAAAAGGTTTATGCTAGCTCTCTGCCAAATCTCACCAGATTAGCGCAAGAGTAATAAATTTATGACTCGTGACTGGTAGGTCCCATAAAAGTGGAAGATTCTTGGGTCGAAATATGTTGTTCTCCGATTATTACGTTCATTGCTAAAATAGAGATGCACAAAATTTGTCCCAAGATTTTCAATAATCTCGCACAAATTGGAATATTACGCGTCTTGAAGGGTTAATCCTTAAATCAAAACATATTTCATATAAATTTAACGATATATACTTGTATTAATAAATATGTAATAATTAATTATTGTACAATTAATGTACAATTTTTTGAAATTTAATGGCGGTTATAAGCTTGTCAATCATTTAATAAAAATAAATGTATCTTTGCAATATGTAAATTAGCTAAAAAAAAAAACTATTTTGGTTCATTGCAAGAAATAAAAAATCAATAAATTGAGAATTGTCTCAGGAGGGGAAGAGCTCTTTAACTGGACATATTTTCCAATTTATGTTGATTTAAGGAATAATATAATCGATCGATCAAATACATCTATTTTCCTTTTCCATCTTTTATCAATAGATCTGTAGATCTCTCAGAGTTGACAAGATTAACAAGATCTTAGCAATGCTAGGTATGCGGTACGTTGTGACATTTCGAAAATGTTAGACGCAATATTTGTGTAACAAGAAGGTAATTTCAAAGTGAACATTAAGTCATAATGAAGTGCGAACAAGACGAATTGGAAAGGTTGTCTTTAGAAAGGCACGCGGCCTATGTTAGATGAGAGTAGAAATTCGGTGGCGGATAGTAACGTGTTGCAAGTTGCAACAGTGTTCTCTCCGTGTGTGCTAATTTTAGCTCGGAACCTGAGAAGAGCCGAATGCTAGAAATTCGATGGGCACGAGTTCGCCATTCCTGCTGACCCAAAGGGGAATCCTAAGATCCGTGTGACTAATGCATGTCGATCTTAAGGAAAAAAGTTTCTAGGAATTTTAATCGAACTCTGATTAAATTTTTGCCGATAAAATCTATTAAACAATTATAATTATTTTTTATTAATTATTTATTCATTGAATTTTTAATTAATTATTCATTGTAAATATAATTATAATTATTTTTTTTTTAATTTTTCATTGAATTCTCTAGAGAGATATTTTTTTTTAAATCAAATAATGACTGATAAATTTTAATAACGATATCAATACCTTATTACATTTTATACAAAATTTATACGTATTCTGTCAACCGCATAATTCAAGATTAAAATGCGAATTCTTGATCGTCATGCCTTATCCTTTCGGCTAAATACACTGTGTCACCCCTCACTTAAATACAGTCGTGGTCGTCTGAGGAAAGGTTATCGCGCGCGATGAACAGAGTTCAAGCAACTCCATCGTGATCTGCCGAGAGCAGTCATCGTACAAAACAGCTGTTCGTTTTTCGCGACGAGCTGTCCCGATTTAGATTTCTTTTATGAGCGCATAAAAATGCGACGTGTCTCTCTCGCCACGTGATAATTGGGCGATTCTTATATACATAGATAACTTGATGTTATCGTCGTATTTCTTAAAGGCATATCATCGCGTATTAAACATTCTAATCTTCAAGTGGAGATAATTTAGATAAATATGAATCCTTCTGTAAAATAAGTCCTAATGTAAAATAATATTTTTAATAAGTAATAAATAATATAAATAAATTAAGATATAATTATATATCTTAATATTACTAAACATATACGATATGTTATTTTAATATTTATTTATTTATTTATTAAATTATTTATTAAATAAGTTATTTATTAAATAATATATATACTTTAATATCTCCAAATTTAAATTCCGAATACGTACGCTAAGAAATAATATAACAAAAATAGAAAAAAAAAATTATAATATTCAAATATTATAACATTCAAAAATTATAAAATTCAGAAGAAAATTATAATATTCACATATTATGCATATATATAAAAAAATTAAAACTAATATGTGCAACGCGAATAATAATAATAATAATAATAGTAATAATAGTAATAATAATAATAATAATAATGTCAATTCAAATATATTGAAGATAAATGACGTGCAATAATAATTCAATAAATAAATTAGTGAAGCTTACTTTTAATATCGCGAACTTGTATCTCGAATAATGATCCCTTGTGAGAAACGTGAAAAACGCGACTGCTTCGTTGGCGGTTAATTAAATCCTTTCGCGCCTCGGTCGCTCATAATTGGTTTCGGATCGCGTGTTAATTGCAACGAGGTAATACCCGATGCTTAATGAGCATCGCACATGTCGGACATGCATCTTGCACTTCGTATATGTGAATGGGAGAATTTAAAAGGCCCCGCAATAAGCACGTATACGAGAGATCTATCCTGCCTGCTTTACTCGATGAGTTTCAAGAACGCTTCTCGGATAAAAAGAAAATTATTCGCTAAAATAATCGTAGATAGGGGAAATTTTTTTTTCATTTTTGATAGCGATAATTAATGTTCTATTAATTTAAAAAGCATTCGCATTTAAAGTCGACGAACTTAATTATCGGATTTATTGTATTTGTTGACTTTTGAGAGGAGAGAGGAGAGAAAACATTACGAGTTCTCTCCGCTTTTTAAATTCACGGCAGACAATTAGGTATTATCATCGAAATCTGTCGACGACTTCGGAGAAGAACTCCGATAAGATTGCTTGTATCAGCCTGAAATTCCTGTATTTTCCTGTGTTTTTATCGTTTTTTTTTTCGGGGACAGATAATTATTATTTTGTTTGTGTTCTTATCGAAGAGGGATCCTGATAATAAAATCGCGTTTCGAGAGAAATAAACGCGCCAGAGGAAGAGAAAGCGAATTCGCGCGCGGATTTTCTTCGGGCTCGAAAGTCGCCGGATGACAAAGTTAAATGCCTTTCATTTGTCGACACGACGGGGACATTATCTTTCCAATTTTCCGATGTATTTTTCGTTCGGTTTATCGCGCCTCGACACCGTCACATATTTTATCGCGTTGTCAATACTCGATGATGATAAGTAACGATCGCACGTTAATAAGGTCGAGATTCTCGTCGTTAAAAATTGTTCTCGACTTTTGAAAGCATTTTTCTAAAATTAACTCTTCTCAATCTAAAATCATTCTTTCTATTCCAATTTTTTAAATGTGAAAACTTTCACACATGCGTCTAAAATTCTTCGTATTTGAATTCTTTGTATATGAATTTTGCTTCTTTTTTTCTCTCTCTTTTTAGCTTCTTTTATTATGCATAATTTGAAAAAATTTGTGCTTTTAATTTTGCCGTGTTTGACGAATTCTAAAATATCTAAATAATCGTAATAAATTAAATGTAATTAAATATCTAAATAATCGTAATAAATTAAATGTAATTAAATATCTAAATAATCGTAATAAATTAAATGTAATTAAATATCTAAATAGTCGTAATAAATTAAATGTAGTATCGCTACTGCTAAAAGAATGAATTTAATACGATTAATCTCTGAGCATGTATATAAATACAAAGAGTTATCTTATTCTAGATTTTTTTCTGTTGAACTCTGCTTAATCGCATTATAATAAATGATGAAATTCTCGAGATTAATCGAGTGAGAAGAAAAGTAGTAGCCATTTTCTTGTACTTTAAACTCCGTAATCTGTTCGTCAAATATTTAATCATAAGAGCCTCAAGTCAGCGATTGGCCTATTTAATAATCATTGTGTGCATCATGATATTCGATTGCAGTTTATATCATCATCGAATCGCAATCCAAAGTAATAGAAGATGATTAATATATGATCGTCTCTTGCGTAAAATATAACAGATGATTGAAAAAGGATCATGTTTATATTTGTATTTTAAAAAACAAATTTGAAAATTGATCTTGAATTATTTTGAATTATTATTTTTGAAGGGAAAAAATTCGAGAAATGCGCCTATTTCGTATCTTATCTCTATTCTCTTTTTGAAAAAATTTTTTTATCAATGTATTGATATTAATAAAACATTGATATTAATAATACTTTTAATATCAAAAGATATTTAATATATTTTTCTCTCTCTTTCTCTATCAATATTATTTTTTATTTTAATTTTACACAATCTCTTACACTTTTCTTCCAGTAATAATTAAATATCTCCAATTTCTTTGATTGAATTTTTAATTATTTTTAATTGTAATGTTCGCATAAGCTAAATAAGATTAATGCAGACTTCAAGTCATCGACAATTGTGATGCATTTCTAGTCCTTTTGCGAAAGGAAAACGACTCGCCACGCACCGCAAAACTTTTTTTCGCTTCCTTCGTTTTTGCGGCCAAGTTTTTTGCCACGGCCATCGGGGTGAAAACAAAACCGAAACCGTATTCTGGTTATCGAATGTCTCGGCATTATTTACCTGTGTTCGAGGACGATTAAATTAATTCATTGATCGTACCATCAACCAGTTTCAAGCGTCGCTTCAACATTCATCAATTAATTACAATTAATTGCATATAATAAGTATGTAAAAGTGAATTTAAATCGCTCTTTAAATAGATATATTACAAAAAAAATGTATAAAAAATATACGAGAGAGAGAGAAGGAATAATATATGAACGTAAACATCAGCACGTGAGAATAATAAATGGAGGAAAAATGGAAGAGATCAGGGGGGTAGCTTTTCCGACACACGTTTCCGCGTTTTCCTGAAAGAGAAAATCCTACGCCACAGGGTATTGTATTGACGTCATTATCACCCCACCCTTCTTTTCACCTCGCACACCCTATTGCGGGTCCGAGGATTATGTATTTCGAGAACCGGAAGACGCGCGAAAACGAGATTAACGATATCGAAGGGAGATTTCCGAGAGGTGGTGGAGGAGAAAGGGGGGAGCAAGAGAAGAGGGTTCGTCCTTTCGGCGTCGCGTCGGCCACCGCGGATAATCGATATCATCCTTGCTGCGCCTATCCTCCTCTTTCCAGCTCTGACGCAACCCCTGCCTGTCCGCCGCCCTTTTCCGCATCGTGGCTGATATCTCATGCGAATGTCGACAACGTCCCCCGTCTTATCGGGAGCGTCCCCGAATCCTTGACACCCCCTACTTTCGAATTTCTAGGTCGCCGAAGGCTTTTAACAGAGCTCAACATTTTTCCGCGTAAAGTATATCCCTCTAAAAAAGGGTAAAAAAAAAAATACGCCAAGTATATAAAAGAATTCTACCTTGTACGCAACAAAATGTTGAATAAAAAAAATAATTTAATTTTTTTAATTTTTTTATTAATTAATTAATTTTCCAAATGGATTTTCTGGGACAAATTTATTTATAAAATTTACAAATTGCTCTACTTGCTAATAGTAATTGCTGATTTTATATTTAGTTTTGATATTTTAGTTTTTAGTGTTTTTTAGGAAAATTCAATTTTTAAGGTTTTATTTTTAGAAAAATAATTTTCTCTTAAAAAAATCATTTTTCTAAAAATAAAACCTTAAAAAAATTGATTTTCCTAAAAAACACTAAAAACTAAAATATCAAAACTAAATATAAAATCAGCAATTACTATTAGCAAGTAGAGCAATTTGTAAATTTTATAAATAAATTTGTCCTAGAAAATCCATTTGGAAAATTAATTAATTAATTAATTAATAAAAAAATTAAATACAATTAATAAAAATGAATAAAACAATTAATTAATTAATAAGACACTCGGTGAATTTTTCGAAGGGCTTCTCAAGAAAGATTGTAGGAATTTAAGAAAAAAAATTTTGACGCGATAATTCGCACCGATTATTCTGCGCGAGATTATTGATCCCTCGCGCACGCAGGGGAACAAGGCGAGAAACATTGCGTGCAATCTTGGGAACGCTTTATCGGGGGTCTCTGCCTACGTAAGTTGCCTCGCCTCGCCTCGGCTCCTCGGTAGCCGCCATTCACGAGACTTTACCGGCCGGCGGCACAACGGTACCTGATGACGACGCCGGTCGCCGGTGTCAAGGCCGTCCGTCCGATGCGGCCTTTCCATCTAACGCGTCGTCGTCGTCGCCGGAAGAGGAGAAGGATCGGAACCTCGGCGTCACACGATGCGTCACGGGGCGAAAGAGGGTGAAAATCCAGTGATTTTTTCGCCTATTTTTGGTCCCGCGATATTGGAATTGTGTGTCAAATGATACCTTATGACCAGGGAAGGGAAGTAACGCGTTACTTGTAACGCCGTTACCGTTATAGTTACTTTTTTTTGGTAACGATCCAGTAACGCCGTTATTTTTTTTTTCTGTAACTGTAACGATAACGTAGTTACATTTTTTTAGTAACGATAACGAATTTACAGTTACTTTTAGCGTTACTTTTTCGGTAATTCTGTACTATCACCTTTTAGAGGCCATCTAAATGATGACCTATTAGAATATCAACTTTTATTAAAAATTAATAAAAAAACATCGATAAAATTTAACATATGTTTTGTGATTTAAATCCTTTCATAAAGAAAGAAAGAGAGAGAGTATGTATTGTACGAAACAAAATTTATTATAGATTTAAAAAAGTAACGAACCGTTATTTTTTAAGTAACGGTAACTGTAACTAGTTATTTTTGAAAATCAGTAACTAATAACGGTAACTAGTTACTTTTTTAACTTGATAACGAGTAACGGTAACTAGTTACTTTTAAAAAGTAACGTTCCCTTCCCTTATGACAAGACATCAATCACAAAAAATTTTTAAGTTGAGGTGAGAATTGATTCCAGAGATATGGGAGGTCAAAGTAGTCAAAATTCATTAACTCATCAGCCCCGTACGCTTTAAAGCAAGAATTTTTCTTTCAGTCCGATAATTTAAAACTTCGTATCCGAGGGTTTTGCTAGCTGCTGACGATGAATTTGAAGGCAGATTTTTAAAATTCATAATGGTCGATTTAATATGGCGGACTATGTATTTAAAAAATGTTTTAATTTTTTTTTCCTTTTAAGTAAATTGATCCACAAGTGTGTGTGAAAACATCCCCTCCACATGCTGGCATAAAAATTCGTGCTTTAAAGTATAGGCTGACGCGTTAATGAATTTTAATTACTTTGACTTCCCATATCTTTGGAACCAATTCTCACCTCAACTTAAAAATTTTTTGTGGGGACCAAAAATAGGCGATTTTTGCGGTCACTCTTTTGTTGCCCCACTTTAGCGAGAATGAAGGCACCACCTGCTTGTGATGATACGTCAATTGAGTGATTAGCTTTGCCCTGAAATTTTTGCAAAGAAATGGGAATTAGTTGCTCACCAAGATGACCTAGTGCTTGAAGAAGTGTTTCAACTTGACTGCTTTTATTTCTGGATATTTTTGTGATCATGCTCTAAATAGAGGAACGATTAATCGAACGGTTAGTCTGGTCTACCTGGATTTTCTCGTGTTATCGGAAATAGCGATAAAAATATTGTAGACGAGGTAAAAACATCCTGTGTAAAAGTAAGAAAAGAGGAGAGACGTTTTACGAAGGGATATTTCGTTGGGACAGTAGAACCTTCCGATAAGAGAGAAATTCTGCTATATTTATCGGTTCTTGGAAAAAAATTTCCTTCGTGGAGATTACGAAGATTTCTACCTGAGCGATTATCTCTTCAGTCTCTCGATGTGATAAAAACCGAGACGACCTAGGCTCGAGGTTAAAAAGAGAGAGAAGCCATCGGCCTAGATACACACGCAGTCAAGGTCTGTCGCCTGTTTGCATGGCATGCACCTTCGTTACATCATCGTCTAACGTAGGAAGCTACGTTTTTTACCACGCCATATAAAATAAAATTTGCCTATTATTATCTAATTCTGGATAATAGCAGGTCGAATTTTTCCAGATTTTAACAGTTACTGATATCTCTGCTATTTTCACAGAGCATATTATTTGAAAGAATTTATTTTTAAATATATTAACAAATATTTTGAGACAGATTGTGCGTCCTTCAACTCGGGAATTTTTCTTTGTTAATATTATATATACAGAAATATCGAGACATATTTATTTATTTTGGTTTAAATTTAAGGTAATTAAAGATTTAAATTTAATTATATTCATTTTAATTGCATAATATTATATATGAAACTTAAAATTAAAAAATATATGATAATATATAAAATAATATATAAAATAATAATATAAAATAATATAAAATATATAAAATAATATATAAAATAATAATATAAAATATATAAAATAATATATAAAATAATAATATAAAATAATATAAAATATATAAAATAATATATAAAATAATAATATAAAATATATAAAATATATAATATATAATATAAAATAATACAATATAATATAAAATAAAATAATATAATTAAATAAGTATATATAATATAACAATAAATAATATATATTTAAAAAATTTATCAAAATAATATATATTGAAAAAGCCTCACAAGTCTTTTTAGTATAATAAGCAGAACTTATATATTATAATACATTTTTATATTTCTAGCTTGTCTATTAAAAAGATTAAAAAGATGGATAAATATTTTAGTTCTAAAATAAATATTTAAATAAATATTAAAATAATATTTTTTGAAATTTTCGAAATGTTTTGATTAATATAATTAAGGTATCGTCGTTAAATATAAAGTGAAGTACATTAATCAATTTTAAAAGGATTATATTTTCTACATACTTTTGTGCTTCTGGAACGAACACATTTTTTATATGATAAACACAGTATCCCATAATGATGCACAATCATCAAATGTCATGAGCGCTTTGTTGTACGAAGGTTCGTGATGACATGATTCATGATGCTCGTGACTGCATGATTCATGATGCGTGATCGAGGAAAGACGCGTATTTTCCAACTTTGGAAGTTTGCTAACGAAAATATTATTCGACATATTTTTAGATCGTAGCTCTTCAAGAGACTACAGCTTATCGTTAGTAAGTGAGTAATTTCCGGCTCAACTTATCAGTATAATGATTCGCAGGAATGCAAATCAATATGAAAAAAACACTCATTTTGAAGGAAATTTTTTCCAAAGTATGAAAAATAATATTCTAAAAAGAAGTGTCTTATTTATAATTCTATTTATTCATAATATACAGTATATGAGGGTTACATTCTATATATAAATTTTATACTACATGTTCCCTCATATATAAATAATTATATATTAATTATGTATTTTTTTTATATTAAGAAAATTATCGTGTAAACTAATGTTTGAAAAATTATAGACATTTCCTAAAAGGAGATAATTCTGTATTATTAATTAATAAGTGAATGATTAATTTACTATATTATTAATAAATATAATAATAATAAAATTCTCTTTATATTGTCGCTTTGCATAGAAAATGAACGTCCAAGCCTAAAAATATGGCGACGTATCAATTGAATTATCGCACTCTCCGCATTGTACTAATAAAATTAGATCGTGCAAACTAACACATTCGTCTAGTCGTGACGTGCTAATTTTCAAGAAAAATATGTATTTCTTCATGCATTTATTTCGGAATATTTTACATTAAAATAATTTACAATTAAATAAAGCGAATAAATTAAATGATTCAACTAGAAGATACAAGAATTATAATAGTAAGGGTAATTAAAATAAATAATTTAAAATTAAATTAAATTAAATTATAAATAAAAATTAATATAAGAATAAAAATTAAATAATTTAAAACAAAATTTGTAACATTACAATGAAAAAAGCGATAATTATTAAAATGACAATAATTACAATTACTGCTATACAATTAATCATACAATATGGACGAGTCTTTGCGTTCTTGCACCTGTCGCGTCTGTAAGTTTCTTATTGTTTTGAATTCGGCTATCTCAGATCGCAGTGAGAAAATCAATTGTAATGACAAGACAACGGAAGTGATCGTGCTATTAGTAATGCGGCTTGCACAATGATCATTGCTTACGAATAAAGTCGCACCTCGAGAATTTATATCGTTTGCAATTTGCAAGCGTGACGATGTTCACATATAGCTTGGACAAAAGCTCGTTAACCTTCGTGATCTCGGAATTATTTCCGGAGTTTAAATGATGCTTTTACAATAGACGCTTTTTCCAGATAAAAATCGAGAATGCAAATCGAGAATCCAAACATGTCGTTTATTTCTAGATATTTTTTATCATATTAAATTTACAAATATATATATATATATATATATATATATATATATATTTTAATAGTAATTGTAATCATTGCCATTTTAATAATTATCGCTATTTTCTCATCATTGAAATTTACAACTTTATTTTAGAAATTATTTATTTTAATTATACTTATCATAACTCTTGTATCTTTTAGTTGAGTCACTTGATTTATTCGCTTTTTTTAAATTGTAAATTATTTTTGTTCTCATCGTTGTAATTTACAAATTTAATTTTGAGAATTTTAATTACCTTTATTACAATTCTCGTATCCTGTAGTTGTTATTTAATTTATTCGCTTTATTTAATTGTAAATTACTTTTTTAATATAATATTCCGAAATAAATGAAAAAGTGTGAAAATATATATATACTCCTGGACAAAATTAACGCATAATTTTTTTTCACTTTTTCTTTAAAAGCTGATATTTAAATTTTAACGAAAAATTTTAAAGATTTTATAAGAATTTTATAAGAATTTTAATATTTATTGTTATTATTTTATAAAGATTATCTGACTCTCTACTGATAGATCATTCGAAATGCGAATTCGTCGTGATTAATTTTAGATGATCCTTCTGTTTCGGTTTTCGCGCGAAACATTCTCGTGCGAAATTCCACCTTATTATATTTCCCAATATATCTAGCACATTGTTTTCCCCGTGCGCTATAAGAAGACGGAAGCACGCGACATAGGCTAATAATATCCGCCGCCAGCCTAAACTCGGATAAAGGGTGTCAAATCCGAGACGCCCAGGCGGTCAGCCAGTCGTGTTCTTTTCTTTCCTTCTTTTTTAGGTAAAAATTCTCTTAAACGAATATAAAATTGATAAAAAAATAACATCTATTAAAATTCTTAGTCAATTTAAATTCAAATTACCATTTATACACTATTAATTAATTTTTAAAAAATCGTATATTAAAATTTTTAATTATTCCAATTGATCTTCGTTTCAAATATCCATTGATAATGAATTATTTTATCTAGTTATTATTTGAATTATGAAATTTTTAGAATTTTATAATTTATTATTATAAATAATTAAAGAGTTATTGAAAAAAAGATTAATATTTTATTTTTTTTTATCGATAACGTTGCGTTATCTTCTTGTTGTGTTACATCGTGTTTTCTCGTCCTTCGCGTGCATCCCACAAGTCACGCTTATTCCCTAAGCACTAAACCTCGCATAAACCACATGTGCCGTTCGCGAAATACGTGCGTGCGACGTACATATGTATACACGCAGCTTTCCTTTACGTGGCAAGCACGTAGTAAGCGATATATGCACTCGGCGATGGATGCATCGCCCGGCGCGATGCGCTCTCGCTCGACTCGATTACGGACTCGCCGCTCCTTCGGAAGGATAGACGTTTATAGGCTACGTAAATACCTATAAATTATAAGCCGTTTATCCATCCCCAATGCGAGAAGTGTGTGACATCTCTCGCCTTCGCTTAAGAGAGAATAAGCTTCAAACAATTTACATTTATGAAAATTGATGAAACAGTGAATTAATTCTTGAAGCAATTAAAAAATTTAATTTAATTTTTAATTTTAATTTTTAATTTTAATTTAATTTTTTTATTTTTTTCACATCTCGTGTGTTTTAATTTAATTTAGATTATTCAAACGGAGAATGAGGCAGCTATTGTATTATAATTAACTTTGAATTATTAAATATATGTACGCGTGCGCGAGGGAGAAGTTGACTCTTGCTTTTATTTTTTCCGCTCTCTTTACCTCGGAAAGTTACTTCCCAGGAGGACATTAAGCTTCAGACACTTGAAAAAAATTGCAGTCCTGCGGCCGCATCCAGCTCATGCTCATCTGCTTGCTCGTGCACGAAAGAGTCCCTCTCCTTCCTCGCTCGCATACCGTGCATACCGTTTCTTCACCTTGAAAGAATAGCCGCGACCGCGACACACCGGGTGTCCGCGATTATCATCCATCAGTGATTTCACCGCGATAGCATCTGGCGGATTTTAAACACGATAATTACACCATTTTCAGGTCCCAAAAATTTTGTTACAACATCGATAGTATAAAGTATATTATTTAAAGTTATCAAAAGTTATAAACAATTATAAAAAATATTATCAGGATTGCATAGTGTCATTATCATAAAATTGACAGAATATTCAGAGGATTATTAAAATGTATGTAAATATCTATGCCTGGGTAGAATATTTGAAATTTCTATTAAATTTCTTATCTACAAGTTTTTTTTTTTTTTTTAAATTTAATTTTGTTTTAAAAAATATTTTTCATTAATATTATATTTATATTTATTTTTCATTAATATTAATATTATATTTATATTATTGTAATATTATATTTATATTACATTTATATTACATTTATATTATTGTAATATTATATTTATATTACATTTATATTATTGTAATATTATATTTATATTACATAATATATTTGTTATTATTTATTACATAAATTGATTGTTTATTTTTTGTTATCTAAATTATATATTTACAATATTATTATATATCGCGATGAGAATCGTTAAGGATTGAAATGAACTCGATGGCACGGCACAGGATTTTCACGATAAAACGACGAGGATAATTTCTCTAAATTAATAGCAGAGAAGAAGCGCATTCCAGAAGGGATATCGCATGTCCGCTCGCTAATAGAGCATAACGCTATCCGAGATAAATAAAAGAGAGATCGCGCCTGCGCAATAGATACAGCGCTCCGGTATGTGGCGCACATCCTGGATCCATCTCTCTCCCCGTCGTCCTTAGAAGAAAGCGCGAAGATATAACACGTAGCGCGCGGCCAATTAGCGGCCTGCGTTATGATAATATATGATAATATACCGGGTGATATGATAAACGCGCTCGCTCGCTTGGATCTCTCGTCGCTCTCTTGCAGACTCGATTGCAACGCGGAAGATTGTAAAACGGAAACGACAGCGCATAAATAGCGCGCCGTTAGAGCGCCCATTTGGTCAGAAGCGGATCTATACGTTATCTGAGACATCCTCCTGATATCCTCTCCGATTTACTAGACCAGCGATAATAGGGCGAGATTGACTCGAATTTCATGCACAACTTGGGAAGTTATATTCTACAGTAATTTGTAATTATATAATCGTATAATTATATATAATCAATTGCATACAATATTTTATATAATATTTTATTAATATATTATATATATTATTAAAATATATATTATATATTAATATATTATAAAATATATATTAATATATTATATATAATAAAATATTATATAAAATATTAATATATTATAATATTTTATTAATATTTTATTAATATATTATATAATCTAATCTAATCTATTTATAATATGTTTATTAATATTTTATATAATCAATAGATTGCATATAATATATTAATATAATATAAAAAAATTCTATATTATTTTTAAAAATTCGTATATTTAAAGAAAGAATTATAGCGTTATTTCTTGGGAATAAAATGGAAAATTGGAATTTTTAGGGATTTTTATTGTATCTGTAAAAGTGGAGTTTCATTTTGGAACTTAAGAAATTTTTAAAAAAATTGATAATTTTTATCTTATAGACAGTCTAGATAAGATATAAATTTGAATATTTATATCTTTAAAATGTATTATGAATATATATCTGTCTCTGTTTATACATTAAATACCTTCACAAAATATTGAATACGCAGTACATATTTCATTTTGGAATTCGGAGAATATTTTTAAAAATTCTTTAATAATTTTCTTCTTATATTATAGACAGCTGACAGATAAACTATAAATTTGTGTGAATTATATATTTAAAATGCCTTATAAATATATATCTGTCTGTTTATACATTAATACCTTAAAAAAATATTGAATATGCAGTACATATTTTCTATTCTAATTATTAATGATAAAAAAAATAAGCGTTATACAAAAACATATTTAATCTAACAAAAACTATTCATCTCATTTGAAACTTAAGTGGCTCTGTGTTTTTTCATCGTATGAATGAAAACGCATACAATAAAAGATCTTGTTTTAGAAAAAAATTGCAAAACATTTTAAAAATATTTCTTTTATCCGGAATCTTAAATAAAAAAAACCAGGAAAATCAGGAAGAATCTTCAGGGAATTTTTTTACAAGATCTGAGTAGTAGACACTTTCAACAAGTTCTCATTTCTGGCGAAATTGTTCGATGTAGCTTGATAACACATTGCTAACGCAGTGCGACGAATACCGTTAAATACCGGACTCGAGTTCGAAAAAGGAGACGAGGACGAAAGGGCGGACGGACAGAGTTCGCGTTACAGCGACGCGCAGACGTACATACGTGGTGAGCAGGAAGTGACATCCGGTCGGTCGCTGCTCTTCTCTCCGACCGGATCACGGTGTGACACGGCCGTGCATTTCGCACGTTAGGTCGTTCTCTCGTCAATGGCTGACCATGGCCGAATCATCCTAACGAACCATCTGGTTCTATCATCGTCGCCTTGATGCGTTAGCGGAGCGAGAGTATACAGGGTGTCCTAATCGAATCGTGTCATTTCCATTCATTCAATTTCGTCCATGAATTTTTCTCGTTTCCGCAAAAGAATATTAAAAATGAAGAGTCTCTTGTAAATTCTAGAGGAGCTTGAACGATAAAATTATCTTTGTAAAGTAGACTTTGGATTTCTATCCTCAAGATATATAAATGTTGAAAATCGAAAAATTGCACGTAATCATGAAGACGTGCCGATAATTAAGGCTTGTTTACAAAAATATATAAATGTTAAAGATCGAAAAGTTGATGAAGACTGCGACGCGCCGAACCTTAAAGCTCGTTCACAAAGATATATAAATGTTGAAAATCGAAAAATTGCGTAATCATGAAAACGTGCCGATTCTTAAGGCTTGTTTACAAAGATATATAAATGTTGAAGATCGAAAAATTTATGAAGACTGCAACACGCCGATCCTTAAGATTTGTTTACAAAGATATATAAATGTTAAAGATCGAAAAGTTGATGAAGACTGCGACGCGCCGAACCTTAAAGCTCGTTCACAAAGATATATAAATGTTGAAAATCGAAAAATTGCGTAATCATGAAAACGTGCCGATTCTTAAGGCTTGTTTACAAAGATATATAAATGTTGAAGATCGAAAAATTTATGAAGACTGCAACACGCCAATCCTTAAGATTTGTTTACAAAGATATATAAATGTTGAAGATCGAAAAGTTGATGAAGACTGCGACGCGCCGAACCTTAAAGCTCGTTCACAAAGATATATAAATGTTGAAGATCGAAAAACTGCACGTAATAGTGAAGACGTGCCGATAATTAAGGCTTGTTTACAAAGATATGTAAATGTTGAAGATCGAAAAATTTATGAAGCCTGCAACACGCCGATCCTTAAGATTTGTTTACAAAGATATATAAATGTTGAAGATCGAAAAGTTGATGAAGACTGCGACGCGCCGAACCTTAAAGCTCGTTCACAAAGATATATAAATGTTGAAAATCGAAAAATTGCGTAATCATGAAAACGTGCCGATTCTTAAGGCTTGTTTACAAAGATATATAAATGTTGAAGATCGAAAAACTGCACGTAATAATGAAGACGTGCCGATAATTAAGGCTTGTTTACAGAGATATATAAACGTCGAAGATCGAAAAATTTATCAAAATTGCAACACGCCGATCCTTAAGGCTTGTTTACTTTAAATGTTGAAAACTGAAGAGCTGCGCGTCAATGGTGAAGACTGTGATGCGCCGATAGTTGAACGATCGATACGCAGAAGGTCTCGATTCAAGAGTCTCGGATGCTGTTGGAAAGATACGTTTCGATGCACCGAGAAAGACGCATCAAAGGAAAGGAAGGGGGAGCTCGACCGACTAGAGCTGCTCGTTCTTTCTCGTTATCGGAGAGGCGTGACCGCGCGAGGTCACTGATAAACGATAACGGGTGGGGTCTCTCTTTCTCTCTCTCTTTCTCTCCCTCTCTTTTCTTCTTATCGACGTTGTGCGCGCGCGAAACTACGACGAGGCCGGCGAGAAACGCGATCGCTTTCTAAAATAGTAGTATACCGTTTCGCTCGAGGAAATCGATAGGGACCGATGCGACGATTGCATCGATATCGAAGGCCCCCCTCGCTGCAGTCATTCGTTGGACTCTGACAAACAAGAGCGAGACGTGGATTTTTTTCTTACACTATTAATTACATTACCGCGGTTTTGCTCGCGTTATCTATCTATGCATTTTACATGTCTATCGAATGCGATATGAAAGATCAAATTTATTTCGCTTTATATAAATATAAATATTATTGAATCTCACAAGTAATGTGCAATAATGTCTAACTACTGTCACTGATAGTATTCGCGATATTAATGGCATTCCTTATTTTTTTTTAATTTTTATGATTTTTTATAAATTATTTAAATTATTTAAATTTTTTATAAATTATTTAAATTATTTGTTTTTTCTTTCGGAGAAATATTCGAGTACATTTATTTTTTTTTTTACTTTAGGAAAATTACATGTACAAGAATTGGTACACAACTCTTGTTAAAAAACTAATTTTGGACAACAGTTTTTGTTTCTGTTTTTTTTTCTTGTAAAAATATTTTAAAATCTCTTAAAATCTGTTTTTTTTTCTCTTGTAAAATATTTTATTATCCATTGGGAGGGAATGATACATCGCGATTATATCTGCGCTTGATGAATGATTAAAAGTAATAATTTGTTACAGTTATATTTTCGGAAAAATATAAAAATGTCTTTCTTAATCTATACAAGGTTATATGGTAACGACAAACGATCGACTTATCGCATGATAAAAGCGCATCGTCAGCCATCGATTCCAGCTTAAAAATCACATAGGATTTACTGATAAACTTATTTGATTTATTTCTTAGTATTTTATTTTTATCACGACGTACACACACATGGCGTGACAAGATATATTAAAATAAATATAAATTATTTGTGATCTGTTCTCTTCATCAATCGATATATTCAATTAAAATCTTCAAGAGTCCAACTCATTATTTTACAATTTTTCATTATTATAACAATTTTTGCATCGTTCTTTAACTTATTATAGTAATTTTTTTCATTATTACTATTTTTTCATAATTTATTTATGTCATGAAAGATACTTTATATAATTTTTTAATTTCATATGTATTTTTACTTAATAATTCAACATATTATTGTTCAATAATTTATTAAAAATTATATGTATATGTTGAATTATAAAAATAATAAATTGCATTTATTATTTTTTAACAATTGATTACATATATATTTATATATTATATCATGAATACTAATAAATATAATAAATAATATATATAACAATATAGCATAACATATATAACGTGATATATAATAAGTTATAATAAATTATGATAACAATGAATAAATATGCATGCAATGAATGGAAATAGATTTTTTTTTCATTATTACTATTTTTTCATAATTTATTTATGTCATGAAAAAGACATTTTATATCATATATATATAATTTTTTAATTTCATATGTATTTTTTACTTAATAACTTAACATATACATATAATTTTTAACAAATTTTTACATATAATTTTTAACAAATTATTGTTCATTTATTATTTTTTAAAAATTGATTACATATATATTTATATATTATATCATGAATACTTAATAAATATAATAAATAATTTATAACGATATAGCATAACATATATAACGTGATATATAATAAGTTATAATAAATTATGATATAACAATGAATAAATATGCATACAATGAATGGAAATAGATTTTTTTCATTATTACTATTTTTTCATAATTTATTTATGTCATGAAAGACACTTTATATCATATATATATATATAATTTTTTAATTAATTTCATATGTATTTTTTACTTAATAACTTAACGTATACATATAATTTTTAATAAATTATTGTTCATTTATTATTTTTTAAAAATTGGTTACATATATATTATATCATGAATACTTAATAAATATAATAAATAATATATATATAACGATATAGCATAACATATATAACATGATCTAATAACAAGCACACAATATTCCTAGGATATTGTATAAATATTATTAACTGTTAACAATATTTCTACAATATTTTATTTAATAATTACCGTGTCTTATAGCGACATACCATAAGTTATAATAAATGATGATATAACCATAACATATATAACATGATCCCTAATAACGAGCACACAATATTCCTAGGATATTGTATAAATATTATTAACTGTTAACAATATTTCTACAATATTTTATTTAATAATTACTGTGTCTTATAGAAACATACAATAAGTTATAATAAATTATGATATAACCATAACATATATAACATGATCCCTAATAACGAGCACACAATATTCCTAGGATATTATATAAATATTATTAACTATTAACAATATTTCTACAATATTTTATTTAATAATTACCGTGTCTTATAGAAACATACAATAAGTTATAATAAATGATATAACCATAACATATATAACATGATTCCTAATAACGAGCACACAATATTCCTAGGATATTGTATAAATATTATTAACTGTTAACAATATTTCTACAATATTTTATTTAATAATTACCGTGTCTTATAGAAACATACAATAAGTTATAATAAATGATATAACCATAACATATATAACATGATCTCTAATAACGAGCACACAATATTCCTAGGATATTATATAAATATTATTAACTGTTAACAATATTTCTACAATATTTTATTTAATAATTACTGTCTTATAGGGACATACAATAAGTTATAATAAATTATGATATAACCATAACATATATAACATGATCCCTAATAATAAGCACACAATATTCCTAGGATATTGTATAAATATTATTAAATGTTAACAATATTTCTACAATATTTTATTTAATAATTACCGTGTCTTATAGAAACATAAGTTATAATAAGTACAATAAGTTATAATAAACAATGATATAACCATGAATAAATGAAAACGCACGCAACGAATGGAAATAGATTCTTCTGATTAAGATCTTCTGGATTTTCAGAACACGAACGGACCGAGGCCGGCGTACGTAGGCGCCAACAACGGCAACGCGGGTGGCGCCGGCGGCGGCGGAGGCGGCGGCGGCGGCGCCGCCAACGCCGGCAGCATCGGCGTGGGACCCGCGGGCGGCGCGGGCGCCGGGGGGCGGCGGCGGCGGCGGCGGCGGTGGCGGCGGCGGCGGTGGCGGCGGCGGCGGCCACGGACTGAAGGGCAACACCGGCGGCGGGCCACGCGGCGGCAACCCGGTGCAGTACCGCGCGAGCACGGCGCCTCACGCGGCCGCGGCCGCGGCCGCGGCGGCGGCGGCGGCCGCTTACCCGCCTTACACGAGATACCCGAGCGCAGCGGCAGCGGCGGCCGCCGCGGTCGGCGGCGGCCCTCAACAGCTGCCGGCGTCCGCGAACCCCTTCGTCACCGCCACGTACGCGCAACACGCGACGGTAAGTCGCACCTTCTCATCCTCGATATGGGAATGTGTTCGGTGGCGATATGTCGGTCAGTAGCCTTACGAGATTTGGGTAAACATACGAGATTGTTGGCACGGGAGTCACCGGAGATGAGTCACCTGGATGAGCGTAGTGCGATGTTAAAGGAGAAGAAATAGAAAAGGGGGTCAGATTGTCTGTACAGGATATAATTGAGATCAAGTGTTGATCAATTGTTGAGTCCATTCTTTTATCCTGTACATGTATTTATTATTACTCGGCAAACACCAAGTAACAGTTATACAGGGTGTATCTTTAAAAAGCTCCCACTAAGCAAATAGAGTTATTCCTGATTAAAAATCGAGTCGAAAAGTCCTGAATCATTTTTTTATAATGCTTAATAAAGCAGTAATTAATGAGTAAGATCGCGTCAAAAAAGATCAACATATGATGATTTGGATAAGTAAAAAAAATAAATTGTTTTGTGTTAATTTTTAAACAATTCATCTTTTTAGAAATCTTTTTAATATTTAAATCTGATTAATTATTTAATGAATCTTGGGGAAAAAATGATTCAGGACTTTTCGGTTTTTAATCAGGAATAACGCTATTTGCTTAGTGGGAGCTTTTTAAGATACACCCTGTATATATATTATAATTTCCTACTCAACAATATCACTGTTACATGTTATATAACTGTTGTGTGTTAAATAATAATTATATTGTTGAGTGAAATTGTAACTAACAATTATATAACTGTTACCTGGTGTTTGCTGAGTATAGATATAGTATTATATTATTTATTAGTATTGCTGTAAGGCCAACTTCACGCAAAAATAATGAATTATATCGAGATTTCTTTCAAAATGGGACGTTAACTTCATGGAGATAGTAGACTTGGCGTGTGCCAGACTAGAAATTTGAGATAATATATATTCTGTATCGATAGTCGATAGTCGATCTGGTAAAAAAGCGGAATAAAATTAATTGCCTTTGTCTCGTTTCGAGTATCTCAAGTTACTTGACTATTAATGATGTGTTTGCAGTATGGTGGACAACGGGTGCCTACAGCTTCATCTCCCGCGAACACTAACAGCAGCTCTAGTAGTGCCACTGGCAGCCAAAGTGGGACAATGAGCACGAGTCTCAGTAACAACGCTATGCAGGGTCAACAGGCGGAGCAGCTGTCCAAAACAAATCTATACATCCGTGGCCTCAATCAGAATACGACTGACAAAGACCTCGTTAATATGTGTTCTCAGTAAGTGATGTTGTATTATATATCTTGTTGTATCTAACGATATTTTTAACGCGTGATCATGGATTTAAGTTGTGATTCTGACGGAAAGAATGACGTCTTATCAGAAGAAAAACATGTAGCTTATCGATATAAATTAATGTAGCATTATTAATCATAATTCCATCTACATAACTTTGTGAGATTGTACATACAATTATTATTAAGGCGTATAAATTATGAATAATTATCAATAGAATTAAAATATAAGTATACTATGAGAAATACTAATCATGATTAGGTTAATTTAAATATGTTACATCACGAAATCTGATGTTTTTGCAGATACGGAACTATAACTTCCACCAAGGCAATTTTAGACAAAAATACAAACAAATGTAAAGGTAATTAATCACACATTTCTCGATTATATTTATATTTATATTTCTCGAGTGTATTTCAACTAAATTAATTAATTGCAATACATTTATTTTATTATAAATTGATCTATTAACGAGTGAAAATTCTTATAGTGTTATTTCCATTGGAGATTACAATAAAAATGATTGATGAACAAAAGGTTTCTCATTATGTTTTCTTATAACAAGATTCTCACTCGTTTGTAGAATAAACTTGCTGCTTTTTATCGGAAAAATCAAAAGAAACTCTTTTCTTTTAGACAATTTTACATAATTTGCAAAATTACCAAGTAATTTTTTTAAATTTAATGTACAAATTTCTGAAGATTGCTTAAATTTTGAATTATATCTTGAAATGGAAGCAAGAGTGATTAGCCCATTTTTTCTCAATTCTTCAGTTTTTCAATCTTCTTGAAAATTATATTTTTAATTATTTATTATTATGTATTATTTGTCTTAAAATTTTATTGACATGTACGTGCATAAATTGTTAATTATGTAAATTTAAAAATGATACTTCTTCAGAAACTCAATTTTTCCGAGCAAAGTATGCATCAATTCAATGTATATCAATACTATGCACGTAATACAGTCAACCAATGTCTACCAATTATTATAAAAATTACTAAATATTTTACATATTTCATATTTTAGAGTTTTTTTAAAAGAGAACTCGATAAGATTTATACTGATTATAATGTTGCAGGTTACGGATTTGTAGACTTCGAGTCACCGATGGCGGCAGAGGGTGCTGTCAAAGCACTGGTCGCCAAGGGGATACAAGCGCAGATGGCGAAAGTGGGTATCTGGTTGCTCCGTAGACTGGACAGTGTACGTGGTTGTGCATGCAAGTACAGAGTAATACCAGAGTAACAGTAAACCTCTCTCTCTTTCTCTCTCTCTCTCTTTCTCTTCTTTCTCTCTCTTTTTGTTGTCGTTTCTATATTTTTTATCCCATTCTATCCATTGCGTTTAGTTGTGTTCTTCACATACGTCCCCTTCTCTCGTCGTTCCTCGTTTATTCGCACGGAAATTTGGAAGAATCGATCGAGATGGATCGCATTTTCTTTGATTTTTGTCACAAGTGCGAAACGCGACATATTTCGGACGTATCTTCCATTATATGCAATATCGGAAATATTGTATTACAGCAATCAATGTTTCGATCAATTAGAATTATTATTTCGTATATTTTTATATTTAATTAGAATTAATATTAAAATTCCAAATTAAACACTTGTGCACGAAATATTTATCGACTTATACTTATTAAATTTTCATTTTGTATAGAAAGATTTATATCGTAAATATTTCGATTTTTTTTTTTTTCATAAATTTATCTTCTCTTTGCTGAATCTCCATCTAATTTAAATCTAATAAAATCTCTATATAAAATTGCCTATCAAATATTCTCTTAATATTAACTAGAATGAGAGCTGGAGAAAAAAATCGTCCGGAAAAAAGAAATATTTCAAAAACATTCTCACATACACATGTGGTATTTCTTCTTGATATAATTAATTAATTCAATCATAACCAGCTTGTATATGCGACGAGCAATTATGTATATAAAATTTCAAGAAATAATTCCATAATATTTCTTATATATGTACACCGGGGACTGTAATATATTTTTTCCATCAAGAGCCTCTCTATCTTTCTCTCTTTCTCTTTCTCTCTGTGTTTCTCTCACTCTATCTCTCATTTATCTAGAAATTCTCTCCGATACTTTGTCTGTAATTCTGTCTTACTCCTACCAAACCTCTATCGGTGTTTGCTGCTATACCTCGGCCACAAATACAGCCGACATACTATGCTATGCCAACACTATGTTTACGATCATCATGTCTGAAAATTGCATTCTGCGAATTTCTACACTAATTTCGAGCCCCGCTATAGAGTCCGCAATAATAACCCGTCGACGTTCAATTTGTGTCAATCTAAATTTATATAATTAATTCAATTGCTTGCAAGAGATCGACAGTAATCTATTTTGTCTATTAATACCGCCCTTTTAGAGCTTGACGTAAAATTTTGTTGAAAGACTTGATAACAAGCTAAAGAAGAGAAACGGTATTGCATTGAAGTATGGCAGCATAAGCGTATCAGTAGTAAATTTAGTAATGGTAATATCGATATATTATTGTGTAACGTTACGTTCATTATGTTCTCCGTATTGTAACATTAGCGATCCAAAGGGAGCATTAGCTTAAAACTCGATTCGTGTTATACCAAATTAGATTCGACAGCACTCTTCGGTTATGATGTATCTGTTTATGATCAAGATCTCTTTACTATGAAAAGGATGATGCTTCTATATCCTACGTTATATTGATTTTGTTCGATCGAAATTTGAAAGGAAAGAAAAAAAAAAGGCAAAAACTGCTGTTGAACGAGGAGAGTATCGGCCTTTCCCGCCTGTGTCTCTGCCATTTATTTTATTAAGATACTAACTCCAGTTGGAATGGTTCCTATCTGAGCTATCCGCGGTAAAGAAAGCACGGGGTGTGATGACCAGCAGCTGTGTGATGATAATGATGATGTCGATGGCATGTGATATGATATTACAACTAAAAGCGCGATATCATCGTATCTCTGCTCGATTAAAATCGCTCCCCTCCCCTCCCTCCCGCCTTTTCTCCCTCTTTCTCCCAGGGATACGCGATGCTATATTCGAATCAGGCGTTATCTTTCCTCGAGGGGTGTTGGTTGACTCGTTGATTGACACGTACACTTATCTTACGATAAAAATTTAATCTCTCAACGCGTCTACAGGGTGCATTCGGGAACTCGTCGTAAGATTCAAAGATTCAAGAGTCAGTGAACTGCTCACTACTTGTAAAAAAAAAATCAGTTGTGTGTAAATTGTTAATCTTAGATTGATGTTAATATTATATATATAAGTAATAATATAAAAGTGTCAATTATTTTTATAACGTTTACTTTATGCAGAGTTTGCAGGATGACAGAAAGAAAGTCGCAGAAGTAAAAAGTGAATATATATAAACGATATCAGAAGGAAGAAAAAAAATATCAAGAGACTAAAAGTCGAGCTGTTGTGTCGAATCTTACGCAAAGTTCCGAATGCACGAGTTCGACGAATTTATATATGAACTGATTCTATCGGAATAAGAGTACATTAAGAAAGTACATGATACAGCGGAAGCTTGATTATTCGAACGCTATTCGATGATTCGAACGATGATGGAAACGCTTGATTATTCGAACAATGGTTGGCTCTTGCGAGAAGACATCGTTGAAGAATAATTGTACCGTTTTTTACATATCATTCAGATGATTAATCATTAAATAACATTCGAAGAATGGAGCTTCTATATCTGTATTTGATCATCCATATATATATATATATATATTATACATATATGCAGGATGTCGTAGAATGGATGGTAATGCGGATAAACAACGCGATTAATTCGCGTTGTGACGGAAAACAGAGTCGATGGACCGTGTGTTGATCCCAAACACACAAGTCGTTCGCTTCATTAAAACGAATAATCGCTTCATTCTGCGACAGCCCGCATATATTTAAATGCCATCAGCCTGGCTTATATATCATGATATTTTCATTATTCGTTCTTTTGTTTTAATGCATTCGCAAGATTGAAGTAAATTGTCGTAAAGTATAAGTATACTCAAGTAATCGTAGATATTTTGATTGATTTATTATATGTTGACGGAGAAGTGGTGGCATCTCGAAATATGCTTGAGGGTGCATCAGTATATCATCCAAAATACGTACACATATATCTTTCTCTCTCTCTCTCTCTCTCTCTTTCTTTTTCTCTCTAATATTTCCTTCTCTCATCTCTTATTTAAATTTTGTTTCATCCTCCCCTCTCTCTCTAAAAAATTGTTAAACGACATAAACGGAGCATGAACACATACGTATATGTACGTCCTTGTCCACGTTCACATATATTATGTGTTTTTTGCGAGAGACATGTGTTCGTCCAGAGTCGCTTTCCTTCTTCACGTCCGTTCATTTACTTACATAATTGTATATATACATATATGTACGTATATATGTATACGTAAAGATATCTGTGCTTTTTTTATCACGCTTCTCTCTCTCCCCCTCTCTCTCTTTTTCTTTCTATCTCTCTCTCTCTCTCTTCCCCTCTTTCTCTCTTTCTCTCTCTTTCTCTCTCTTTTTCTCTTTCCAATGAAATGCCATTTGTTATTTGAACCTCTTCTTTGTTACCGCTTTGAATGGTTATCTGTAAAGACGACGGAGACGGTTCTTGACACGTGTACATACATAATTAGAAAATTTTCAATGAGGATACGGAATAAATACCCAGGTTTACGTGCTATGTATAATCCTTGCTCCGGTGCAGAAATTTCGATCGTATATATACCTCTCTGCCTCCTGCGAATATCGTTTACACGCGCCACGAAATTTTTCAATAGCATCGAACGCAACTCGAGACGATGATTGCGCAAACAGGCGTTTTGCATCAAATAAAATTCCACTCCCACGTGCACGATACTCGAGCAAATTTGTCCCATTCCATTGCCGTGATACGCGACGAAATGTATGCACAGGCGACGTACTTTATCGTTATCTCGTGTGTTGCGAGAAATTTCGTCCATCAATAAAAATTTAACAACTGCGTTAAAGTAGAGAGAGTCGATAATCTTGTTTTATTTTATTTTTTTTTTGTCTTATACATATGTTTTTTGTTGTACTTATTGTTTTTTATTATACAAATATGTATAATATCTGACCTTCTTAATTTTCTTTTACATTTGATTTCTTATTTATTATTTATCTGCGATTTTTAGCTGTGCTCACTATCTCTATTATGCCTATCTCTTTTAGGGCTTATCCGTAGAAACGACACAATCTTTCTTGCGATAGAAGAGTCTTTTTACGCGAGGATTGTTCATGATTGTACAACGATGTGTATGTGTAGACTATATCTCATTCTCGTACAAGCATGCTGGACAAGAAGGATACAGATTCGAGACAATTTCGAATATTTTTAGAGATAGCTCATACATATTTATACATATATATATACATATAGATATTTATTTGCTAGTCGAGAGATAAATCGAATGCATCCTAAAAGCAAGCAAATTTAGAGAGCCACCAAGAATGTGGTAATGAAATTGCCATGAAGCATGATAACCTTCCGACATTGAGAATAATAATTATCTTAATACGGTTTCACGTATCGGTCTTCGATATACACCCTCCCGTTCATTCTATATTTTGCGCTTGTTTCGAAATTTAGATTGATTCCTAATATATAGTTTCATGATCTCTTTTCGTAGTGTATCAATGTATATTGCTAGAGAAACGTTGTATTTTTCGACGAGGCTACCGCTCTTTTTTTTATCATATTTTTTACATTCACTTTCTCGAGATTACATCTCGTTATTTTTTTATTTTCGAGAATAAATGTCTTTCCGTATATTATTATTATTATTTCAATTTTATTCGATAAAACTCGCAAATATCATTTTAACGTTCCAGACTAAGAAAAAAGAAAATCGCGATCACTCTCATTCTCCCCATTATTTATTCATAATTTCACATCAATTTATGATACATATAATCTAACAATAATAGCATATTTTCTTCCTATCTAGTATAGGATATTTCTAAAATAGTTGGAGAAATTTTGCAGAAAGTTTGCGTCGAGTCGAGCTTCAAATCATTCTGTGAATCGTTTCGCCTGTGCATCCATTTGTAGTCGTGATGAAATAAATATGTACGACACGATATACATTTAACAGTCGTGGAAGTTAAAATGATAGTCCGCTCAGATTTGTTTGCAAATCGATATATTCATCGTATCGTTCTGTTACACAAGTAATTGCATAGTGTCTTTACTCTCTTCCCAGCAACAGGAGCAGGACCCCACCAATCTGTACATTGCCAATCTACCGTTGACTTTCAAGGAGAACGACGTCGAAGCATTACTGGCTCAATACGGACAGGTCATTTCAACTCGCATCCTCCGTGACACCTCGGGTCAAAGCAAAGGTGTCGGATTCGCAAGGTTCGCATGAAAATCCATGATACGCGACAGTAACATTGTTACTATTGATTTACCGAGAGCTGCGTTTGCAAGATTCTTCTCTTGTCGAGAAATAAAAGAAATTAGTACATCATATTGTGTTATTTTATGCCACGATACGATTTGAAAATGTTAATATTGTAATATATAATTAATTGAAATTAATTTGAATAATTTGAAATTTCAAACTTTTACAGAATGGAATCTAAAGAAAAATGCGAGCAAATTATCCAGATGTTCAATGGAAAAGCGTTGCCAGGCGCAAAGGATCCTTTATTAGTTAAGTTCGCTGATGGTGGAAACAAGAAGAAATCGTTGTTCAAGAGTACAATATGGAGGGAAACTGGAGAAGTACGTATTCTTTTTTATCAATCCCTATATACACACAATTAAGTCGTAATGATATTGTGCAGAATGATATATCTACGAAGGGATTTCAATAAGTAACAAGATCTATCACATGAGAAAAGAATACATATATTTATATATAACTACTATTTTAACATATCATTGCACATGTTACTTTTCCACATATTTTCAATATGTGTCCAGGTATTTATTCCATCGACATCAATTTTAAAAGCGAAGAAGTCAGTGTTGAGGTCCTGTCAAAACATTACAATATACTGAATTGTGAATTTTGCTCGGTTGCGTCATTTTCCAGCCAAATGTTTTTTTTTGTTGGTTTAGCACGTTGTTATAATATCTAGACCTCACTACTGATTTCTTTGCTTTTAAAATTAATATCTTGGTACACCAGTGAAATAAAAGTCTGGGAATTTGAGGAATATGTGAAAAAATAATATGTACAATGATATGTTACAATAATTACATTTCTATATACAAATACACAATAGTAATATTTATATATATAAATATATATAAGACAACGTAATTTAAATCGACCACACTGGCACTTTATTGGTTGATAGAAAATCACAACGTTTCGACCATTGGTTTTGGTCCTTCTCAAGAACTACAAAAGTTTACAATATTATAAAAACAATATGAACAATATGAACAATATGAATAAAAACAATATGAACAATATGAATAAAAAAGGAGAAAAAAAGGAAAAAATTAATATATACGTACAAAATCTTAGTTAACCAATAGGTAATGAGAAAAGAGAAATCACTTGTCAAGATCGTCAAGTCAGCCTACCGCTCACAAACAAGGAGAGAGACTAAACAGCTCTTATTAGTTTATCATAAATACTGTTTAGACTCTCAGTGTCCTTCTGCAAGTTAATTGTGTTGTCAAACGTTTTAATTAAACGCGGAAAAGAGATTGCCTACTAATAACAGGACCGAAGTCGTATATAAATTAGACTGCAAAAATTGTAATAATTCATATATAGGCCAAACGAAAAGACATTTAGGCACTCATGTCGATTTAAATTACGTTGTCTTATTTTATCTACTGGCGACATTCAAGAATAATATTATAAATATATATGTATTCTCATGACAGGTCTTGTTATTTTATTTTATTCAAACGCCAACCTCAATGTACAACTATATTTATATTTCCTTGAGAATGGTCTATGTAAATATATATATATATATTATATTACGTTACTAATTATCATCGAGTCTTCCTCTCCTTTTGACTCTTGTTTTTTGTGACATTGATCTGGAAAACATATACATGTACCATTCACAGTGTGTGACTATGTCATAAGATTTATATTGCATTCATCTATTACACATCATTGCTCATTAAAATTGTAAAAATTGACTATCATCACATTTTTCTGAAAGCAAATTATAAAAGATTTTGTGTAGTAATCCCTTCGCAATTGTTGATATTTCAAAGGATGTACTAGTTATCATTACGTCTGCCTCTTTCAGAACATGACTTTGAATTACGACACAAGTGGTGTCGGTCAGAATGGCGTTGCTGCGACTCACATGCTTCCCGCGGCGACTCTGACGCAGTACAGCCGTCATTACGGTCAGGCACTGCCTGGTTACAGTGTGCCAGGCGCTCCTTGGGTGGCACCTTATCTCGTGCACCCTTCCCCACCACATATGCAACAGGTTGACGTGAGTTTTTATACACTTTTCGTTCATTTTGTTTTTCGTCGTTTAAAGAAGAATACTTTTGTATCGGATTTTTCGATCGAAGAGATTATTGTGTCGCATAAATAACAATTCTTTTTTCCACCAATAAAGTTGACGTAGATGAAACATTTTAAATTGAACTTGTAAATCTCATTCAATCTAAATTAGCTGTCTTTTTCAAGATAGATACATAATTACTAAGCCATATGGTTGAATTATGTGTTTGTTTTCTGAGAAAATCGTGTTCAATTATTGCTGTTTAACTTTATTATAAGGATCCTATATTCTTGGAATATGTTTCTTTTCTTTTTCAAACTCCTCATCGTTTACTTTTTCATTATTCATCAATCTCTTTGTTACAGATGATTCCGTCGGCCGATCCTAGCAATCCGCAGTACAGTATGATTCCTCAGCTTACCACGCAGATGTCTACTTTGCATCTCGGCACTGGTTCCGTAAGTCATCGATCTTTTTTTATCAGCTGTTGAAGCACAGAATTCGAAAGACGTCTCCAAGGTTGAAACTGAAAAGTTATTTTATCTTCATGGTTTTAAAACACTTGTCCATTTTGATCGAAAGAATGTTTCTGTTTTTTAAAATTTTTTTTTAAATTTTTAAGTCTTTAAAAAAAATGAAATCAAATTAAATATTTAAAACGTTTAATTAAACGTCTAATTAAATATTTAAAACGTCTTTCGAACGCATGTGTTGCTCGATAGATTGATTCAAGTTAACGTCGACACAAAAATGAGAATTAATAATAGTCTTGTTTCTACTTTTCAGTACATAGCGAGCCCGCATCCCTATCCTTACACCACTTACCCCGCCCCTAGCATCATTCACACCATGCCACTGGGCGAGTCGGAGCAGACGAGTAACGCGGCGTCCCCCGACGATTCCTATCAACAATACCAGGCTCAGCAGCCTAAGTAGGCCACGGTTTATAATAGGTCAGAATTCTTTCTTCCTCTCGTAATGGCGCACGATGCGATAATATCGTGCTAAATTACAAATTCCTTCGCTCGCAATAGGACGACACAGCATACTAAAGCGATCTTTCGGATTTTGCAGATGTACGATCGCGCTAAGAGTTACATAAGAGTTAGAAAGAAAAGGCATACTGATTGACGCATCAAGAGACACGCGTAGAACGAGCGACAGCAACCGACACCGACAGCGGGATAATTATACTAAGAAGAATATAGATTTGAAACAAAAACTACATTACGTAACGGATAAGATTCTTCCTCACGATAAATTGACTTGCCAGCGATGTTTTATACGTTTTATCCATCAGTAAATAGGGGAAAGTAGTTGATATTTTGCAACGAGTAGGTAGAATGAATGTTTGAAAGAATGTGTAAGAGCGAAAGGGAGCGAGCAAAGAGAGAGAAAGAGACAGAGAAAATAGAATTGAAGAAATAGAGAAAAAAAAACATGAGAGCGTTCACGTGTCATCCGCGGGGCCAGCACGTGCATCCGCACCGTTATGGCTCCGTTAAAACTATCTATGTAACGGTAACACGTACACTCCCATGTACACAGATAGATACACAAAGAGAGAGAGAGAGAGAGCGATACATACACATATACACACAGTGACAAAAAATCGAGTTATTTACGAAGGACAGTTTAGTGTCAAGCTGATAGGCTTCCATGATGTAACTTTAGGTATTACTAAGAACAGATGAGACAGAAATTGATCGAAACTGATCTCGAGAATTCGAGAGTATGAATAAGTATTTTAACGAGTAAGAGAGAGAGAGAGAGAATGTGCGTGTGCAAATTGTAAGGAAAAAAAAAAACGAATAAAGAAGAAGAAAAAATAATGCTGCTCAGAAATATATAAAGGAGAATTCTTCCTAAGAAAATAATAGTAAATAATAATAATATACAGAGAGAAAGAGAGAGAGAGAGAGAGAGAGAGAGGAAGAAAGAAAGATGGTGAAAGAGAGGGAGAGAAAGATGGAATGCACTACTTCCAGATGATACGATTGACAGGTATTAACATCGAGAGGAGAAATTCAAAGATTCAGAATCATGACTGCAAATCTCGAAAATGGCGCTCATTTGCGAAAATTCTTCGTTGAGAACATGCTTGGAAACGCGTCTTCCACGAGAGCGTACATACACTTCACCCACAGATCTTTCTTCACATTACAGATTACAGACTATACAAGATACACCGACAGAAACATCATAACATTTTTATCGTTCACGAGTTCACGTGTTCTCTTTTCGGGTTTTTCTTTTTTTCCGCTTTGTTAAGATGTTCAGAGACATTCCAAACCGGACATATATATGAGCACATCATCGCGTAGAAGTATTTTTTTAAATTATATTTTTGTTTCTTTTTGTAACGATATATTATTATATAACAAAAAAAATTTGTTTTTCAAACACGAAAAAGGGTAATCGTCCCGTAATTATTTGATAAATATAATTTTTGTTTTCGCTGTTCCACCTTGTTAATTTTGAAAAATTTGCAATTAGATTGCAGAAAAAGCTATTTTAATGTATTTACTATGTTATATCTAACGTCCTACGATCAAAATTTCTTCGATAAATTGCACATTGTAGCAATAAATAATAAAATACATGAAAATAGCTCACTTTTGCAATTTTAATTGCAAATTTCTTGAAATTAATAATTTCTTAGAATGTGATATAATGAAGCAATTAGGTAATTCGTAGTATTCAACATAAAAAGCGAGAAATAGTTACTCTCTTTCTTGCTTTTTTCTTTGTTAATTTATAATAATAATTTTTGGAAACAAATTGGAAAAAAAGAAAATACGACAATCAAATTTCATTTATAAAATACGAAAGGGGAAAAACTTCAAGGTACACTTGAATATAATTATTATACGAAGAACGAAGGAAAAAAAAAACTCTTTGTAACATTATATTTATCATGATTACGCTACGGATTAAGATCGATTTTTAATTGTACAGTTTAAATGCAAATTTTTTTTTAGAATCGTGCCTTTACAGACAGATCCGTTAAATAAGAGAAAGAAAGAGAAAGAGAGTAAAGTATATAAGGAAAAAGATTGTTATATTTTTACGTATCGATAAATTCAGATGCGACGCCAAATTTAATTTTCTAGTTAATATATCTGTAATTGTTTTCGCGTTATAAATATCTCTATATACATTTGTTTTCGTTATCAATTTGATAAATTTTGTACGTGTAATTGCATGAATTGTCGAACGGGATTGTCGGACTGTAAGAAAAAAAGAGAAAAAAACAGACAGGCGTATATCACGGGCATAATAAAAAAGGAATAAAAAAATCTCTAAGAAAGTCTCTAAAAAAATCAAACTGCGACGAATCGAGAAAGCGAGCGCGAGACAACGAGAGGATGAGAGTATGTCTGAGATAGAGAGAGAAAGAGAGAGAGAGGAAGATAAGGAAATCGATACAAGTGGATTTGTTACACGAGACGAGTAAACTTAGAATGTAATTATTAATTTATTTTATCGAGAAAACGCGCGTTACTGTCGACAAAAAAAAGGGATAGACGGGAAGCAAAGATACATCGATCTTACAATCGTACACACATGTATACGCAACACACACAACACAGATCGAGGAGAGAGAAAGAGAGAGTAATCGAGACGATATTTTGTCATCTTTCCGGATGTTAAAATTAATAGTTGTAAATAAATCGTAAAGTAACATCGCGCGAGAATATTCGTCGGATGATCAATCAAATAGGAGGTTTCGATTTAAGAAGGGTTGAAAAAAAAAATAACTTTAGAGAGCGTTGTTACGCGCGACTCTGCGCGATAACTCTGTATTTACTAAAATAAGTATATTTTGCCAAAAAAAAAAAAAATTTTTGGAAACTCGCAAAAGTAAAACGATTACATTATTTGAATCCACTAGAGATCATCACGTTGCCCGTTCGGGTCTTGATTAGTCTCACGATTACACCCACGTCCAACGAGATCTCCGTCTCTTTCCCCTCTCCTGCGAATGCCTCCTCTCCCATGCTCGTCATACCGTCGTCATTTATGCAGCCGGCAGAATTTTTGCATTGTCCGAGTTGGAATTGACAGTCGAGGATCGAGTGGAAGAGCGAAAGAGAGGGAGAAAATGTGGAAAAGCTTTTTACCAAAAAATATGCGAGAGCTATTCGGGCTATTCGCGTTTGACACACAAGAAAATGAATGATGATGTCGAAGTGACGATGGCGAGGGCAGCGAGCACAGGTAGTTAGATAGAGTTTTTAGAGAGACAGAACGAATGAACGAAAGAAAGAAAACCGAGTCGTGTAGTTATTATTATAATATTACAATAACGACGATGTATTATTATAATTAACGATTTACTATTATTGATGTCATCTAAACGTATGAAAGATTTTTACACTGTTGAGACTTGAAGTAAATAATATATTTAGTTTATTTTGGTACATCACGATTTGATGACGAGAGAGTGAGAGAGATAAATTGAAAAAAAAAAGAAGGTGAAGAAGTAGAAAGGCGAAGTACGAGCTATTTTTTAAGAGACAGACTTATTACTCGATTTGACTCCACGCATTAAAATAAAAAGTAAAAAATCGGAGGATGCGAGAGAGAGAGAGTGAGTGCGAGATAAAGAGAGAGTGTATGAGAGAGAGAGAGAGCGAGAAAGAGCGGGGGAGATATAAAACCGAAATGGAAGCGAGAGTGACAGGAGCATCTATTAGCAAGTGCGTATAGTGTATTTGTTGCACAAGGCGAGATTGTCACCAATTGACTGACAAAAAAATCCACATGTGATTTTAATAGTAAATTTTGAGAATTTTACTAAATAGACTTGTATACAACTAAAAAAAAAAAACTAAAGTAATTATCGTGACCGACCAAACGAAAAGAAGAGAGGACGGAGAAAAGTGAGAGTAAACAGAGCAGCATTAATAGCGTTAAAGCGCCGCCGACCCTTAGAAGGGGGATGCGAGGACGCTATCGCATTCGTCCAGCATCCCCGAATGCAGCCGAAGAAATTCCGTAAAAGAAGATGAAGAAAAGAGAGTGGCCGGCGAAGCGAGAGAGAGAGAGAGCGAGAGAGAAAGCGATCGTGAGCGAGATAGAGCGCATAATTATTGTGTACAGAGCAAGAAGAGAGGAGAGAAGCGTCTTTTCTTTTTTTTTTCCATTTTTTTTTTCGAGCGCGCGCGGCAACGTGTCTCGCGTAGATAGTTAGACGTTGAACTTTGAGGCGAGAGGGAAATAAAAATCCTTAGGATTAACAAAGCGGAGACGTGCGAGTGAGCGGCGAGGACACTCGCTCGAATTTAGGAGATAAAAGGAAAAAACGGGGCGATCTTTTATCGGCTAAGTTTACAACGGTTAGTTAGGTAGAACAATAGTTTAGCTACATAGCGGTAGTTAGGATACGAATACACATGTATAATAAATAATATATGCCTCTCATTCCCCGTGTCCCCCTGCCACCCCTCTGCGTCCCACGCTTTATACCGTGGACGCGAGGGTGGAGGGGAGGGGGGACACGGGCATGGGGCACCGTTCAGCCTATGCACCTCGCACCCGTCAAGACTGACTGGCTATTCATATTTTAATTGATAAATATATATATATTATTCTATACAGTATATATATATATATATATATGAGCTATACTTGTATAATTGTATAAATAGTAAGGAACTATTTGCTTGCTGCGCACCGCGGGTCGGGTGCGTGGGCTGGCCGGATGTGGGCTTTTTGAAATTTTGAACGATATAGGAGCGTGGGAGCTCGCCTGGGATTTCGCAAGAAACAGGTCGCCACTCCTCCTCCCCCCCCCTCGCGATCTAGACTCGATGTTACTCCAGAGGATCGAGATTCGGCGCGCGACGAAGACGATCCTCGACGTGGTGTCCCCCGGTCACCAAATCAGGCGTCAGAAGCGAAAAATCATATGAATGTTCTTTTTTTTTTTTTCCTCCTCTTGTACGATTCTTTGCTTCTAACGCGAAGCTCTATTGCTTGCGAAGGAGCTCGCGAGCTCCCCCGCGGTCTATGACCAGCAGGGGGTTTTTCTCGGGCAGGAAGACGGTTTCTTGCCGCTGCGGACGATGCTGCTTTCCAGCGTAAAGCTTTCTCTAGAATCTTAGCGTAGACACTTTTTTAGATTTAGACATACCGTAGTCGATAGGGCTCTGATTGTAGAGAGGGTGGAAATCGAGAGCGAGAGAAGACGAAGAGGCGTAGGATGTTTTTAAGTAAAAATAATGTTTAGTCGAGATCGGCTTAAGAGAGCGAGAGAGGAATGCGTGCGTTTGTTTGCGTGCGAGAGAACTTAAAAAAAAAGAGTGCGAGTGAATTAGCGATATAAAGCGAGGTCCGAGGTGACTAGATCATCGTCTTGTACTTCGATTTGTACAGTCCTTAGTTTTCCAAGTTTTTAAGTCATTGTTTTACACGTGTTTGTTAAGCGACGTAGTTGTAATTAGTCGACGATCTTTGTTTCTTCTTCCACATTTCCTCCCCTCTCCCTCCTCCTCCTCCTCCATCGCCATCTCTCTCCTCTCTCCCCCCCGCCGATGTATCTCCGCGTACCCTCCATCCTCCCCCTTGTCCCATGTTTCTTTTTTGCATTTGTATTCCGCTCGTCCTTCCTGGAACGAAGGATGCGGGAGGACTTGTGTGTGCGTAATGTAATACACTAGGACGAAACGAGAGAGAGAGAGAGAGAGAGAGATAGATATGAGACACGTACCCCGTGTACTACCGCTTACTTTGCGTCGTCTTTCCAAGAGTCTTGGCCAGAGAGGGTGAGGAAAGCGCAGAAGAACCGGGGGAGAAAGAGAAAGGAAAACCGATGTCGTCGGACGCCGAGGTCCCTTTTTAAATCCGCGCGCGCGAGGATCAATTTGTAGAATTTCGAGAGTACTTTTAAGACAGAGACGAAGAGGAGAGGCGTTTTTAGCATGTAATGTGAAGAAAAAAAAAAAAAATCTTTTTAGACGTTAAGGCAAGTTGTGTCATAGCTAGTTAAGAGATCTAGGGAGACTCTTAGGAAGTCGAATAGGTGCTGTAATAAAACAAAGTTTAACACAAGAAACAAGTCAGAATTAGATTTTTCATGAATAAAGAGAAAAAAAAATGAAAAAAAAAATATTGAAAAAAAACTCGAAGAACATGAGGGAGGAGGGGTGGAGGGAGGGGAGGGAACGTGACACACGCGACGACGACACATGGAGCATAAGCCACTAAAAAGTGCCCTTAGTTTATTTTGGATCGTTTAAAAAAAAAAACGCTAGTCTTTGTGTGAGAAGAGATAACGTGGGAATTTTTAGATAGAATCTCCGGAGAGAATAAACAAGCAAACACAAAATGAAAAAAAGAAGAAAAAAAAGGGAAAAATGGACAAAAAAAAATAGAGGAGCCGAGGAAAAATTCGCGCGCGACCGAGATATTGCGAGAGCTGACGAGCAGAAAAAAAACCGACCGGGAGAGAATGTGTGAGCGAAAGTGAGAGAGAGAGAGAGAGAGAGAGAGCGAGAGAAAAGGAGCGTGTGTGTACGTAGGTGTATGCCATAAACTTCAAAAGGGGGAGAGAAAGAGAGAGAGAGAGAAAGAAAAAAAAGAAAAAGCAAAAAGATAACGCGTACTCGAAGAGAACCATCATCTGCCTATTTTACATACAGAGACTACAGCGTACACACATACACACTCACACTTGTGTGCAGAATACATACACGGACACGCATACACACATACACGTACATAACTTGACACAGAACTTGTACAGAAAGAAAGAGAGAAAAAGAATGCGCGCGCTATTGCGAGGGTGCACGCTCTCCGCTGCTCCTGTATTATTAACGCATACACCCTAAATGTGTGTCTCTGCTATAGGGGCGTGCACACTTGAGTCGGTGGTCTTTTTAGAATTACACGAGTAATGAAGAAACGGTTTGGTAAATAATTAAATACTTCGCGATGCGGGGAAGCGAATTTCCCAAATTCGTCACGATTATCGTCCCTTATTTTTGATCAATAAACGATCTGTTTTGGGGATTTATGCCGAGCGACACGACTCTCTTACTTCACCTATCCGGTATAAGTCTCCTTGAAGAGAGAGGAGGAGAGAAGCAACTGGGAAATGCGCTGAGGCACGAAATATGTTCTTAATCAATGGACGCCCTTTATTACAGTCAATTGTAACGTTTTTTACCGTTGCATTGGTGTATCGATTCGGTTTCCGCATTTTTTTACATACGACATAACGATGTGATCGAGTACAATCAATATTTTGATTTTAATTCGCGATAGTTTTCTCGTTTCGAATAAAAAAAGATCAATAAAAATCCATAAACACAAGTACAAAGATTCTTGAACGAAATTGTATACATAATCGAGTGCTAAGTGATATAGAGATCGTTTTTTTACGACTCAATTTATTAATTATGTTAATTTTCCGTTTCAAAATTATTCACTAATATTATTAATAATTCTCAAACTTAAATTATTTGCAAGCAATTTCTCGATTGTTTCTTCATTGATTGTACACATTGCTTCTGCTTGTATAATACTTGTACCGCGGTTACGATTACGATGTCTCGTGCTTGGACTTGAATATCCTTAGAGTATTATCCGCACCACCGGAGGTTATCAATTCAGGATTCGACCAGTCGCAGCTGAGGACCTTGTCTTCGTGTCCCATGAGATCAAACAGCGGTGCCTTAGGGCTGGAAGATGATCGTAAACGTTAATGTATAAGTCTAGATATATAGACAAGGCTATTACTTTTTTTACATTCAAAAATCTCGTATTTCTATATTTTTCTCATGTTTCTCATATTGAATCTAATATCTGAATTTTAACGCGTTAAATTAAAGATAATTTTTCCAAGCAATAATTTTACAATATTTAATTATATAATTATTAATTTATATTAATTAATTCTTTATAAATTTCACATTGCACTCATTATTATCTGTAACTGACCTTCTGGTATCCCAGAATTTGACGACGTTATCATACCCTCCCGAGATGAAGTGGTTTTCGTTCACGGTCGACCATCGTACCGACGCCACCCATTGCGTGTGAGAGGTGAACTTAGCTTTCAAAATCGTACCCTCTAAAATTATAAACATATAGTTTAAAATACTCATTCACTAAAATTAATGAAAAATTAGGAAAAATTCAAAAATAATAAAAATAAACTTCTACGTCAAAGAGATTCAGTATTGATTAAAAATTTTATAGATATAAAAGCTAAGAGACTTGATATATTGAAAATATTTTAATTTTTCAATATGTCCTTGAATGTTTGTAAACACATTGAAAATATGTTCCAAGTCGTAGCTTCAAGCACCTGCAGATCTCGGGTCGTACAGCCTCACATGTTGATCAGCCGATCCAGTTATCGCAGCACGTGATAAGGGCGAATAGTCAATGTCGAAGAAACACTTATCGCCATGGATCTCATGCTTGATGCCACCCAATTCCGAATCCCAGATCTTTATCGTATGATCCCACGAACTAGTGATGATTTCTGTTTTGTCGGACCACACGATCCCGCTGATTGCCTGTTTGTGTCCCTTCATCGCGCATTTTGGAGCCTGGACGATGCAAAACGACGTATGATAACCGGATCAAGCTGATATTTTAAACTAAATTTTTTTTATCTTAATTTAATATATTAATTTGCATACCTTCGTTTTACTAGCGTATTCTAATCTTGCCTTCTTTGGCGCCGATTCCCCACTATCATCTTCTTCTTGTGTAGCTTAATTAGAAAAAGAGAGATTAATTATCAATTTCATATAAATAGTTGTTTGTCAAATTATTACATCTCTATTTTACTGTTTTTTAATAAATGTTTTTTCAAATTCTTTAAAATCAATTCTTTAAAACAAGAAAATTCTTTGCATCACGTTTCCACTTTTAAAAAATGTTTCATATTAGATACTTACATGTTGACCATACAAAAAGCATATTATCCCAAGCACCAGTTGCCATTAACGTCTTATTATAGTTTACACTGACTGCTTCGACGCTTCTTTTATGTCCTTTGCAAACATGTACGCACTCTACAGAATTCTTAATTATATCCCAACTCCATATCATGCATGTCTGGTCCATTGATGCACTGTGTACACGTGTATTTTGTAAAAATCATTATTAATACTTCTTATTTTCTTCAATATGCTTAACTTTTGTTTACACATCTAGGATATATTTGCACAAAAAATTGTATTAATGCATGTTATATAATTAACAATTTGTGTATAAAAAAATATAAATATGAAATTCATAAAAAGACTGCACAACTGATACTACTATTTTTGAAAAAAACTACCTGACAAAGGAAGCTTTATCATTTTCGAGAGATATCCAGGCCACTGCTTTGACAGGAGACGCATGTCCAGGAATCACAAGACGATGTTTACCTTTCGATGTCCAAATATGCAGTTTATTATCGTAAGTACCAGTTAGGATCCTAAATAGAATAATCGATAATGTCAGAATCTTAATTATAAGTATAAAGATACAGATACATGCATATTTTATCTTTCAATTTTTAAAATCTGATAATCATGAGAAGTCCAACCATTTTCCACAAACAGCGACAGCTGATACCCAGTCATCGTGTATCAAACAATCCTTTGGTTCTGGCAAGGGATGCTTCTCCACATGTTCCACTTCTATCACCTCTTCTGTAAAAATTCCCCTGTCTGCGATATGCTCCGCCAGAGAGGTGCGTAAAAATTGCGAATAAACCAAGAAATCGAATTCCACTTCATCTTGGATATCATTCGACTCTGCAAACAATTGGACATTTAGTTCTTAAGCGATACCAATTAGAAGGCTTACTAAAATTATTAATTTTCTTACTCGAACAATTAAGTGACGTATAAAAATTAATTATACATGAAATTACTTTTATAATTAAGTTTTTGGAAAAGCACAATATATATCTTTTAATACTAGATAATAAACACATCAAATAATGAATAATTAAGGATCGTTCGAAAAGAAGCAAGGACAATTGGAAATACATTAAAGCGAGTAGTTTTCACACGGAAACTCTCCTCCTCACCTTTCAAAAGTTCATTTATTATATTGTTTAATTCGCTGGCGACTATCGAACTGTGTACTGATAGGGGATAATTCGGTACTGCATATCTGAAGAAAAGACATTCACAAACCAAGATATAAATTCAGCGAATAAAGAGCGACGAAAGAAAAGAAAAGGGAATTCCAGCTCTTACCTCTCCTGCTTGGTTACAAAACGAATTTGTATCTGGGTCTCGTTTCTATCGGAATGCACGAGATCCATCGTGAGTAATCGTGGAAAAACGAGGACTCTCGGTGCCGCTTGCTCCGCTAAAGTCACGTGGTCGCTCGCGACAAGGAGTGGGGGGAGCAGGCGCCCTATTGGAAACTGCGCGCATGCGCCCCAGTGTTATTAGACGAGCCAAGTTTTCTCGCGCATGCGCATTGAATATGATATCACTGAAGTAGTTAATCGCAATGTATTTTATTATTAATATTATTATATTTATATTATTTTATTAGTATATTATTTTATTATTATATTATTATTTTATTATTATATTATTTTATTATTATATTATTATCATTTTATTTTATTATTATATTTCTATAGTAATATTACTTAATTTAGAATAAGTAATATGATATTTTATTATTATATTATCATTATATTATTTTATTATTATATTATTATTATTTTATTTTATTATTATATTTCTATAGTAATATTACTTAATTTAGAATAAGTAATATGATATTTTATTATTATATTATTATTTTATTATTATATTATTTTATTATTATATTATTATCATTTTATTTTATTATTATATTTCTATAATAATATTACTTTAATTTAGAATAAGTAAGATTTAAAATAAGTATGATTATAGAAATATAATAGTAATAATATTATAAAATACATCGCGATTAACTACTTCAGTGATATCATATTCAATGCGCATGCGCGAGAAAACCTGGCCCGTCTAACTAGAGACCCTCTAATAAGAGTCTGGCCATCAGATAGAGTGAGCGCATATTGAGAGTACGTTTCGTCCATGTTTATGCAAAATCCTACGAGAGAGATAGATATAGAATCTATGCAGAGACTCTAGATTTCACTTACACGAATGTATGTGTTTGTAGATATGCTGTGCGAGACCGTAACCGGCCTTGAAAAATTTTTCTAAATCATATGTCAAAATAATTTTTTATACTACTTTTCATACTATTTAATAAAATACTATTAAGTAAAATAAAATTTATCCTTATAATTTAATTATTATTATTTATATTATTAATATTTTAATTTTAATAAAATTTATTATAATTTATATAATATTTCTTATATATTATTCATATCTATAATATTCATTATTTATTTATAATATTTATTATTAATAAATATCATTTATATTCAAAATAGGTTTATTAAAATTTGAATATGAGCGGGAATTGCATAAAAATGGCGGACCAATCAAAAGTGGCCCCCTGATGGCCAGACTCTTATTAGAGGGTCTCTACGTCTAACAACAGTGGCCGCATTCGAGACCACGTGCACGTTACTGTTTTCCATATATTCACGCTGTTGTCGCTGAAAGAGAAACCAACGTCTGCTCTGCGCTCCGTATGCGCCCTCCGAGAAACTACGCGCATGCGCCCCACTGAAAACCGCGCGCATGCGCGACAAATCTCTTTCTTTCGCATCATCGTACGACGTAATCGATGACAGATGCAGCTTTCGCCGCCAACTTCGGGTCGTTGCCCCGAACGGCGGGAAATTCAAAGTTTACCCGAGCGAAACTGACAGTTATTTGTCGAGGATCCGCCCGGGATCTCGTTTATTCGGGCGATTGACGCGCTTGCACGTGTTCCCGTGGGCGCGATCGAGGCCGGGATCGGGATCCCCGGGGAATCGCGTCTTATCGACCGCGATAATCGGCGGAATCGCCGACCAATGTCGAGCGTAGCGCGCGCGGTGCCACGCGGCCTGACGGACGGGAGCGTGGGCTCGGGCTCGGTGCGCGCTCGGCGATTTTGAGGTTATGTCGGCCGACGGATTTCCGCGATTTTCCTCGTGATCGCGTCGGGACGCCGCGATGTCGACCTCCAAGATGCCGCGGAAGGACGCGGCGGACGAGTGCCCGATCGCGTCGGAGCTGGCGAGGCACTTCCGGGCGAATAACAAGAGCGGCATCGTCAAGTGCCTCGCCCAGCTCAAGAGCGACCCCAAGCGCTGCAAGGAGTTCGCCAAACGGAGCAGCGGCCTCGATATCCTCGTCCAGCTTCTGCGCTGCAAGAATGACACGATGGTGAACATGAGCCTGAGCATCCTCGCGGACGTTTGCATGGCCTTCGACGTCAGGGAAAAGGTGCGTGCTTTTTTATTTCCGTCTTGGGGGTGCATCTTGATCGGGCATTTCTGTAAAGTGCTGCGTAGATCAGGGGCGTAAATAGAACTTGAATTTAGCAAGTGTCAGAAGAATTTTTTTAATTAAAATTAGTATTTTTATTTGTATAGTTGCACTGTAAAACTGTTCTAATAATAAAATGCAGTAAATTATTTAATAATATTAAATAATAAAATTATATAATTAAATAAATTTATTTAATAAATTTATTTAATAAATTATTTAAATTTATTTAATAAATTATTTAAATTTATTTAATAAATTTAATATTAAAGAATAAAATGCAATAAATAATATTTAATATTAAAATTATGTTAATATATTAAAATATTATTTAAAAAAATTTATATTAAAATATTAAAATTATATTAATACATTCAAATATTTTTAAAAAAAATTTTGTATTAAAATATTAAAATTATTTTATATATGATATTAAAATATTAAAATATTTTAGTTTGATTAATTTTGTTAAATATTAAACAAAATTTAACAAAATTAATCAAACTAAAATATTTTAATATTTTAATATCATATATAAAATAATTTTAATATTTTAATACAAAATTTTTTTAAAAATATTTGAATGTATTAATATAATTTTAATATTTTAATATAAATTTTTTTAAATAATATTTTAATATATTAACATAATTTTAATATTAAATATTATTTATTGCATTTTATTCTTTAATATTAAATTTATTAAATAAATTTAAATAATTTATTAAATAAATTTAAATAATTTATTAAATAAATTTATTAAATAAATTTATTTAATTATATAATTTTATTATTTAATATTATTAAATAATTTACTTAAATTTTGTTTAATATTTAAGAATAATGCTTTTCTTCAATTTCTTTACTATTAAGATACAAAGAAAATATAATAATAATAATATTTGTCATGTATATCTTTTGTATATTTTTTTATGCATATGTTAATATTGTGTTAAGATTAACATGTACATAAACATATTTTGATAAATATATTTAATAATGCTGATAATATTAATGCAAATATATCTATTACATAAACAATACAGTTTCAAATTAAGATAAAGAAGAAGATGAAATGATAAATAATACTTTAAAGTATCAATAAAATTAGTTGGTATTGGTGTAACTTGACTTTAACAAAATCTAATAACATTTATATTTATACACCCACTATTTTGCACATTTATGTTAGATATTAAGATATCTTGTTCTATTATCTGATAAAATTTGTAATATTTCAGGTAAAAGACAGCAAAATTGGAATCAATGTAGTGCTCATAATAAAAAATCTCAAATTGGACACTAAGCTGCACTGCCGTGCTTGCAGACTCGTTAGTAACTTGTCTGAATGTAGCTGGCACGTCAAAAAGTTGTGCGAAGCTGGAGTACTGAAAGCACTTGTACCGCTCTTAGAATTAAAAACCAATACACAAACTTATTGCATGGCTGTCAGAGCTATGAGGTATAAAATTATTCTACTAATTTCTTCATTTATATACTATATAACTAATTTATATATTATATAACTTATATATATTATATTATATAACTTATATATATTATATAATTTATATATTATATAACTTTATCTATATATCATTTTTAATTCATATAAATTCTACATATAATATGGATATTTATCCATTTATAACATTTACATTGAAGAAGAAGGATGCAAGGTTAAATGCTAAATTAAAAATCTTATAAATTTTTATAATTATTAATATTTATAATTATTATTATTATTAATATTTCATGATTTGCTGTTAATTATTATGAAATATCTTTTTTAAATTACTTTATATAAGAAAGTAATTAATTTATTAATATTTAATGTACTTATATATGTGCATGTATCTAATATACAATCATCAATTAATTTATTTTAATTATATTTGCAGGAATATTTGGAGTTCTTATGTACATATCAGGGAAACAATGATAGAATTGCAAATTATCAAACTGATCACTCAATTATTCGTTATGGCTGAAGAAAAGTCTTATGAGGACACTAAACACGCTGAATTGGTGGATGCATGTTTGAAGGCTATGTGTGTGTTTCTTGTCACCCTAGATCCGCGCTGTGGCGGGCAGATGCAGGTAGATAAGGACAAACAAGGTTACAAGTGTCTCATGCGGTGCTGCAACAAGGGAAACAATAAAATGGCCATTAAATGCCTCTACATTCTCTGCCAAATAGCCGAGTGTCGATTGGACTTGGGCATTTCCGGGACGATCGAGGAGATCATAGCTTTGATCAACTCGGTAGAGAATAGTTCTACAGAGCAACTGTACAAAGAGATACTGATTAGTTTATGTCTGTTCTGTCGAGAATCGGTAAATCGGAATAGGATCAAAGACAGTGACGGATTACAGCTGATTATAACACTACTGAACAATTCCAAACACAAGTGTTATCATTCTGCACTGTTACAAGCCCTCGCACAGTTTATCTATGACGATAATGCTCTCGATATTTTAGCCAAACATGGTATATTGGATATTTTGGTAGCAAAATTGAAAGACGTGATTGCTATAGCCGTAGACGACGACAAGAATAACGTGTCTAGAAAACGTTTTAGCGATTGTCCATCCGAATACCAAAAAACACCTTCAAAATATACTCGGACTTGCATGGAAAGGTGAAAGAGATAGCGGAATATTTGTTGAATTTTCATTCATATTCATAATCAAAATCTATAGATAATAGATTTTGTAAAATATATATGTATATACCAGGCAACAGGCTTTTATTTGTCATGTTTCTAATCTAAATTAATTCATTCAATTTGTTCTAGAGGTAGGTTTAGTATGGACTTTTACCGCGATGACTGGAGCCCGAGAAGTTTCACGAGCGCCTCCTCCTCATCGCCACCCAGCACACCGCCTTTACCGCTTTGTTCTGATTCCAATGCGGAGACTGACGACACGGAGGATGACATTTACAGTCCAATCTGTAGTGACACCGAATGCGGCGACAACGATGAAGACGGTACAAATTATTAAATCTTTATTGATGTAATTTTCATTTAATTACAGTGAGATGGTTTCATGTATAAAATTTGTCTGAAAGGTTGATTTATCTAAATTATTATTTCATTGTTATAGAGGAAACAACTTCCCTGAAGAGCTACAAATCGCTCACGACTACTGAAGCTGATTTCGACTCTTCTTCAGTCAGCTCTGAAAATCCCAGCAAGATGAATGCTTGTCAATTCTATACGTTAGTGTTGTTCAATAGATTGAGTCTTTATCTCAAGCCAATCGATGAGTTGGCCGATCCTAAAATCATCAAACCACTGACGAATTACATAAAATATACGAAGAAACAAAATCTCCAAAAATACCGAAACACCGCAATCAAGATATTAATGAGAATCATGAAGTAAGAGATCTATCAAAAAAAAATAATTCCGTCACTTTTTAATTCGTATTGATTATTTTAGAAAGCTCTTATTTATCGCTTTTATATTTCTAACATCTCTCAATTTTCCTTGTCTAGTAACACGGCGTATTTCCTCCCGCTATTGAAGCAAGGCCTGGTGTTTGACCTCCAGACTCTCCCGGAAGCGGAGGATTGCATACGACGTTTACGCATGGTAGCGGAAACCGGCGGTGCCATCGGTCAGCTATCGTTTATATTGCTGCGCGGCGAGGACGAACAAAAGCTACTAACTGCGGTGTCGATTCCGCTTCTCATCAAGACACATCGCAATCTCAAGTGCTTACTGGACAAATATGGCGGATTGCAATTAATATTCCGCTTGCTCAGGGAATCATCACACAAACTACACGAGTCGGCGATCTGGTCCATCTGCCAGTTGGCAAGGACGTTGCAGCTCTATCCGGCCGATCAGTCGAGCACGATCGCGAAATCACTGATGAAGGCCAGCGAGTCTTCGAGACCGCTTCTCGACGAAACGTTAGACAACACGAAGCCGACGGTGTCGTCGACGGTGACATTCGAATTGGATGACGGCACGACCGTAGATGCGTGCAGGCGAATGCTGTGTCGGCGCTCGGACTTCTTTTCCGCCATGTTGGAAGGTAACTTTAGCGAGTCGGGCAAGAGACGAGTGCGATTGAAGAACACTTCGTACGACGGCCTGAACACGTTGATACTAGCGGCAAATGGTGGCGCGTTGCAGCGCGAAAACATCGAATCGTTGTTGGACGCGACAGTGTTAGCCGATAAATTCCTCATGCCGGATCTGTTGGACGCGTTAACTGAAACCTCTCTGGCCAAGCTGGATCACGAGAACTGTTGTCGAGCTTGGCGTTGGGCCAAAAGCTATTCGTACGAAGAATGGAGGACCTACTGCATCAAAAGCTTTCTCACAAAGCTGTCGTGGAGTGAAACAATGCAGGCGTTTCGCAATTTCTACGCTACTGATACTTTCGATGACTTCTTGCATGAAATCAGGGATATAATCGAGGATGCGTTGTGCCAATATTAAAGACGTTAAATGATTTTCGAATTCGGAGCAGTGCAATTACGACAAATGCAGAGACTTCTCTGAGGATTTCTAGAATAAATTTTTTTGAAGAACGAATTCTAGAATTCTAGATTGAAAATGAAATAAATTTTATGGACATATTGTTATTCTGTTCATTCTATGAAAGCTGCTCCTCCGAGCAGAATCTTTTTTGTATGAACATGCGTCGTATTTTTAATTGTGAAATTAAATTCGATAAATTATGTATATAACATGTATCATTATAATTATGTTTTAAGATATATATAAAGACGATATGTATACGCTTTGCATACATTTAAAGCACAATTGTATATAATACAGAAAAAATTACTTATTTAAAATCTTTCCGTAGTATTTATATCATTAAATTTATTATTCATATTACTTTACTACGGTGCTATAAATTTGTTGTGCTGTAGTAAATTCCTTTGTCTCTTTCTTGTTTTCAGCATGCTTTTGTAAGAATAGATGAAGCGAAATATCACAAAGAGACATCGTCGTGACATGCCTGCGTGTTTTGTAATAGATGCAGATATTGAGATATTTCCATAGTTGCTTAATTTTATGTATATGCAATTATGTGTAACAATTCTTCTTTACGTTCGAAGATAATTAGAGAATTAATGCGCTAGTATATGAGAATATATTAAAGCATAAGCTGAATATTAATGTTAATTTAACGAGATTACGATAAAAGATGTAGTTGAAATAATAGATTGCTCATGATATCTATTATTTTAACTACATCATTTTCTGTTCAATTTCTGCTTTACAATACTTATTTTTATAAATGACTAACATCAAACCTTTAATTATATTATATATTGTTATATTGCTTTTATTCAGATATTTTTTGTAACAGAAAATTATTTAACGATTCGTTTTTTTGTATATTGTAAAAGATCAAAAAATGATTGAACAATTACATACAGTCAAATTTGATTTTATTATAAAGTTATATGTAAATTATTGCCTTAAATAAAAAATGACAACCTATGAAAAAGATTAAAGTACATAAATTGAATCTATTCTTTCTGAGATTTTATTAGGACTTGATGGAGACAGAGTGTCAATAAAAGTAAACAATTTATATTCATATACATTCTTTATGTAAATTACAATATAAGATAATGCACGATATTAAGAAATTTTTTAAAACTGTAAATCCAGAAATTATGAAAGCATTTCTAATGGCTTAAAGATAAAATAAAATTTCCTAAAATTCTTTCAAGGCAAAAAGCAATCTGTGAGACATAATTGCATATATAGGAAAATCGTCTCATTATGAATCACAGTCACGCATTTATATTTGTGATTGGTACATATCAAATCGAGCCTTTGGTAGCGTGGGGTTGTCGGGTAGTGTCTCTGTACTTTCTCCCGTCATTTATAAAGTTTGGCTCGTATTTGCCGCTCATTCAGTTGTTCCCTTCAATACGTGCCGGAAGCCGAAATATTATCCAGCAAGTATCGCAAACAATTAGAAGTTACTTGTTTGAAGAGTTTCTAAAGAAGCGAATTATATTTGCTACCTGCTGACACCGAATTGAACAAAACGTAAGGATATCCGATATCCTTTGCATTAATCGGGGGTTGAAATCAGCATAATTTTGGTGAGTTATATTTTTAATAAATTGACGTTAATATTTTGTTACAAATAAACATAAAATTCGCTCATTCCTAACATCTAAAATCTGAATTAATTTCAAATTTTATTTTGAACTTGGTAGCCATTTTGTCGAGATTTCAGGTGAGCGTTCGATTTTTGTCGCATATAACTGTAATAGTTTTTACAAATTTATTATTATTTACATAAATTCTTTGTAAAATTCTTAGAAAGCTGTCGCACTTTTTAAAATTGATACTTTTGTGATTCTATTATAGAAAAAATTTTTGACGAAGTTCAACAAGAAGAGCCTAATTTTTTCTTTATATCATGTTTAAAAAATACATGTCATCTGAAGTCACCTCTTACAATAAAATATGTAGAGGTGTTGTATTCTGATTTTAATAAATTTCGAATATACTACAACAATTTAAAATAAGAAACGTATTTTTAAATTAATATTTTTCATATTAATAAATTTAGAATTTTTATAATTTTAAAATATTCCTTGAAAATATAATTGTTATTTAACTCTTTCGCTGTAACAAAGTCTAATATAAAATGCGCGTAATTTAGCCGTATCTAGACATATTTAGTGACGGCAAAACTTTTCGCGTATCACTAGTCACGTACTGCTAGTATGAAGATATTTGAATAATGATAATATAAATACTAGGCCCTGAAAAATAACAGCATGATCATGTAGATGATAACACTTGAACGCTTTAAGGCCAACGGTATACAAACTAAAATTAACAAAATTAACAAAATACCTAAAGGCGCCTACAGCAGCAAAAAGAATAAAATATCATCGAAAAAATGTCTGAGATAAATATGGTTTTTAATGCTAATTAAATTTAATTTTTTCCAAAATGTTATATATTTTAAGCACTTATGAAAAAAAATTTATTTGAACTGTTTTACGAAGCTAAAGAAAAGCTTAAAACCAGAAAGGGGTATCTCTAATGAATCTTTGTTAATTACATGTATAGTGTAGTAATTGCCATCTCCTTTTATAAACATTGTATACTGTTGAGGAATATCTAATTAATTGTCACCTGCAGCTTGTAATTATCCATATATGATACTCACGCAATATGGTTGCGTTAGTCAATTTAATTGTCAACTTCTGGTTGATAATTACGGAAGTATTGTCACCTAAAAATGTTAATTCTAATTGTAATAATATTCAGTGTGCTTTAATTCCGCATTACAATGTTATGATGCGTAGAGCAAGACTTTCCGAGTTCATATCTAAAACTACCCCTTCCATTTACATAGACAAAGGATTTCAGATAATCGTATGAAAAAAAGAATAATAATTATTTATAAAATTAATTATTTATAATTAATAATTATTTATAAAATTGAAAAAAAAACAGATACTCTGCAGCTAAAAAATGTTAACATTAATAATAATAATTTTATGAGTCTTGTGTATTTTAACAAAAAATTTAATAAAAAATTTAATAAAAATTTAATAAAAAATTACATTATATTATGATCATATGCGTGTCATAGTAATATATTACATAATGAAAATATCTATGATACATAATGAGTTTCTCTTAATTATTGAATGAATCTATAAAAAATATACTGTAATCATGTAAGTTTGAAGTAGACGAAAAAATTAATTAGCACTAAATTGATTAATATCACGTTTTCATACTAAATATGTCTATTTATTTTTTAATTGTGATTTTATGAGACTTCCTATTATGCAAACTCTTTATACAATAATATTAAATTCTTGTCGCCAGTAGATAAAATAAGACAACGTAATTTAAATCGACCACATTGGCACTTTATTGATTGATAGAAAATCACGACGTTTCGACCATTGGTTTTGGTCCTTTTCAAGTGAACTACAAAGGTTTACAATATTATAAAAACAATATGAAGTGAATAAAAATTTGTGAGTGGTAGGCTGACTTGACGATCTTGACAAGTGATTTCTCTTTTTTCATTACTTATTGGTTAACTAAGATTTTGTACGTATATATTAATTTTTTCTTTTTTTTTTCTCTCCTTTTTTATTCACTTCATATTGTTTTTATAATATTGTAAACCTTTGTAGTTCACTTGAAAAGGACCAAAACCAATGGTCGAAACGTCGTGATTTTCTATCAACCAATAAAGTGCCAGTGTGGTCGATTTAAATTACGTTGTCTTTATACAATACTTTCATAAATCTTGAATAACAGTAGCTCAAGCACCTCGTTAACATTTACTTCAATTCAGACTTCAAACTCTTATAATTTTCTTGCTCGTTAAATATAAATATACGCAAGTTCCCTCATGCGTGCGATGACCGAATGACTTATTCGAAATTTATACTTACACTATTAATCAGATAATTACTGCAGGTTTAAAACTTGTCCGAGTGACATGATCTATATCTTTTGCAACTTCGTATTTAAATATTATTTCGATTATTTAGACAAATGCTTTATGAATAAATATAATACAACAGTGCATGTATATGGATTTAAAAATAATTCCTAATCAGAAATGTATGCAGCTTGAAATCATTCGTGAATTCAATCTATAGATTCCACTTACATCTAATTTTATTTCAAAAAATAATTTTAAAAATAATTTTTAAAATTATTAAAATTATTAAAAGATAATTTTAAAAATAATTTTTAAAATTATTAAAAATAATCATTTCATTTTACGTATAGTATAGATGAATAAAGAAAGCAACACATATATTAATTATTAAAAGAAACACATATATTAATTATTAAATATTAAATATTAAATATTAAACATTAAATATTAAAATAATTAAATATTAATAATTATGCGCATATAAAAATTCGAATCACTTTGTGCTATTCCTAATTAAAATTTCCACGTTTAATTCGCATGACATAAACGGATATGAGTGTTTCCCTCTTTTAGAATTCGTGATGGATTCATCGAGAAAATATATTTCGCGTTTCATAGTCGTTGAGTCACGGGGAAAATCCGGTTGGAAATAGGCACCGGTTGCTATTCGGCAACCGACGCAGGTAAAATCGGACGACCTTCAACGATGGGGTACAGACTATCGCGAATTGTGCAATAAATTGGCTGTTGCCAATAAAGGGGAAAGCAAATGAGCGGCAAATCTTTTTGCGCCGTTTCGGCGAAGGTTATCGTAGCATAATCGGGATATAATTGCAATTTACGCCCGGGGCTGCTGTAATTTAAATGGATTTTTGTGCGAAGTAACGTATGCGAATGTGCGAACGTGAGAACGAAACGTGATGTATGTCTCCATCCCCCAGAGATGTTTAATGCATGAAACACCGATATCAAATCTGAATTTATTTGTGAAATAAATCTTGAATGCAGATATCATTTTAATCTGGATTTTCACACTTGCAAACATACTTTTTTTTATAAAAGAGATATGTATTATTAAATGTAAAGATCTTTAAAAAATATAAATTATAAATTATAATACATAATATCTCATAATAAATAATATTATATATTTTAATATATTATAATAAATAAATATATATATATATATATATTATATTATAATAAAATATATATTAATATATGAATTATAAATTATAATAAATTAAACTTATCTTAATTTGTATCATTCGAGCCAATTTTATTTTTATTTTAATTTATAAATATAATAAATTATAATATTTCTGCTCTTTACATTTTACAAAAATTATATAAATAATTTATTTAATAATTTATTAAATAACTTATATTGAGTACGAATTCAAATTTCTTTCTCTCTCTCTCTCTCTCTTTCTTTCTCTTAATATACAAAATTTAATATACAAGATAAAAAGTATAATTTTAGATCTCTAATTAGTTTCAAAGAAATTTATTATTCTATTGTCAAAAAATAAAAATGCTACGCATTTTAATTTTTTGACAATAGAATAATAAATTTCTTTGAAACTAATTAGAGATCTAAAATTATACTTTTTATCTTGTATATTAAATAATTTATTGGACTTATTGTCACAATTAATTAGTAGTTTTGATTATTAGTTTTGATTAAATTTTAAGATCGTAGATGTCTTTCATATCAAAAACATTGCAAAATAGATTAATTTCATGCTGCAAAAGTGCCGAGAAAAAAGTGACACATAATCTCCGACTTTTGCCTCATCATTTGTCATTCTTGTCTAATTTATATCACTAATTTTTGATGCATTTTTGATACATGATTGATATCAAGTGTAAATTGGTAAAGTGTCGGACTTTTACGCTATCGCAATTTTTAACGTAGCGTAAACTCTTCCCTAAAGAAGGTATAAGACTGATACAAATTATTCAATAATAAATTACACGTTGAAGCGTCAATGCATTTAGTTAATTCTATCTCGACGCTCGATAATTTCCTGGCGTCAAATTATGTCGGAGTTTTCTTTTTATTCTTGCGGAACTGCATTTTTTTAATTATACATGTCGAAACGTATATCGTGCATGTCCATGAGCATAGGAACATGCTATTGTACGTACATTGTAATATACCGCGCGATAAAAATTCATCGCAATGTAATCGTTGCAGAAACGTAAAACGGCCGCAATCGAGAGTTTCTATTTGCGCGATATAAATCAAATAATGAACGGTATTCCTTGCTGCACATGCAATCTTGCGCAACAATAAATCGCAATTAATTTAGTACACGATAAATCGATAGCTATTCTAATGAATAGTGTATCATTCAAACATAATTAATTGTAATACGAAGTCATTAGGTGACTCGAGAGATATTGCATTTTGCAACAAATAAATTATCTCGAGATACAATTAATTTATAATTGAATAAGTTCTTGATATGAATAAATTCTTCGGATAAATTTAATTCAACAAAGGAAGACATATTCGCGAAATTAATTTCATCAATTTTGTTGACATTGAACAATAAATAACACGTGCTATGATTTCGTTCCACGTGCGCTGTTTTGCCGCTCGTGTGCACCGTTAATCTATGCACGTCTGTTAACATTTCATGCTCGTCTCAGTAATCAGATGAAAAAATACCGCAAATTGCATTCGAGAGCGAATGCAATATTGCGGTTGGATTTCCACGCATCAGCGGGAAATTGAGTTCTTGACATCGCAATGTCAGCAAGATGAATATCAATGCAAGGGAAAGAAATAAATTACAAACCAGAAGATTTCTTCGCGATGTTATTATTTTTGTCAAATTTATTGCAGACATTAAAACTTTTAATAATAATCCAAAAAGAAAAATTTAAATTTGTTTATATATTAATATTATTTTTCCTCTTTACTTGATATTGGAATATTTAATTTTACTCGGAAGAATAGCTTCTGTTTGGCCTCAGAACCTATTACCGCTAATAATATAAACTATTACCATAAGAATAAAAATAGTATCAAGGTAATGCAATAAAGTGCCCATGCCATCTGCTTTATTGTATCGTAAATTCAATTTCCTTTTTCGATATATGCGGAAATTAATAGTGCATTAATAATGCATTAGTGCCTAAGCAAGCCTATTCAATGAGCAGTCTATAAAAGCAGCTGCTTAGAAGGACTCGTGAGACAATTTTAATTTGAGATCGTGCAAAATTATAGTAAATTGAAAACATATTTGATAATTTCGTAACATTTTTGCGTGATTTTAAAAACAGAAATTTAAAGTATTCGCACACATTATTATCATAACATATTATTAATTTATATTCAAGGATTCATCTTGAAATTGTATTACGGGTATTTTCGATAGTGATTTATCTTCAGAATAAATTAGACTAAAGCTAGTTGGACGATCGCATACAAAACAATGCATAATTTTCGAATAATATTACATAAAGAATTATATCTAGCTAAATGTGCCTTGATATTTTGATTTCAGAGATATGCAGCACCAAAATGACTTCTGGTTTGCGAGCTTTTTTATCGCAATTCTTATGCAGGCTTGCTTGCTGGCAGTCGTAAGTACCAAGGATGCAGCAACGACGAAGAAAAACACTCCATTGCAAGCAGGTAAATTTCACTCCTTCTTCCTTCGACGTCAAATTTTTACGGTAATTTAACGACAATGATGATTCCAAGTTTTAATTTTATCGTGGTATATTTTTGTAATTTTCTATATTATTGCAAAATATTTATATATAGAATATTTTATTAAAAATTGTGATCTCTGATTCGAGAGAAGAAAGATAAATGTACGAAATATCTGATGAATTATTATGTACTTTAATGACAATATATCTTCTTATATAAATTGAAGATTAAACTTAAATTCATGAAATTTATTATTAAGCTCGATTTTGCAATTTTCAACTATTTTCAAATAATTTGAAAAGTCAGTTTATAAAATTAATAATTTATTGAAATGAAATTTTAATTATACTTATGTGACAAATGTGATGTTTTTCCTATTAACATTGAACCGCCGATTGTACACGAATCTTGCTAAACAATTAAAGTAAATAATTAAAAGAATCTTAATAAACATGTTTTGTTTATTTGGCCCGGTTCGAAGATACTTATAACATTTAAATTCCGCATTCATGATTCTTTACATAAGTACGCGGGAAATATAGCAATCTGGTTCGAATATCTCTGCTTTCTCTAATAGCAATAACAGGAATAATAATCGGGACAGGGCAGGGTAAAGGAGAAACTGTGCGACCGTGCACCACGGCACGTTCCTTGTGCAATAAGTGGGAGTTTTAATGGCAAGAAATGGTTCGCGAGATAGAAAAAAAGCGCTCGTGTGCCGCCGCAATGCATGTTACATTTTCGAGAGAAGGTGTCCGCCCGGCGATCGCAGAAATCGTGATAGAAGCGGGATATGCTCGGTAGCAATCAAAAGAGTTTTCCATCTTTCTCTGCTATTTAACCATGAAATGTATGTACGTTGAATTGGAATGCGCATGCAAAACATGGGCATGTCCCAATCACTCTTATAATGTGCATCCTGTTTTATTAACACATATATGCAAGTGTACAAACAAATACATTTGATGAAACTCAATTCGCGTTTTTAATATTAAAATATACGTGATACTCGTATATGTGTGACAGATATTATGAAATATTAAAAATAATATTAAATCGTCCAATAAGTTATAATCTTAGAATATTAGTTATATAAATTATTAAATAATAAGACAATTATTAAATGACTAGATTAAAATAAAAAATATGTTAAATTGATATTAAATTTTACATATTAAATACTCTTATTAAATATATTTAATACTAATATCAATTATTTATATTAAATATTACTCAAATTAAAATAATTAAATTATTAATATAAAATAATGAAATGAATAATAAATTTTATTATTGAAAATATTATTAAAAATATTATTAAAAATAATAAACTAAATTATTAATATAAAATAATATAATTATTAAATATTGAATTATTAAATAATTAAATTAAAATAATCTCTTAAATAAATCAAAATTGCTCTATATTTTTTATTATAGAAGTAATATGATTTTTGTTTAAGAAAAAACCTATATTGCTGTGTGAACACAATTGAGTACTTATTAGGAAATGATCATAACGAATATAATTCGCCGCCGGCATAAAATTAATTAAACATCGAACTAACAAAATGTTGCGAAAATTCTTCTTTTTATTTATCATCTCGCAATCTCGTATAATTCACACGATTCATTTATATCGTCGATCTAGCCAGATAATTTGAAGACATTCTCTCGAGAGGATACGTGAAAAAAATCCAATTGAGTAATTTAAAAGGAGAAAAAGTTATATCCTTATATAAGTTAAGTATTCACAAAGAGTTCATTCTGCATGATACAGAGGCGAACCGATTATATCTTGTCGTCTGTGTAACATTTAACGTTCAGACGAATAGTGAAAGGTTCTCCCTCGCTCGAGGATCGATTTAAATCGCGAGTCTCCTGGGATTTATGTATCATTAGATGGATCTATGCGTTAATTGTCTTGACAGCGATCGCTGCTAAATCTGATAAGTACGATAAATAATTAAAGAAAATGCGCCGAGAAATGAGGGCGATCTATCGATATAAAGTCTGCGCGAGATAAATATTCTCTTTGTTGCGAATAAAATATCTATCTATCATCCTTTGTGAGAAAATTATATAACCGGGCTTTTACTTTTATAGCAAATTGATCGCTAACGGCAAAAAATGAAGGACGACCATTTTAGACTATTGAAAGTAACGATGACATTGCAGTTCTTTCACAATTTTAATATAATGGCAATCGTTATAAATAGATACATTTTCATAAAATATATTTTACAACACTTATTAATATATAATAATAAAATAATTATTAATATAAATTAATAAATGTTACAATGTATTATATTAATTCATATTAATTTGTAATATTTGTCATTTATAATTCTTTTTTATATTTTCTATTTTAATTCTATTTTCTATTTAATAATTTTTTTTTGTCATTTATAATTCATATCGATTTATCAAATTTTCAGAAGACAAGCTCTCGGATTTAGAAGGTTCAGAAACTTCGTATTTCGACTCGTTTCACAAAAATATCTTCAGCAGTTATCATCCTACTGTTTACTATTCGACAAACCCATTGTCATATTTTCCACCTTCGTCAAATTTCCCGACATCCACGTAAGTCAAAGAAAAGAGTAGTCAATTCATAATCTTGCAAATAATGACAAAACAATTTGTGCGAGCGCTATTTTTATTATGTTTTAATATTTGTTCAAACTTTCCTTTTAGCCAAAACACGACCGATAATATTCATCAACAAATCAAATGCGGCGATACTTTTCCCCAAGTCTGTCAGCATTCGCGATATCGAAGCTACGACGGTTCCTGCAATAATCTTAGAAATCCCACGTGGGGTCTGGCCAACACAAGATACGGAAGACTCGTACGTCCACGTTACGGCGATGGTGAGAATAATCACATATTTCATATGTAAATAAGTTCTTTTTCAATTATTCATTATATTTAATTATTAATTATTAACGATTGCGGAAGAACGTAATAAAGACATGCCTTGTGTATATTTAAATTTAAAAAATTTTAAATTTAAATTTAAAAATTAATAATTAATTATTTTATAAAAAGTTTGCAACGAGAAAAGATTTGTGTTAATTATTTTTTCGAGAGTTCTTATATAATTCAACCACAAGTAAGAATAATAAAATAATAAAATAAATAATAGAATTAAATTAATAAATAATAGAAAAAAGTAATAGAATAAAATAGAAAATAATAAAATAAAAAATAGAATAAAATAAATAATAAATAATAAAGTAAGATAAATAATAAAGTAAGATAAATAATAAAATAAGATAATCACGATAATGAAAAGAAATACGTTAGAAATACTTTAAATGATAATTTGCTAAGATATTCAACCGATAGTGGGAATAAAGGTTTGCACTAGGCTCTTGTGACATTAAATAAAATCAATTCTCATTCGTTGCGCTGACATAATACTCACAGTATTTGTCACGGTCGATTTGACTTTGCGAACGGCATACAAATAATCCCTAAGTGTGAACAAAAAGATAGACACACTCATTCGCAATTTTTGCTCTTTGAACGAAGTGCCGTAACCGGAGCATGATATAAAAGCGATTTGATATATAGCAATTTAATTCAATGGGAAAGAGCAAACTTTGCATAATAAATGTTTTACATATATCCAATAAAGTCTTTTAAAACATTTCTTTTTCTTAGCTTGCTCATTGCTGTTTTCAAAATTACAGTTTCGATAAAATAATAAAAATTAAAATAATAAATCAAAATTATAATAAAATAATAAATCCAAATTTTAATTATAAAAATTATAAATATAATCAAAAAATCGAAAATAATAATCAAAACGTCTTCTTGTAAAATAAATTAAAAACAGCTGCTTTAGAAAAATGGGAATATAAATTGAGAATAAAAATAGGAAATTTTTTTTAAATCTCGAAATTCATTCTTTTACTTAATTATTTTAGAAAGATACTTAATTATTTTAGAAAGTTTTAATTTTATATGATATTACTTTTGAGAAATCTTTTATTATTATGTTATCGCTGTTACTTCTCTTATATTAATGAGCCTGGTAATCAGATTGACTCGATCAGCGATCACTTTTGGCAATAAATTTATTTTAAATTAGAGAATAAAAGTAGCAGCCAATAAATTTAATCGAGATAAATTCTAAAGTAAGCACGAATATATACTAAATTTGCGCATTAAACCGTAACGTAATACATGATTCTAAAACTGGTTTGAATTAAACTTTTTTTATGTCTGCCTATGTCTATACTTTCTAGTGCCTTCGTAAAAACTTTCTGCAAAAATTATGCGAATACTTTCTAAAGTTTGGTCAACGCGCTGATTAAAACGACCACTTATAACGGCACCTCTCGCGTGAATGAGAATGATGCAATAATCTCACCAAGAAAAATTTCCCAAAATTTATTGAACGCAGGAATTCGAGCGCCAACGAGCTCCATCACCGGTGGGGATCTGCCACTGGCTCGAACCGTCAGTTTCACGTTGTTCCCTAACGTCAAAGTCGATGACATGATATGGACCCTGGTGGCCATGCAATACGGGCAGATTATGACGCACGACATGGGCCTGATCGACGGCACGACTCAATCAAGTACGTGTCGCTCTTTTCCAGGGTACAAAGGATGCGTCAGCAACTTAATTAACCCCTGTTAATTCATTTCCCTTCTTTAATCGCAGAACCACATGGTACGCGATGTTGCACCAACGGTCAGCTGACACCGGACTGGATAATGAAGTCCAAGTGCTATCCGATAATCATACCTGATGACGACCCAGTGTACAGCAAGACGCCCATACAATGCATGAACTTTGTCCGTAGTACGACCGACCTTGATCGTGGCTGTTCGTCTTCGTACAAGCCGGCAGAACAGGTTTCTCACTTGCATCTCGTCCATTCATTATATCATGTTTATTTACGTACAGTACAGGAAACTAAAGAAAACTAGAATACGATCAATAACATAGGCCCACAAAAAAGAAAAGTACCCTGTGCTAGCGATCTGACTAGGCTAGTCTTATGTATTTTGGCCCGTTGAATTTGAATCTGACGTCAAAATTGCTCCATCAGATCACAGTTTTTTTTAAAATCTCAAAAATAGACGAAAATTTCGACTTTAAAAATCGACTTTCTAGGATAATAAGGCTGCGCTACTTGAAGAAAAAGTTACTGAAATCATATTTTAATATATTTTCAGACATTATAAATCCAAATCCGACCTAGAATATAAACGTTGTGCTCAATTTATGATGGGAGCTGGACCTAATGCCCGAATAATGTGTCTTATGATCGTCTGCGCTTACGCACTCTTTTATCTTCAAATGCCCTGTGAAGTGAATTTCTCTTACGCTTTTTTCTTTCTACAATATTTTCTCTTTTTAACATCCAACAAAAATCAGCCATCATATTTTCATCTCATCGTCCTTGATATCGACGCTCCATTTCTTTAATATATATATATATATATCATATCCGATATCATGGGATGAAAATATGATGGCTGATTTGTGTTGGATGTTAAAAAGAGAAAATATAGCAGAAAGAAAAGAGAAATCTACTTCACAGGTCATTTTGAAGATAAAAGAATGCGTAAGCGCAAACGATCATAAGACACATTATTCGGGCATTAGGTCCAGCTCGCATCATAAATTGAGCACAACGTTTATATTTTAGGTCGGATTTGGATTTATAATGTCTGAAAATACATTAAAATATGATTTCGGCAACTTTTTCTTCAAGAAGCGCAGTCTTATTCCCCTAGAATGTCGATTTTTACGAAATTTTCGTCTATTTTTGAGATTTAAAAAAAACTGTGACGTGATGGAGCAATTCTGACGTCAGATTCGAATTCAGCGAGCCAAAATACATAAGACTAGCCTAGTCAGATCGCCAGCACAGGGTACTTTTTTTTTGTGGGCCTGTGTAATTAAGTGCCCTTATATTACGCGAACTTGACATTCTTTCTAGGCTCTTCTGTCTACCTTTACCCGCGATTGGAATTTTTCTAAATCATTCTTCCTTCTCGCATTCTGTCTCTATCTTTATTACAGTGTTTATATGAATAATAAGTAATCGATATATTTGAATATTACATTTATATTCGGATATAACTCAAGAATTTTTTAATAGAAGAAAGTTAATTTATTCACTTAATTTACTTGTTTATATAACGTTTTCCAGCTGAACACCGTCAGTCAGTATTTGGACCTTTCGCTTGTCTACGGGTCCAACGATGAGGTCGCGGCTAGTTTGCGAGCTGGTTTCGGTGGACGATTAAATGTGGAGTTGAAAAATAACAGGGAATTTCCACCATCGGCATCTAATAAATCCGCCACTTGCGACACGATATACGAATTCGAGACATGCTACGTTGCCGGTGAGAATAAACGCACGTTCGCGTGCATCTTGATCGACAGATACCTTATTTCTTCGCGATACATTCAATTTTTTTACACTGCGAATGTAACGGACACTCGCATTGCTTTTGGGAGATTCGAGTAAAAGTGAGACAATAATTTTTTTTCCTTTTTCAGGTGATTCGCGAGTGAATCAGAATCCTCAACTGACGATTCTACAAATTATATTGCTCAGGGAACACAATCGCGTTGCCGATTATCTAGCGCAGTTGAATCCTTTCTGGTCCGATGAAACGATATTTCAAGAAACACGTCGAATCGTAATCGCTGAACATCAAAATATTGCATATTACGAATGGCTGCCGATTTTCTTAGGTCCGATCTAGCCTTGAGCCTTTTTTCGTATTAAATTTGTTGAATTAATTTTTATCAAAAATTGAAATAAGTCTCGTTTATCTCAAAAATATCATACAAAATGATCTGATTTAAAAACATTTTATTTTTTTTTCATACACTATTAGCTATTTTATTTATTATTTATTCATTGTTTATATTTATATATTATTTATTTATTTATTTATTATTTTCTAATTTATTATTTATTTTTTACATATTATATATTGTTATTGTTATATATTTAGATTGCAATAATTAATATTACAGGTAATGCACAAGTCTATCAGAACAAAATCGTGTATGATACTAAGGATTACGTAAATGATTACGACGAAACGGTCATTACTAATACTTTAAACGAACATGCAAATGCAGCTTTTAGATATTTCCATACGAATATTGTTGGCAATCTTAAGTAAGTATTTAATAATTTTTATCAACTCGCGTTGTCTCAAAATACTTAAAAACTTATTTGATATTAAATACTATATTACATCAATTAAATCAATTATATGCATATTATGATAGTATAATAAAATTTATTCAATTTTATATGCATTGTTAAATCGAATTATGAATTAAAAATATACTTTATTTTTTAATTTAGTCTGAATCAATTTTTAATTTAATCTGATTTTTAATTTAATCAATTTTCTTTTATGAATTATTTGTGCGATCGAGTATTTTCAATTTGCTCCAAAATTGATCGAATAAATATGAAAATGATACACGGTAAAAAACATTTTGTATTTCTGTTAAAATGTTCTCGTGTAAAAATTTTTGTATTAAATTTTTAACATACTCTTATGTTAATGTAACATATTATCATTGCGTTATTTTGACATTTCTGCGTTGAGTTAATATTCACCGTTTCTAAGAGTTAAAACAACACAATTAATATGCATGAATTTTTGATGAAATATGTTATATGTTAAAATGAACAGATAAGTTGTGTTATTTTTCTCTCTATAACAGTTTTCATATGTTATATCTCTTCTGTTATTTATCATAAAAATGTAAGAATAATATTTTCTTTTAATTAAATTTAACATTATAAATATGTTAATTTAATATAAATTTTATTTCCAGATAAAGTTTAAGCGTTACACTTTTGTGTTAATTTTTAAACATATTACTTGTGTTATTTATTTACATACTTGCCTTCTGTTAAATTAACATTAAAATTAGAGTGGATAAATTGGGACATGTGAAATATGTTAAATTTAACACAAAATTTTTTACTGTGTAAATTTGTAAAATAAACTTATTGCAAAGATACAAATCGAAATAAAATAAAAATTAATTCCATTAAATTTTATTTTATTTCGATTTATTATTTAATTTGATACTTAATAAAATAAAATTTAATTTAATTTTATTAAGTATCAAATTAAACTTAATTTTCGAAATAAAATTTTGTCCCATAGCTTAGTGCCGGAAAGTCGACAATATTCCCGCTTCGCTAGTCTGAGACTGAGCGATCACTTCAACAGGCCCGCTATCATAGAAAGGGGCAACAATCTGGACGATTTAACCAGAGGTTTGGCTTATCAACCGCAAAGTAATACCGATGAGTTTTTCGACAAAGAGGTACTCATAAAATAGAATTAAAATCGATGACAAGAAAAGAATTTAAAAGTGCAAACTCATAAATATTATTCAAAAAATAAAAATGCATGTGTCATCGAGGAGAAAATATTCCGTCTAATAAATTTTTTTTTCTCAATAATAGTAATCTTGTTTGCAGATCACACAATTCTTCTTCCGAAGAGGAAGACCCTTCGGGACTGATTTGCGAGCGATAGACATACAAAGGGATCGCGATCACGGACTCGCTTCCTACAACGATTATCGCGAATACTGCGGATTATCACGAGCGAAAATTTTTGAGGATTTTGGCGATCTTATATCCGCTTCGGTAAATGAAGCGTACATCTTTTCGATAATCAAGATATTCAAATGCTTTCTAAAATGTCAATCAAATGTTTTCTAAACTGAAAGTAAATTTCTAATTTTTAGAACATACAAAAACTTTCCTTATTGTACGCTAGTCCGGATGACGTCGAATTGACTGTCGGCGGGGCTTTGGAAAGACACGTGAGCGGAACGCTGGCAGGTCCAACGTTTCTGTGCATCATGTTGAGACAGTTTCAACAAACCCGAATCGGTGATCGCTACTGGTTCGAGACCGGAGATCCAAAGATAGCATTTACGTTAGGTACGTTAATAAAGTGAATCACAATAATAAATATACAGGGTGTCCCGCAACTACCGCTCTATATTTTAAAGGTAGATTCTCTGGCCAATTTAAAAACGATTTTTCCTCAGCGAAAATGTCGAGGCACTAATAGTTTTCGAGTTATAAATGATTGAAAATAAAGGGTTTTTCGCAAACTAAGCCTTATGGGAATAAAATATTAATAAAGTCACATTCTTTAGTTAATTTTAGGTAGAGTTTACTTTAATAGAATTTTAATTTAAGGCTTAATTAGAAAGATACATCATGACAAAAATTGGGAATATGCAAAAAATAATGATCTTCTTCGACATTTTCGCTGAGGAAAAATCGTTTTTTAAATTGGCCGGAGAATCTACCTTTAAAATATAGAGCGGTAGTTGCAGGACACCCTGTATAAGTTTTATCGCACAATATAAGATATTAATTATTGCATAAAGACTAAATTAAATAAAAAAATATAAATTAAATATTTAATATAAAATTAATAATTTTATTTTAAAAAATTAATAATTAATAATTTTATATTAATTATTTGTAATATAAAGATTATTCTTCTTTATATCATAGAACAATTGAACGAGTTGCGTAAGTCAAGTATATCGCGATTATTCTGCGATAATGGAGACAATATTCAGAATATGCAAAGATTCGGATTCGCCCAAGTCTCCAAGCAGTAAGTTTAAGTTGATTTATTTTATTAATTTAATTTAATTTAATTTATTTTATTTTATTTTATTTATTGATTTATTTTATTTGATTTTTGCCATTTTAATTTGAATTTTTTTTGCAACGATCACTCCCAAGAGAAGTTGCTTCAATAAAGATCAATTTCAGGAATCCACTTAGGAGATGCGTTGACCTTCCACAAGTAGATCTCTCTTATTGGAAGGATTATAACTCAGAGACTCATGCATATCAAAGCATTGGACCGTCATATAAAAAGAAATGAATAAATTTGAGGTAAAAAGTTCAATTTCTGGTTCCAACAAATTACAAAGATACCAAATGATTTATGTTTGCTCTCGCTCAAATAGAAATAGAAATCAAATTTGATTAGAAATGCAATGTTTAAAATGTTTAAAACTAATCTTCAAAATTGAAAATCTTCTGAAATGATCTTGAAAAAATATATAAAAATTGCTTTCTTAAAATTTACTGAAATTCGGAGCGTATTCTTGAGAAGCATATAAGTCCATTATACAAAATATTTTTCTCTTAATTCGTTTTATTTTCAAATTTTTAACATACTTTTAAGTATGTTTTCATGAAATAAATCGAATCCTTTTTTCCGAAGCCTCAAAAAATTATTTTCTTCTTATTTTTTATAATAAAAAATCTTAAAATGTGCCACTTATATATTTAAAATAAAACACTGAAACTGTTAGAAAATTTAAATCTTGTATAGATATCGATTTTAATTATAACTTATTCACTGATACGATGCACTCTAATATGCAAAAACGAAACAATACTATATAACATTGTCTGTAACATACACAAATATATTTAAATTACACGTAGTGTATAAAATAAGTATGCACGAAATAATATTTTAAAAAATAATCGCGCGCAATTGATTTTTTATTTTATAAACAATAAATATTTAATAATTAAAATACATAATTCGAAAAAAATTTAACAAAATTTAGCAAACTTTTATAGAATAAATAAAAATCAGATTTTTTAATGTATATAACAAATTTTTATATTATAAGTAAATTAAGTAATTATAAATTATATATACACAATACTAAAACATTATATAAAAATAAATTATTAAAAGAATCTTGTTATAAAAGTTTTACAAATTGTAAAATAATCTCTCTGGAATCTTTTCTATATGTATTATATTACACAATGATGTAACATGAATTACTTTGTGGAGGTAACATGAAAAATTATATTTTTATTTTTAAATAATAAATAAATGTATTAAGTTGTAAATTATCTATCCCATGATTGCTCCGCTATTATTCAATCCTTCTCTAGGCTTTTTTCCTTCCTCTTTTATTCTTTCTTTACTGCTTCTTTATTATATATTTATTATTTATATATTTTCGCAAAACATTTAATCTCGAACATCGGAGTTCGAAAGTCTCTTATAATTGGCTTTCTCGTTTTCTCTATTCAAATATAATAAAAATATGGATCTAATCTAAATACAGATTAATTTTTTAATCTCAATACAGATTTTGCAAAACATTTTAAATGTTTTTTTTCTTTTATAAAAGATATTCCTTCGAAAATTCCATTGTAGCAAATATTTTATATTTGCTTTTTATTTACCTTCATAGATTATGATATGGCATGCACGTATATGCGGAAATTTAATACTATTGATTTCTGCATCATATATTCTCTAGCATTTTGAATTGAATTCTTTTTATATAATATTTATTTTATATAATATTTTGTATTATATATTCATTATATTATATATCAATTATTTCTTTATCCTATCAATCTTTTCCTCTATAGTCTCACCTTTACTATACTTTCCTTTTCGTCAGCTTTAATTGAATAGGCTTCGATGGTGTAGAAATCAGATGCAAAATCATCTTTATACCATCGCGATTCTCGCACTCGATCTTGAAGTTTTTGATGAGCTGCAAAGAAAGAAAAAAAAACAAAATATACAAGATTGCATTTAATTGATGAATTGGATTTGTCGCGCGACCATCTCACCTGCGCTAACGTGAGGGACATTTGCGTTTCCGCGAGCTTGCGACCGATGCAGCTTCTCACGCCCATCGCGAACGGCAGAGTTGCATAAGAATTCTTCACGCCCTGGTAAAAATTGTCTTTCGTCCTGATCCATCTTTCCGGCAAGAACTCGTTCGGCTCTGGAAAATCTTCCCCGTTACGCCCGCTCGAGTAAATCGACAGAATGATCAAGTCCTGGCGGAAAAAGGAAGTATGTATATTTCTTACATTTTTATCTACGCATAATAAGCCTCGTCGAGGCTTAAAACGATATAACAAAGACATTTATTATTCTGCAGATTACCTTCTTCGACACAAAATAGCCGCCAATTGTGGTGTCTTCCAGCAAATATCTCGACAGGAAGGGCGCGGTAGGGTGCAACCTTAGTGCCTCTCTCCACACGCCTTTCAATAGGGGATGCCGCAGGATCTCTTTCGGCGGCAGGTCCTTGATTTCGGAAAATAATTGATCTTGCAGCTCGGGACGACTGCTGAGCAACAGCAACACCCATTGCATGGTGACCGCCGTCTAAAACAATGAATGAAAAATAATATGTCTTGTTCTATATGAGTTATATTTAATTTGCATTTCGAAAAGACATTCAGAAGATATCATGAACATTCTTTGTCTCGAAGAACTGTCTTTTCGATGTGATTTTAATTGTAATTAATTATAACTATCTACATTTCCTCAGCTAAAATGCTGATATTCAATGTCAGGAGATTTCAAATAATTATGTTTTACTGTGAAAATAATTTAAATATCTTGGCGAATATCATATTTCAAATACGGATTATTTTATAATTAATGATACAACAAAAAGAATTCAATTTCAAGTATTGAAAAATGTGGAATTAAAGGTTTTATTTCTAAAAAAATTTTAAAAAATTAATAGCCATACAGGCCGTTAATAGCAGATTCCTGAGATCATTTGGTGAAAAAAATTCTGATCCAAAATGAGGAAGACTTTATAGAAATGTTCAAACTACTGACTACTGTTGCATCGAAGACATAATCGCGCTCACTGAAGAATCTTATTTTTTATTTTATATTGATCCTTCTATCGATATTGATATTATATTGTTTTACGCGGGTCCCTTGATACGCTATGTCTCTAAGAGAACATAACGTGCCGATTGGTAATCTTTAATCTTTTTTAGCGCGCAAATTACATCTTCCTCAACATTTTAATATTAAGATTTTCCAAATGCTCTTAGGAATCTACCATTAACGGCTGATTCGTTAAGTCTGGGACACCCTGTATTTTGTCAAATTTAAATAAATTACGCCCAAACACTTTGTACATTGATGGATTGAGAAGCGTACCGTGTCACCAGCGGCTATGATAAAATCGATGATGATTCTCACGACGTCATCGTTGCGGATTCCTTCGTTCATCATCATCCATAAGAGCCCATCGCTACTTAGAGAGATCATATCCGGGACTAGACTGCGCACTTTGGCCATAATCATGTCAGCGGTGTGAACAAACTTGGTCCACGCCGGCAACCTGAGTCTCATCGCTAGTTTGGCCGGCATCATCGACAGAGTGACGGAAAACACGAAGATCTGGTGCAGCATCAGTGCTAGATATTCCGTCTCGGGACCTATTTGCGGCTTCCAATCTCGCCATCGCGACCCTACCAGAGTCGCCAACATCACTGCAAGGAAGATACGCGACTTTTATGCCATCAATTAATGATATTAATCGTTAATCACACAGGCCCACAAAAAAAAAGTACCCTGTGCTGACGATCTGACTAGGCTAGTCTTATGTATTTTGGCCCGCTGAATTCGAATCTGACGTCAGAATTGCTCCATCATGTCACAGTTTTTTTTTAAATCTCAAAAATAGACGAAAATTTCGTAAAAATCGACATTCTAGGGGAATAAGACTGCGCTTCTTGAAGAAAAAGTTACCGAAATCATATTTTAATGTATTTTCAGACATTATAAATCCAAATCCGATCTAAAATATAAACGTTGTGCTCAATTTATGATGCGAGCTGGACCTAATGCCCGAATAATGTGTCTTATGATCGTTTGCGTTTACGCATTTTTATCTTCAAATGACCTGTGAAGTAGATTTCTCTTACCTTCTTTTCTGCTATATTTTCTCTTTTTAACATCAACACAAATCAGCCATCATATTTTAATCCCATGATATCGCTTATATATATATATTAAAGAAATGGAGCGCGGATATCAAGGACGATGAGATGAAAATATGGCTGATTTTTGTTGGAAAAAGAGAGAAAATATTGTAGAAAGAAAAAGCGTAAGAGAAATTCACTTCACAGGTCATTTGAAGATAAAAGAGTACGTAAGCGCAGACGATCATAAGACACATTATTCGGACATTAGGTCCAGCTCGCATCATAAATTGAGCACAACGTTTATATTCTAGGTCGGATTTGGATTTATAATGTCTGAAAATACATTAAAATATGATTTCAATAACTTTTTCTTCAAGTAGCGCAGCCTTATTACCCTAGAAAGTCGCTTTTTAAAGTCGAAATTTTCGTCTATTCTTGAGATTTTAAAAAAACTGTGACGTGATGGAGCAATTTTGACGTCAGATTCGAATTCAACGGGCCAAAATACATAAGACTAGCCTAGTCAGATCGCCAGCACAGGGTACTTTTTTTTTGTGGGCCTGTGTCATTAATGATACAAATACTGGGACGAATCGTTTGTGTAAAGTCTCACCCTCGATAGACCACAGATAAAGTTGATGCTCCAGATTCGGTATTGTAGCTCCAGTTAAACTGTAAGTCTTCCACTTCCTCGTTAGATTCTCGGCGGCTTCCTGGCAGGGCGCGCACATTAATTCTGTCGAATCGGGCAGCAGCATCATCTTGTTGAGGATCCGGCGAAAGTGCAACCATTCATCTCCATCCCTGTTTCGTAAGAAAATTATTTTTTATAAAAAAATGAAACCTTTCCTTGGAGAGGAACAATCTAATCATCAACGTCTAATTCCACTGAACTTTTTAATAGCGTCAATAGAAGAATACATTACATACATGAAGAGCAATCCTCGTCGCTGCTCCCGGATCTCGTTGTAGAGTTTCCAGGCCTCCGGCAGAAAGTGCTGCGGCGTAGGACCCTCGAGTCGCATGAAGATCCTGCGAAATTCATCGGGCGAATTGACGAAGACGATCCACAGTGGCCCGATTTGTTCCCTGAAGACCGGGCCCAGTTCCTGGTGCCTCTTGTCCACGTATTCGTGCAGCTTCTGCGGGCCACCGGCCATCATCAGGGACAACATCGTGCCGAGAAGTGGGACTCTTCGAGGTTCGGGCGGTCTCTTCCTCGCCGAAGTGCCAAAGTCTCTCGCGAACGTTCGCGATAACGCAAAGTTTCGGTCGACGACGTTCCTCGAAGAGCGAGCGGCATCTTCCTTCTCGTTCAAGATGAGGAATCGCCGATCGCATCCGCGTTCTTTGGAGACCAAGGCGTTGAACTCACCGCAATAGTTCGCCAACCTCGAGATTATATGCGGGATTCTTCGCACCATCCATTGCATCTTCACCATCACACCAGGTGCATGAATTCGCGAGGACTGAGCGGACGATTGCGACTTCACTGTCGGGAGAAATCAGATCGTATTATCGATTCAGCACCTTTTTCTTCGAGTCAACGAAATCATCGGGACGACGCGAGAATAACGCGTATAAATTTTATTTCAAGAGGCAAGAGGAGAATATTATTTTAACACAGCTCGATGCGTTATGCGTTCCTTCAGGCATCGAGAAAGTGCTGCATCGTCCCGAGATAAAGGACGCAATTAAGAAAACAGGATGAAAGTGCGTATACACTCCTTCAGCGTAACAAATTGACAAGTTTTATCTCTCATCGACGCGTTTTTCATCGGCGAGTACGAGGCACTCGTCCCAGAAATGCCTCGATGCCGCTCAGATACGATCTCCCCCTGATACTCAATGCAACGTACTCTATGAAATATATCTCAGGTAATATATTATGGATCATCTCATTCTTATTAAACAGGTAGGCACATAACTCGCATTATCATTTCTCGTTTAACTGGTTTCTAGAAAGGTACGTTCTATTTTTTAAGAAAAGCTGGAAAATCGATGAAACTGAACCGTCCTAATGAGCCAGTCGAGTTTGGTCGTTGACCGAATCTCGAAAACACGATAAGACGCTATCCTTTGACCCAGTGTTTCTCAAACACGTGAATGTAATTTATACAATTTTTAATTCAGTAGTTTAACTTGGTAACTTTAATTTGTACTCCAGTCAAGCGGTTTGATTTATAATCAATTTTTCGTCAAAATTTTAATAAAAAGGTCGCTTTATTTTTAATTAAATAAATCTTTACACTTTAACATTTAAAAAAGCTAAATGTAAAGACTACTAATTGATTTAATTTAACTTAACTTTTGCCACATTGAAGCAATTGACAGTTCTTGCTTGACCTTTTTCAAACAGCTATTTAATAAGATAAATGCTTACACATACGCACCAACACAATTATGTTCTGGCTGTGCTCAGCCCTTCTACTCATATCAGTATGTTCCTCTACAGACACTCTCTATTCGAATTAATAACAACACTTCTCTCTATCATAAAGCAATGTTCATCATCGCTCTTGAAGACTGACACTTGTTTATATTTTTTCAGGTGTTATATGTTTCTTTGATGACTGTCCTTTGGTTGAATCCGCTGAGTCGAAGCTTGAACTCTCTTCACGCGTCTTCCTCGATCTAACAAACCGTCCTACGGAATCGGACTCGTCTGGCGAGCATTCCAATGCCCACTGCCGCGCGTTCGGCTTCCTGATTGTCGGCCGCGGTAAACCGGAAGTACAGGGCCGACAGGGCGGAAACGGGACAAAGCTGAGGCCAAGCCGATCGCGATGATCTCCTCTGAACTTCCTCGATACGAACAGAGTCATTTAGACTCGCAACAGGAGATCGTATGCCCCATTGTAAGTTTTCAGTTATATATAGAACAGCAACGTCGTTCATCCCTCTCATCTTGATCGGAGACAGGCGATCGAATTTCTGGAAAATGTTGCGTTTTTTTCAAAATTACATATTTAATAGATGAATAAATATGTAAAAGAAATTATTAAATTATTAATTTATTTCAAACATTGTCTTGAAAATTTATCTAAAAGCTATTTAATTTTTTTCATAAAACAATCTAAAATTAATTCGCAATTTCCTGATGATTAGATTAAAACACTAGGTGTTCAAATTAATGTATTCTTGTATTTGTTCAATTTTTTTATGAATGAGAAATATATTTACCATTTTAATAAATAAAATTCTTGAATTGCTTGAATCTCCTTCTATTTTAGAGGATGAAAGAAATTCATGGACGTTTAAAGCTTCAGGATCCACTTATATTCGGATTCACCTTCGAAAAGAAAAAAAGAGAATTTTTTGTTCAATAAGTTTCCTCAATAAATTTTGAATCAACTTGTAAGCATCTGTATAAATAATGCAAAAGAACATTTGAATGGTAAAATAGCTGAAACGATCTGTCGAGAATGGAAAGAAAAAAACAGAGAAAGAGAGAGAAACACGTCAGTTCTATCTCGAAATATGCTAAGTTTATTCAAAATAAATCGACTATGTAAATTTCAGGAGTTTTATATTTATGTACCTCTATTCAGTGTCTTTTTAACTAGGTAAAAAATTTTCAAGATCTTGGATGTACACAAAATATGTGCATTATATCTTATCACTGAACATCAGCAATGCAAGAAAGATACAAAAGTTCAGATCCTTAAATAATAAGATGTCATCCTCTTCCGTTTCTCTTCGAGTTACTTCATTTCTACAAAATAAAAAACATGAAAATTTACATTTTTCGAATTTTAATAATATAATATATTATTACAATAATTTAATATTAATTTAATACTAATTTAATGTTTAATATTATTTAATACTAATTTAATGTTTAATATTATTATTTAATTATTAAAAAATATTATTTTAATAATACATAATATATTATAAAAAAAAATAACGTAATTATTAAATCGTTATTAAATTATTATATGATTTTTTTCTGATCAGTAGAAATTTAAATTAAAGGTTTATTTTTTTGATTCGTTTTTTTCTAGTACATCGGAGGATCTTAAACATTATTTATTTTTTTTCTATAATTACACTTTTACACACTTTCAATATTTAATAATGTTCAGTGAAAATAAAAGATACCGAGTAAGGAATAAAAAAAGAAAAATATAAAAAAAAAGTGAAAATGGAATTACTATCAAATATTTCATTCTCAACTTATTTTATACAATATTTTAAAGATAGATCAATATTTTAAAGATAGATTCTCTGGCCAATTTCAAAACGATTTTTCCTCAACGAAAATGTCGACCCAGATAGCACAGGGAATTTAAAAAGAATTCATTTTTATGTCACAAGATGTAAGTTCATTTTCAGATGCAAAAAGAGTTCTTTTACATAAAAGAATTCTTTTTTGAATGTGAACTCAGATCTTGTGACATAAAAATGAATTCTTTTTAAATTCTCTGTGCTATCTGGGGAGGCACTAATAGTTTTCGAGTTATAAATGATTGAAAATAAAGGGTTTTTCGCAAACTAAGCCTTATGGAAATAAAATATTAATAAAGTCACATTCTTTAGTTAATTTTAGGTAGAGTTTACTTTAATAGAATTTTAATTTAAGGCTTAGTTAGAAAGATATATCGTGACAAAAATTAGGAAAATATGCAAAAAATAATGATCTTCTTCGGCATTTTCGCTGAGGAAAAATCGTTTTTAAATTGGCCAGAGAATCTATCTTAAAAATATTGAGCAGTAGTTGCGGGACACTCTGTATAACATCAATTCACATTTTATATCAATAATAATTAATTGTATATAATTACCAAAATTAATTTTAATATCATTCGTCCTCGTCAGCTGTTTCTTTTTTAATAATAATTTTTTTCAGTAGAAGTTAAAGTCTCAAAGTTCGCGAAGTGTCTCTCTCCTTCTCCCCCCCCTCCCCCCCTTTCTCCCACCGGATAGCATGAAACATCGATATCCTGGACTATCGACCAGGGTTCGATCGATTAAACTTTAATAATCAAAATAATCTTCGCGCTCAAGCGGCATCTTCATTCTTCTTTGACCCTTGTCATTGACTCCGCTCGTCGTTATCGGCGACAGCACTATCGCCAACTTTGTCCGGCGAATTCTAATCAGCTGTTGCCCCGCGCTCGCTCCTTCCCCCGCTTCTGGTCTCGACATTCCACCGTTCAAAGGTGGACGAGGCTGACGTGTGCGCCTGGAAACCGCTGAATCTTACAGCTAGGACTCCTTCCTACGCATTCTTTTCCCGCATTTTTCGACTTTGACTCTCTCTCTCTCTTTCCCTCCCTTCCTCTCCCCCTCTTACGACTTGGCTGGTGCAGGAAGTGGGGAAAACGCGAGGAAACGTCGACGAGAGAAAACCAGACGAAACCACGACGATCAATCTAACCTAATCTGACGTGACCCGATCTGACCTGGACCAGTCTCCGACGTCGTCTCCGAGTTTTCGACTACGCGATGGACCTGGAGCCCGAGACCTGCGAACCGGGGCTGACCAAGGAATGGGACGACCTGGCCCAGGACTATAAGGAACTCGAGGTGAGAGGATTCGTCCCCCGGGTTAGATTGCGTCTCGTCGCAGATGTCGAGGAAGGTTCCCGGTATTTCCAGCGATTTCGCCTTGATTGACAAGTCATCGTCGCGTACACTTGGCGTGCAATTTTTTTTTCTCACCCTCCCCTGGATTATTTTCTCGCGTTAATTGCTGTTCTGATTCGCAAGAATAGCGCTGTAAAATTTTAATTTGAAAAACTACGTCGTAAAAAGATTATTTTGACAGCAGCGATTATGCTTCCAATTTGTTTCAGTATATTAAATAATTAAATAATAGAGAAGTAACAAAATGTGTGAGATAAATATGTGCAAAACATACAAAGTGAGATAAAATATGTGTGACGATCTAAAAATCTATGAATAAATATAATTTAAAAAATAATGTATATGATATAATTTAGAGAATAAGAGAATAAGCAAATGATTATTTGATAGTCGTGTATCACAAATCTATAATTGTATTCTAAAAAGATTTTTATATCTGTTGACAGGTACTAAATAGAGAATATCTTGCGAAATTAGAAGAGATTGGTGAGCTGCAAGCAAAATGCGTGAAAGGAATCTCACACCAGAAATACCGGATGAGCATAATATCCAAGATGTTGAAACGGTAAGTTTATACAAATATTATAGAATATAAGAGGAAAGTTAATATTTTTATTTGAAATATATTGAAGATATAAATATCTATGATATTTGATTGTTGAAATTAACAAAATGCAATAATCTTCTTCTTTTATCTATTTTCAGATTGAATACAAGAGAAAGGCGAGAAGAGTTAAAAACATCTATGGCGAGGAGAGAACAACAGCTGTACGAGATAGAACAAACATTACCTAAGCCAAATGGCACATATCTCCAAATTATTCTAGGCAGTGTTAATGTCTCCATATTAAATAAAAGTGACAAGTATGTATGTCTTTTATAATCAAGCCTGGTACGTTGCATTCAGAGTAATTTCATAATACTTGTTCGTTTTCAGATTCAAATACAAAGATGAATATGAAAAATTTAAATTAGTTTTGTCAGTAATTGGATTTGTACTATCTGTAATAAATCTGTTTACTAATATAAGGTATGTATTAAATATCTTTATATATCATATTTGTATGATGAATATTTCACATTATTTTCCACCTAGAAAATATATAAATATGTTATAATATAAACAATATATAATTTTTCATCTTTACATATAAGATTTATTCATAGATAATACTTTATTATAATTTTCATTATGTTTTAGGACTTTAGAACTTAGTTTTATGTTTCTCCTTGTTTGGTACTATTGCACATTGACAATAAGAGAAAGTATACTTAAAGTAAATGGATCGAGGATCAAAGGATGGTGGAGATTTCATCATTTTCTCTCAACTGTAGTATCTGCTGTTCTACTAGTATGGCCAAATACAGGACCATGGTACATCTTTCGTAGCCAATTCATGTGGTTCAACGTATACATTAGTAAGTGTTGTACCATTTTTAGCAAGACAATCGCTCAACTGCTCACAACAATTAAATTTTCATTTAGTAACTAATATTATTTTTCAGGTATAGTTCAGTACTTGCAGTTCCGATACCAACGTGGCGTTTTGTATCGCTTGAAAGCGCTAGGTGAGAGAGACAATATGGACATTACCATCGAAGGATTTCACTCGTGGATGTGGCGCGGTCTTTCCTTTTTGCTGCCGTTCCTCTTCATCGGTTATTTATTTCAGCTTTACAACGCATACGTATTATACCAATTGGCATATCATCTGGAGGCGACATGGCATGTATCAGTGCTTAGTGCCATGTTCCTTGTACTATTCCTAGGCAACATTACTACCACCATCATGGTGATTCCCCAGAAGCTCGTCAAGGAACGCGTCAAGGACCATCTGTTTGCATCCAAGTCTGATTGCAGGAAGGAAAGAACTGTACACGATAACAAAAGCGAAAAGAGTGAGTGAGAAGAAGACTTGAGCATTTTCGGTTGGCAAAGAATTCGACTAACACAAATAACGCGAAAAAATCAAGAAAAATTACGGAACAAGAGTTTGCATTATAAAGTGGTGTTGGTGCTGACGTTAAAACGTTAATGAACACTTGAGTACTGAGTCCTTTGCTTGTTGCGTCATGTAAAGGTAAACTATAATTACACACACATACATACATAAATATATAACGACGTAACGAAAGGAATCTCGCGATCTCGTACTTTTTTTACTGACTTTGTTTTTGAATAAAATCCGTTGTAGAGTATTTTTGTGAATGTTTTCTCCGGTTAAATCTCGGAGTATACGAACTGGTCCAATTTCAATAACAGACATTTCTACGCACATTTGTCGAATCTATTTTTCCCCAGGAAAAAAATCATCGCACGGGATTATTATCTCTCTAATGCTATTTTTCGAAATTTCTGTAAATAGGTCTCGAATAAAGAAATTTGTTAAAACCTGTGAATTCGAATGAATATTACATAGCTTTATATTTCTTTATCTTTTATCCTTTTTCCTGTTTCGAGAAAAAATGCCTTATTTTACGTCGCCAATTATTTATAAATCATTCTCGATAATCGAAAAAAAAATGTACTCCAGACTGAATCGCTACAATTTGACTCGCTTGTTCCGGGATACTCTGCGTACGGTTCTTGGAATACACGTATTTATTGATCGAATTGATAACATTTATTCAATAATGTTCAATTGCGAACGTGGTCGAAGCCACGTTGATAAGACATCGAGAAATCTACATGCATGTATATATGTACACAATTTATACGTATATGGCTAGTATTCAAGTTTCTTTCAGATTTTCTTTCAGATTGAGTCTATATTTTAAACAAACTATACATGTGCACATGTAAATTTCGCAGCTATTTGACATGTATACATACATACATATGTGTATAATGTATACTTGTATATATAACGAATATATATTTGATATCGCGTTTATTTCTTACATAAATTATAATGCGAAGAGAGTGCATCGGAGGTGTATCATATAATTATTACTCTTTTATTTCGACATGTATGTTTATTGAAATGTATTTATTCATGTGTAAATAAAAAGCGTGGTCGCTTAATCCTGCAAATAAGGAGTGTCAGTTGAAAGATGTTACGCACCGAGTCGCTAATTCTTTTTCTCTCTGAAGCACTCATCTTTTTTTTTCGCACTTCTCTTCCACCCGCATCGCATGTAAGCGCAAAAGCGTACCTCGTTGACTTGCGAATGTGTATGATTTATTGATATTTTATGCGCAATTTGTATAACACAATGGTAGAAAAACTTTAATATATACATATATATATGTATCATATATTTCTTATTCTCTATTTTTTTCTCTTTTATATTATATGTTTAACCATCATCTAGTCTCGCGCAAGGATTGTAAGCGTTTCTTTGTACTTCTTTGAATTTAATTATGCGAAAAAAACATAATAATAAATTTATAATTATTTATTATTTATACATGTATTTATTTTATTATTATTTATACATGTGTTAATAATTATTTATTATGATTGTTTTAGATGCTTTCAAATTATTGATATTTTATCATAGTTGATGTACATTTTTCGACGAATTCAATAGGGACTGAGGGACTCTCATACATTAATGGATTGAATCTACTGAATGAAACACATATTTATCCTTCATATTTTCTTTCTCAAATGATGTACGTAATCCTGACTTTAAAAAAAAACCTGACTTTCGAAAAAAAATTGATGATGCAAAGATACTGTTTTATGCGGCTTCTTCTTTTTTACTAGATAATAAAAAAAGAGATCAAAGATTATCGACAAACAAATACATCATCTTTTGGATCGCAACAAGTTGTAGACTCGACCAGGACCAGCCAACGCATGACGATAGCTACGTTACTGCCGTGAAAAAGCAATAGTCATAGCGATTTACGTCGCTAGGTAAGCTTTACGTTCAGTCTATCGACGTTCTCCGCGAACGTACGACCGCGAGAACTCTGTACATTCCATTTATTTCGTAGCTCAAGGACCAGAAAGATGCCGGTGCGGATCAATTGGCCTTTATTGACGGCGACGGTCTGCCCCAACATTGGCGGCTTGTTCAGCGGATTCATCACCCATCAGAACATGAGCTGGTACGAGGTGAGGATCTGAAGATCACGTGCGACTGTGTCAAGCTGCTGCGACAAACCGGCGCCGGGGATATCGGCGAATTACGTCATCGCAAATAATAAGAATCAAAAGAGCTCTAATTGATCGATTAAAATACTCGATACGCGTTCCTTGCCGATTTATAATTCTAAACTCGCGCGAGCGTTTATAGACGAAGGTCACTCGGCAAACATAAATCGATATACATGAGCGATTCGCGAGAATTGTTGCCATTTAGATCGTTCGATCCAGCTTGCTTTAGTATGTCTGTACCAAGGTCTGTCTATAAAACATATACATTTTCATAGCGACAATTATTATTGCAATAAAAATATCGTTGTCTATATAATTTCTTTATAATTATATTTTGTAATCTGATGCTTATATAATTATACTCATATGTAATAATTACGTATTATTTATATATGTATATATAAATGTGATCATACAGCTATATGTGTGTGCGCGTATTCTTTATATATAACTAGAAATATATATATATATATATTTTTCGTACATAATTGTGTATTACATCCGTGTAATATATCGCGATTGTAATAGCTTTGAGGGTTGCGTGTTATTTATAATTATAATTACAATTATTTATAATGCGATTGTACCTAAACGTAAATTCCATCAAACAAATAAACGCAAGAATCTAACGTATTTATAGTAAATTATGTGACAAGCAATTACAGCTTCAAGAATCTCTAATTGCTTGTCAGTGTGTATTTATAGCAGAAATTAGCAGATTCGAACGCTTTTGCGTTCTCTTATTTCTCTCGAAAGATTTATATCACAAGGAGTGTCAAGTATAAAGCACTGATACGTTATCTTTCAGGATACTTTGCCGACACAAAACCAGTATAGAATCTAAGAGAATGCAAATTAAAACCATTTACAATAAATTACACGGTTTTTTAATCACTAATATATAATGTATATCGCTTTTATATGTAAATAGACATTCGTCGCGCTTTAATAATCCGTTGCTCTTGTTCTCTAGACGCTGAATAAATCAAAGATTATTCCGCCTAACTGGGTATTCGCACCTGTATGGACCACCCTTTACTGTACAATGGGCTACTCGTCGTACCTGGTGTGGCGGGATGGGGGTGGCTTCCAGGAGGCGGCCGTACCTCTCAGCGTGTACGGTATTAATCTCGCTCTCAACTGGTCGTGGTCGCCTCTCTTCTTCGGGACTCACAACGTTAAATGGGTATTACATTCGATACGCACGCACACACACACATACGCGTTTATTTAATTTTAAAAAAATCTGACAATACGAGACCATTCGAGTGTATTGTTGCAGTTATTGTGAAATTTACTGGAAAAAATATATTAGAAATAGATGTAAAGTAACATTACTTGAGAATAATCTTAATTATTTACAAACAAATGCCATTTAAATTAGAAAGACTAGTTTAAATAATATAATTTATAAAACGAAAAACTTTGTATTTCTTTGTAATAATGAAAGAATCAATCTTTTCTTTACAAGTTTAAACCTGACACGTAGAAATAGAATGGAAATTATATAAATTATATGATAGAATATAATTTCCATAATTTGACATAAAGATAACATTCATATTTTTTGAATAAAATGATATAAAAAAAGAAGCTCCCTCTCTCTCTCGTTCTCTCTTCAATTATCGCTCGAACAGTCTCCTAATTCGAACATAATCTTATCTACCTCTTTAAATCGAAACGGGTTTGGATCGCTTTGAGAGATTTTTTTCAATTAAATTTTTACTTCATGTTCAACCGAAGAGATGTTTTCTCTTTATTTTATCGACTTAATTTATTAATAGCACGTTTCAAATACAACTATATCTCAATATTTCTTTAAGGAAATCCTAGAGAAAGAACGGATCTACTGTGCACTTATACAGATTTTGATAATTAACTCTCGCATTTTGAACTTTAGGAAAAATTAAGCACTCGCAGAATGATCCATAAAACCGCTTCGGACAATCATCATAAATTTTGTTAAAACTACTTTTATACTTGTGCGCAGGCTCTCTATGAAATCGTAGCGTTGTCGGTCAGTACGGCGACAGTTGGGATCGCATTCTACAACGTCAATCCTGTCGCTGGCTATCTCATCATTCCCTACTTTGTGTGGACTTCTCTCGCCACAATGTTCAACTATGTCATCTACCGGGATAATAAACAGCTCCCGGCTGAGAAGACTGAAGAGAAGAAAAAATAAGAACATTAATATAACAAAGAGAAAAGAAAGAAAGTGATAAATCTTTGTTTAGAAAAAAAGCTAGCTTTTTGTGTCAGGAAAACGCATCTCACGAGATCGATTTTATTGATGGGCTCAACGGATAATTTCAATAATTTTGAATTAACAATCTGAGTAAAAATCGAATATTTACATATATCCAGGATGTTTTATTTTAATTTTTACACCTAATTCGAAAACATAGCGTTTAGTTAAATAGTTTCAAATAAAAGTTGTAAGAGGGCCATTACATGAGTCACTTAGATTTTCGATCCTACTTAGACTCAACAAGGCCTAATTTGATTGTTTTAAATGAAAATCCTTATTTTTTGTCACAGATTTGTGTTTGACACAAAAAAAGGAAATTTTTTTTCTGATTATTTTTCGCTAAACCCTCTCCCATAGACTTGTATTGGATCTAAAGTGAGTTCTGAAATCCTACAATTTTTATTTAAAACATTGTTTACCCAAACGCTGTGTTTTTGAGTTATTATGGTGTGAAAATTAAAGTGGAATATTATATATATGAAGAAAGAAAAGAGAAAAATATTTCTCCTCTGCAAAATATTTCTATTAAAATTACATCGTTTTTTTTTTTTTTAGATAACTTTATCATTGAGGGAACTTTCTTATAATGAACTATAATATTCTTATAATGAACTATAAGAATCAAATCTAGGAACGTCTTAACGGCTGCCACTAGAAAAAACATCTTTAAGATTTGCGAGTATTTTGCAAATATTTTCATCGTTTTTTTTTATGTAATTTGCACCAGTTTCTTTTTTTTTATAATCATTGAAAGATGACATGTGTAAATTGCTATCTAAAATCAAAGCAAATAATGTGCAGCGACAATCAAGAAAGCCTGACTCGTTCTTTCTTGGATCTAGCTTCGCAGAACCGAAAGAGAGATAATCGAAATATGCCCATCATTCGCTACTTTACTTTTGTACAATTGTCATTATTGTTTGTTGACTACCACAGTCGTCGACGAGACGTGCCTTTGCATTGAACGCACAACGCCGTTAGTATACACATGTTTATTGATCGATATACGAAATAAAGATTAGTTAATCGATCGACGTGTACGTACATTATATAGTGTACAATTATCATATCTTAATTGTACTAAGAGTTTTAATAAACCATATAAATCAAGAAATCTTAAGGGAGCGGGGGCGGATGACGAATAGGGGATATGGTGACTCAGGAGACTTTCATTTTCTTCATCGTCTACCCTATTCCGCACATGGAACTAGGTGGAGCTTTCTGATTTTTTTTTTTGGGTTAATTAGCCTCGGGAAAATAAAATCAGCCGCTAAAGAATTTAGTCCCGTCTCCGTTTCGAGCTGTAGAGTTTATAGTTCTCGGCTTCAATCTCGCCTTTTATACAGAATAGGGCAGAATATATTACATAAGAGAGATATCGAGTACGATGGTACGGGCGGCTGCACGGGCGGGACCTCTTCCGGGCGGTTGTTGCCATCATGTTCGGCTGTCGTGTTTCACAAGCGCTACGTAAGCTCGGTCGCGTAGATGTATCCTTGCTGCTGTAGCACGTACAACCGCTTCTCCACGGCTTCTTTGTCTGAAAAATTATCAGTAAATCGTGATCAAGACAATCATAGAATCTACAATTTAATCTTTATTTTTTTTCTTTCTTCAAATGAGGCGAGAAAGGAAAAATTTAACAATAATATTTACATATGACTTTTTTATACATGTAAATAAATTTTAATTAAATATTAATGTTTATGAGTTACATATTGACAAGTAAATATGAAACTAAGAAAGGAATTTATCATATTTGAGTAAAATTTTAAATAGAGTTTTAAAACTGAAGTCGTAAAAATTAAGGAAATGATTTTACATTAATATTTTCATTGAAAAAAATAGGAAAAAATACATTTATATATACAATACGTACATTTGATGAGCAGAGCTCGGTCTTGACTATGACTGACATGCTGTGCTAACGAGTGCAATAATATCTGTGCCGTATGGTAGCGCTGGAAACATTCGCCGCCTTTGCCGAATAGCTCGTCCAATGCTGCTGACTGACACTGCAAAGCAAAAGTAATCTCATTAAATACTCTATATACCAGATGACAATATTAGATATAATCTTTTAATTGTCTCTCGACTGTTAAAAATGTAATACAGACTTTGAAGTTTAGATTTTGAAGAAAGAGAAGAAATATCAGGAGACAATGATGAGAAATTTAATTAAAAAGAATGAAGTTTTATTACCATGTGAATCGCATGATTGTATAATATTTTGTCTGCTGTGGCTCCTGTTTGACGAAGAAGTCCCGCGCTGTTAAGTTGTTTACATTCTGATAAACACGACTTGAATTTCTCATTCATGGTGCTGACAACTATAATAAAGAGAGAATATAAATAAAATTTAAGGAAGAAAATATTTTAAAGAGAATATCAATACAAATTAATTTAAATTTTTTTACAGAGTGTCCCAGTTATCTTCCGTCATCTTTCAAAGACAGATTCCTGGATCATTTGAAGACGATTTTTCCTCAGCGAAAATGTCAATGAAGGCCATCATTATTTGCATGTTCCCGATTTTTGTCATCATATATCTTTGCAATTAAATCTTAAATTAAAACTCAACTAAAGTAAACTCTATTTAAAATTAATCAAAAAATGTGGTTTTGTTAATATTTTATTTCTACAAAGCTTAGTTTACGAAAAACCCAATCACTTATAATTCGAAAATTATTAGTGCCTCGATATTTTCGTTGAAGAAAAATCGTCTTCAGATGATCCCAGGAATCTGTCTTTGAAAGATAACGGAAGATAACTGGGACACACCCTGTATGTATATTAAAACTTGCAATTTTTTTCCTTTTACAATATATCTGTATTGCAAATATAAATTCGTAAATACTTTGTGAATTAAATTAAAAGAAGAATAGAAATACGTAACAAAGCTTTATTTTATATTTTTTTGCACGCAAATTTTACTTTAAAATGAAATTATAAAGTTCTTAAACAGAGAAAAATCTTATATAGAATTAATTATATTAAAAGTTAGATTATTTTAATAATAAAATTTTTAAATTTCCAGAATCTATTCACCTTCCTTGACAGTGGCTGTCGGTTGTAACCTTCCAGCTTTGAGCTCTTGAGTAGCCAGATTCAGACCCGAACTAAGCCATTGAAGAGCCCGAACTAGCAGAATCACTTGCTCGGCGCGTTTCCTGGTGGCTGCATTGCCGATTTGCTCAATTCCACTGAGTGGCGTTGGCTGCTCGATGTTACCAAGCGGTCCAGCTCTGGATCGGGCGACCTCGCACACGCACTCGCACAATGCGACGACGAAATTCAATTTCGCCAAGATTTCGTTATGCTCGCGTTCCATCAGCGTCTCCTCCGGCAATTCCGGCGCGATGAACGTCAATGGACGATCATCGATTGTCGTTGGTGGTATATCCGGAAAGAGGCTTTGGAAACTACCGGCTTCTACAAACAAGAAAGAAGGAATAATGAAATTTATAAGATTGAGATAGGAATTATTAATAAATCAAGGCAACTGATAGTTTTTTTATCTCGTATAACTTATATAACTTACTTATATAATCCTATCTATTGAAAAATTGTCAATGATAAAACGTCAGTCGGAGTAATGTCGAGATTAATTATTAATTGATGACTATTATTGAAGGATGATAGCTCCAGCTGATGTGAATAACAGTTCAAACGATCTGGGTTAAAGATCTAATGTTACCGGATATTTCCGGAAGAGTGACAGCTCTGGTGCCAAAAGGTATAACAGGCGAGTGCCTGAGGGTGTTGTTGTTATCCTGAAAAGCTCGCGAGGTAGGCGAACCGAGAACTGCCAGCGGACCCGTGAGTAGTGGCGAAGACGCGCTGTTGTTGCCCGTGGAACGTCTCAAAGGCGAGGTCCCACTCGGCGTGTGCGAATGCCTTGCTACAGGACTCACTTGCCAAGTGTTGGGCGGTGGCGGAGTCTCGCTCAACCTAACAGTTGAGAAATTACAAATTAATTTTATTCGAGGAACATCAACGATTCAATGGGACTAGGAAGATATAATCCTGTTGATAAAATAATAAAAATTATTTTCTTTCCTCTTCTTTTCTCTCAAAAGAGAAATTATATTTTTGTGAAATATAATGACTCAAAATTTCATGACTTATTTATATTAATCTAGAAAGAAATGTCTGTACCTTCTGCCGGGTGGGGTACCTATGACAAACTGCACGCTAGGTGGGCTGAGGGAACCAATGTCTGGCGGATGATTTCTGTGAGAGTCGACGCTGCGTTTCATGCTGATGGGCTGGGAGCGAGGAACAACGCTGCTGCCACCGGAACGAGCGGCATTCGTTGAGGGAGACTGCGGCGGCTGCTGAACCGCTGTATTTCGTTGACACGGAACGGGAATCGGCTCAGAGATTGGTAAATAGCAGGGTCGAGGTGGACTGATAGCTTCCCTGCTCGTTTGTCTAGCATATCTGGTGGATATAAAAATCATAGAAATATAGTAATAATAAAATTGAGAGTTGTAATTAATTTGATATCTATTATATAAGCGTGCAGCTTTTTATACAATCAAAATAAAAAATATATAATTAAATAATATATAAAAAATTATATTAAATATATAATAATATTAAAAAATATATAATTAAATAAAAAATATATAATTAATAACAATCTTGCATGATATAAATGCAGTTATACATATTTTTATATAAACTCTGATGTTTAAAAAAAAAACAATAAAATAATGTCACTTACTCGCCCAATTTCGATAAGCAAGGTCGGGGTGGGCTGATGGCTTCCCTACTCACTTGTTTGGTATACCTGGAAAATAATAAGAAGAATATAACATACATTTTAACAAAATACTTTATTAAAAAACGTCAAAATATGTGCAATTTGGAAATGGGACACTCAATTCTAAAGATTATGTGGAAAAAATTTCTTTTGATTATTAATTATTAAAACTTATATATAAAATCTAACTCCGTTTTACCTGGCTCTTTCAGTCAATTATCTAATTTGAACTTACTTTACTGGTGGATTATTATCGGTATCACTGCTAATATCACTCGGTACAAGAACAAAATCGTCTTCAGGACTAGAACATGGAGTCTCCGTTGCCTCGGGTTCTGACTTATTGACAATCGGCGTCCCTTCCTCGATCGGAATCACCATTGCACCCGGAGACGCAGATAGTTCGGCGGGCACTGGACTCGGGCTAGGACTCTCTCGAGCACCCATCAGGAACGCATGACCAAAAAATTGATCGAAATCCATACGATCGTTCGCCTCACGTCTCAACAAGCCCATCAAAAGATTCGTCAACTCGGGCGATGTTCCAGGTGGTATGCTAAAAGAGAAATATCATATGTATTCTTCTTATAATACTTTGTATGTTATAATTTTCTTTTATTACAACAAAAAAGCTTATTAGAAACTTGCATAGATTTAAAAAATCTACTCAAGTTTTTAATAAAAAATTAAATAAGAAGAAAAAGTCAAACATATATGAATATATTAATGATAGTGAAATGAAAAAACCTATATAAAAATATTTAAAAAATTGTTTTACACAAGATTTCAATCTATAATTCAAATTTCTTTCAATCTCTGTATTAGAAATTAAATATAGTTATTAACATTATGAAAAAAATTAAAAACTTTTATCAAATATCGCTTGGGCTACCTAGGGACAAGATTGACAGTGTTTTCATAGATTGATTTGAGCGCATGAGGGTTATTTGCAGGGTGTGGTGCTTTTCCAGTGAGACATTGATATAATATCGTTCCAATGGACCACAGATCCGCCTTAGCGTCATACTGGAGAGACATGATGACTTCAGGCGCCATGTACATTGGTGATCCACACAAAGTCGCAGCCATTACTCCTTCCTGCAAGAACCTAGCGAATCCGAAATCCGCTGAAAAAGAAACAATTATTGGCATTAATCGACATATATTTAATCTAAAAGAATTCACAAATTTAATAAAGGAAATAAATAAAATAAATGGACAAGTAAATTCAATCATAATAAAAATTAAGGATTAGAATAAAAACATTCTTACCTATCTTCAGTGTTATTTCCTGTGGTTGTGGACAAGCTTTGCCACAGTTATGATTCAATAGAATATTTTGTGGCTTGAGATCCCTATGAACTATTCCTTTCGTATGTAATACCTTCATTGCACGAGCCAATTGCTTGAGAAATAATCTAATGGTGTCCTCAGAGAGAGTACCTTTCGCTATTAGGGAAAGATACAAATTATTATTGTATATACTTATTATTATATGTAGGTATATATATGAAAAAATAATTCATATCATGACAAACTGGCATTAAAATTTCATTAATTTTATTCATTAATTTTATTATTAAAAACATGTATAGTGTTAATTTCCTGATTAAGATATTTCCTCCTGGAATTCTTTTTTACATTACTTTAGTAAGCTCACCATTTAAGTAATCCCCCAAATCCCCACCATTACAATACTCCATAACCAGGAAGACATTATGATTAGACTCCTGCATTGAGAAGATTAATTTTAATACTTTTATATCATAAATAATAATAAATATCTCTTTATAAATTTCATATGCTTACCTTACAATCGTATAACGCAACAACATTCTCGTGGTGCAGTTTAGTTAACGCCTGTAAGATAAAGCATTATATATAATATTATATATAAATTATATATAAATCTCTTATTTTTTTATAACTAATTTTTTATTCTATTTTTATTTTTAAACAGATACAAGAATATTGTGAGATATTTACAAATAATTTGAAAATTTATTAACATATATATATTTCCTTTTGCTCTATAAAGTTTTCAAAATCTGCTAATATAAGTATAAAGAACACGACATACTTTTAAGATCTTAATTTCCTTCTTTAATAAGTCCTGTGACTTGGCCAAGGTTTTCTTTGTGATACTCTTGATAGCCACCACCAAATTTGGTTTCTAAAAAATATGAAGCGATTGGATGCAATTAATATCGCCAGAAACATATATTAAATATTAATTAGATTAAATACAAGATCAGAATATAAAGGAAACTGATAAATTATAATTTAGTTTCATATTATTGTTAAATATCATAAAAAAATAAGACAATAAAGATTCACAAAGAATTGTCAAAAGTAACACAAATGACTCAGATCTTACATATCGAACAACAAAGTTCTTCAAGTAATTTTCAAAGTGATTTTAGAAGTAGAAAATAACAGATATTCTTATAACAAAATTTTACAGAGGAACTTCATCTATCATGCGTTTTCAAACAATGTCTGTATCTGTCCAAAGTTTTACAGAAAAGAATCCGAGACCAAAACAAGTGTCATTGTTCGAACAATGGACACTACATCTAATGTAAAACAAAAACAACTCCGGATTATCATGAGATTAATAGATTAAAGCAAGCAAAAGTGAAGTCGAGGACACCAACTTTGCGATGTCGGCCCCGGAAAACCACGGCGAAAGCTCCGGTGCCGATCAGGTCCTTGGGATTGTACTCGTAGTCGCCGATGATCTCCATCTCTCGCGGTCTCTACCGACGTGCTGGGGTCGACGGTTTATCAACAACGCGGGGATGCATCGCCCACGATCGGAGATCGATACGCAGCGTTGCCTGCCTCGTCGTCCTGGTGCAAAACGACTCAATCGGGACACGATCGACGCACAGCCTCGGGATCTACGCCTCGTCCATGTTCCCGTCGACGTCCTCGATTGTGGCGTCGAATCGCTCGCTGCTGATTCCAGGAGCAGGGCTACTGGCTACCGCGAAGGCGGGGAGGAGGAAGAGCAAATTCGACGGAGAAGAAAGAAGAAGAGGAGGAGGAGGAGGAGGAGGAGGAGGAGAAGGGGCACGACACGTTCCGAGAAAACACAAAACACGACGGAGAAGACGCACCACGCACCCCCGCTACCCGTCACACGCTCTCCTCGGCATCGACGCAGTCGTCAATGATCGTCAATGGCCGTAAGGAGGCAACGAAATGTCAGACAACGTCGCGACCATCGCGCGTGACGTCGTCAGTCGGAACAGAGAGAGTGAAACGAGAGATGTCGTGGCTCGTAGTCCGCTTTCAGGTGATTCCTGAAGACGATGCGTCCTCTACAGACATAAAAACGTGAACATAAACTACGAAGAGACGAAGACAATGGCCGCATTCAGCAGACTCTACCGCTAAGTAGCAATCGAACATGATTGGTTTCTACTTTCAGACCCGACCAATCAGCGTCGAATTATATCGGAAAATCTAGTAACGTTGCCCAACTGTTGAGTCTGCTGAATGCGGCCAATATCAGCTGAGAGATGACTGAGGGTGACGTCCCATGGGCGCGTATTTTGCGATACGCGCGTATCGGGTGTATCGAGCCAGATTATACAGGGTGTCCCGCAACCAGTGTTTGTTGGTATCTAGATAAAATTATCTAGATAATCATCTAGATAAAGAAATGGATCATCTTTATCTTTAACTAGATGAAGAAATACAAAGTATCTTTATCTTTATCTTAGATGAAAAATATATGTCATCTTATCTAAAAATTATCTAAGATGACGTTTTCATTATGCAAAAACGTTTTCCAGGCAAGGATTTCTAAAAATCTATCTAAAATATATTTTTTATATTATTATTATTAATATATTATAAGTATATTATAAATATATTATAAATATAAATTAATAAATAAATATTTATCATATCATTTATATATCTTTTTGCTATTATTTCTTTATAATATTAAATATTCTTTGGGAAAAGAGAAAGAATATGTGTTTATGATTTTAATATCCCATTTATAATCTGCGTCACATTTTTTACAAATATTTATAGTCTTCTAAAATAAACAAAAATATCTATATAATTATCTAGATTATCGAAACAATTATCTCATCTTTCATCTAGATTAAGAAGTAAAAGCAAAATCATCTTTATCTCATCTAAGATAAATTTATAAACTTTTATCTTTATCTTTATCTTTATCTCTATTTTGAAATTATTTACAGCAAACACTGCCCGCAACTATCGCTCCATATTTTAAAGGTAGATTCTCCGGCCAATTTAAAAACGATTTTTCCTCAGCGAAAATGTCGAAGATCATTATTTTTTGCATATTCCCAATTTTTGTCAATTTTTGATGTATCTTTCTAATTAAGCCTTAAATTAAAATTCTATTAAATTAAAGTAAACTCTATCTAAAATTAACTAAAGAATGTGACTTTATTTTTATATAAATAGATGTTATTTTAAACGGTTTAATATTATATTAATAAATTATATCATTTTAATTTAGCGATATTAAATATGGTAAAATATAATTTATTTGAAAATTGCTAATTTTAAAATTATTAATTGCATATTCTATTTGCAAAAAATGCAATTATTAAACTTATATACATCAATAAGAAATATATATTTAACTGCCAGACTAAAAAATAAAAAATTCTAACCGTGTCTAATTAATATTTTATTCCCATAAGGCTTAGTTTGCGAAAAATCCTTTATTTTCAATCATTTATAACTCGAAAACTATTAATGGGATATTAAAATCATAAACACATATTCTTTTTCTTTTCCTAAAGAATATTTAAATAATAGCAAAAAGGTATATAAAATGATATGATAAATATTTATTAATTTATATTTATAATATATTTATAATATCTTAATAATATAATAATAATAATATATTAATAATAATAATAATAATATATTTATAATATATTAATAATAATAATATAAAAAATATATTTTAGATATTTTAGATAGATTTTAGAAACTTGCCTGGAAAACTTTTTTATATAATGAAAACATGTCATCTTAGACAATTTTTAGATAAGAAGACATAAATTTTTGATCTAAGATAAAGATAAAGATACTTTGTATTTCTTCATCTAGTTAAAGATAAAGATGATCCATTTCTTTATCTAGATGATTATCTAGATAATTTTATCTAGGTACCAGCAAACACTGCCCGCAATTATCGCTCCATATTTAAAAAAAAATAGATTCTCTGGCCAATTTAAAAACGATTTTTCCTCAGCGAAAATGTCGAGGCACTATATAATCTTATATTTTTTACAAATATTTATAATCTTCTGAAATAAACAAAAATATCTAGATAATTATCTAGATTATCGCAATAATTATCTCATCTTTCATCTAGATTAAATAAAAGCAAAATCATCTTTATCTCATCTAAGATAAATTTACAGATTTTTATCTTTATCTTTCTATTTTGAAATTATCTACAGCAAACACTGGTTGCGGGACACCCTGTACAGAGAGACATATATCTTACCCTCTGAGAACATTCGTGGACGTTTGACTCAGTAGTTCACGTTCACGTTTTAATGTCCACAGAGGGAGTGTCGCTTCCAGGGATCATCTAAAAGCGAGGCATGACATCTCTCCAGTCTTCTCTCCGTGAATCATCAGCGATCCGGAAGCTTCCCGCACGCTTCTCGCGAGTTATTTTTCCGCGTTTCCTTCTCGCGACGTTTCGTTGGCGGGCGACGCGAGGGGCAGAGGTCTTCGGCTCCCGCGGAAACGAGCTCTCCGGCGTCTCCGGACGACGAAGAGGACGCAGGTACGTGAAAAAAATTGTCGGGCACCAGACGCCTGAGACCCCGTTCGAACGATCAGCGAGATTTGCGCAGCGCGACCGGATCGATAATTGATTACCGTGCATCTACTCTAACCTAGGTCCCCTGAATACCTTGGATTATTAAATATTTCTTCGCACATATATATGCATATACATGTATATATATGTGTGTGTATGTATATATGTATACGTGTGTGTGTGTATTATTGACTCGATTCCGCGATAACGACGTCGTTGAACGCGAAGTGCCAATTCGCGGACGTAATTTAATCAACGGGACACTAGGACGGGAAGGTACGATTGGACGGGCTGTCGCTTCTCTTTCACAATCGGAGCACAATGGTGCATTCGTGTGAGAATTTTTGGCGCACTGTGGGACCGATCACGATTTTCTCCAAGATTTTGTAGACGTAGGGTGACTAGAAATAAAGTGGTCAATGTATAATTAATGATCACGCGACTTGTTATTCATGAATGCATAATGTCAATTTTCTGATGACACTTCATTTAAATTGGCTCTGATTCTATAGTCTTGTCGCTTGTCACTATGCATTTCGAGATTTGTGATATTTAAAGCTTTGCATATCGTTATTGTTAATGTTGTAATCCATCCAGGATAGTTACGATTAATGTAAGGAATCGTGCAAAGCGAGTTTCTGTGAAATAAACTGCTTTTAGAGTAATAATAATATATAATATAATTAATATAGAGTAATAATAATATATAATATAATTAAATTAAATAACAATATAATTTATATACATGCCTAATTTAATATGTAACTTTTTTATTAGATGTTTGTGATTTATTAATGTCTTAATTTTGCTTCGTTTAATTTGCAGAACTAAGACAAGATGTACAATGGCATTGGACTTCAGACTCCACGCGGCTCTGGAACTAACGGACATGTTCAGAGAAATTGGGCGATTGTGCGTAAAAACAAAGACAAGGTTACTTACAAGGCGGAAGATGCAAAAATTGATCAGTTGAATAAGCAGCCGAATAAAGAAATTCTAGACCATGTCAGAAAGAGGAAAGTTGAAGTCAAGTGCGCCGAGCTGGCTGACATTTTGGAAGATCAAGGGTAAATATATATAAATTGTATTCTTCATTTTATATAATCTCAACATTTCTAAAATTAAAATCTTAAATCTATAAGTTACGTTGACATTTTGTGTTATTTTAACTACTTTTTAATTTTTTTACGTAATTATATTAATTATATTAATGATTAATATAATTATGTAAAAAAATTAATAATTAAAATTATAATTATGTAAAAAATATTAATAATTAATATTATATTAATTATATTAATATAATATATTAATATATAATATATTATAATATATAATATATTAATTATATTAATATATTAATTATATTAATATTGAAAATTTCTATAATAGTCAATAATGTCAGTAATAAAACTTTTTACCAGAGAAAAAGAGAAAGAGATAGTTGTAAATAAATATGTTATTTTCAAACTATGCATTGAAGCCAAAGATAGAGCAAAGGAAATCCTATTATACTTTATAATCTAATTTAAATCTGAAAGAAGAGAAGCTGCTTGAGTAATCCTGCAATAGTAATCCTTTATTGAGATTTTAATTATTCAGTACAATATTTTTACAAAAATAGAGAATGGATGTAAAATATGTATGTTTATATAAAAAATAATTATACACATAATATGTATATATGTGATGTGGGTCACATAAAATTGAAATATTTTGTTGTCAGATCATAATCAAGAGTTAATGCATTTGAATGTGAAATAGATGTAGTTAGGAATATAATCTTATCTAATCTTCTTTGATATAATTTACAGATTTACGAGCGAGGAGATAAACAACAAGGTAGAATCCTATAGATCGCTATTAATGGGGAGTGATATCAAATCATCCACACCACAGGATGAATTCGGCCGTGTTAAGTAAGTTATTATTTATTATTTAATATTTTTTCTTTCTATTTTTCTTGTTAAACTCTCGAAAATTTAACAAACTTGTAGAATTGAAATTGAAATTATACAAAATACAATATAATAACACTTAGAATAAATAAATTAATTAAAGATTGGATAAATTAATAAAATTAATATTAATATAAGTTAATTAATATAAGTTAATAATTAAATAAAGATGAAATTAATTAAATTAAAAACAGAAAATCCGCATAAATTAGATAGGAACAATATAATGTACAATTATTTTAAATATGTAAAGATATAATTTTTTAATTTAAGATAAACTTTTTTAAATGAATTAAATAATACATAAAGTTTAATAATAGATGTAATAGTTTGATTTATAATTAAGAAAAAAATTGGCTAATAAAATACGTTATTTATGAAAATGCACGGAATTTTCTATAGAAAGAGAATTTTTCTCTTTTTTTATTGATTTATCTTGGCTGTCAGCCAAATCCAGGATAATCTTGACGGCGCGGATGCTATATGAAACATTATATATGATATTACGAGTGTCTGAGCTTCCCCGGATCTTAGGAATATATTTTCTTTGCGGCTTTATTTGATCTTGCGCTAAGGCAAAGCTTTCGCAAACGCAATATCGGATCGCGAAAAAATGTTTTACGATAAATCTATATATATATATCTATTCTTTGTAAAAATCATTCTTGGAGAAATCTGTAAAATGTACATCTGAAACATTCCTGTTATTTTCGTAAATGCAATTTGAATTTGCCGAGTGATTTTGCATATTATATTATATTATTATCAATTATAATTTTGTTTACATTATGTATAATTTGCAAATTAAAAATAAAATTAACAATATATTCAACAAGAATATGTTCACTATATTCAAAGAATAGATAAGGGGCCACATGTTTAGGACTGTAGAAAAAAATTTGATGTGTATATGAATACAAAGCTCCATTTAAAAATTTATTTGTAATATTGAGGAAAAAATTAAAAATTAAAATTTTCAAAAAAATAAAAATTAATAGGGAAATAAAATAATTAAGAAGTAAATAAATTCAAAATTAAATAAATTTTTTTTTTTCTTTTGTACGTCCACATTTTCTCAAAATATCTCATTGTTCTTATCGAAAATATTAATAGAAAAAAAAGAGAAATAATTATTGATTTACAATTATTAAATTCATGATATTAATTATTAATTAAGATACTAATACTTTTTCAAATTATAATTAAATTATTTTTATATATGTGTATATATACATTGTGCATATATTTTGCATGGTTTTTTTTCTAAGAGAATAGAATCGAATTCGCTTACAGGAAAAATTCGTAGCAACTTTTTCACGCTTGATACGAGATCATGTCTATCGATTAGTATGTTAATTTGAATGCTGCTTTAATTTTAAAGCCCTTTCACGCGGGCTGAGAAATCGGGAAATGCGAGGGTGAGAGGATTTTCACAGTTTTACCTTAAATGACATAATTGAAATATCGCGAAAGGGCGGGGACGCGTTGCATTCCTGGCCAGGGTTGATCGGGGGTGGGTGTATTCGCGATATCGACGTACCCCATAGCGCCGGCGCCAGGAGGGAGAGATGGCATCGAGAGCGAGTGCATCCATGAAGGTGGAGAAGGATGAGAAGAGGGAGCCGGGAGGGGATTCTCGCAGCATCTCTCCCTTGGCCGCCGACTTCTCCTCAGTGCGAGGATGGACTGACGCACCCAGCGGACGCGTCGTCCTGGTGTGTCGTCGACGGGTGGTGCATCGAGAGCCAGAGTTTAATTCGGGGGTGACACCCCATCGAGGAAGGAACATGTGACGCGCGACGTGATTCGCGAACAAATCACAAAAGTCTTCCATTAGCGTTTAATTAATAGCTATTCCGCTCTTCCAGGTCCTATATCTAGCGCAAGCTAAGTCTCGAATTAGAATATATATATATATATTTCGCGATAGGTGATAGAGTTTAAGTCCTAGCTTCTTAATGTCAACGGGAACAAATGGCCGTTTCATTTCATACATGAAGAGGATATCGGATACAGTGGAAGTTATAATTGAACGAGGCAATTTGTGAGGAAAATATCGGCTATCGAATGATCAGTGAGTGAGAAGAAATCATATATTTCGTCGAGAAACGAACTGGAATACAGATACATGTGTGGAAAATATCGGGTATATTAAGTATTAGTCTTGAGTGAGAAGAAAGCTGCAGAAAAATTATATTGGCCATCGCAAATTGTAATGCAAATATACGTGGGAAATATGAACTATTGTAAATGTGTCATTTTTAAATATTAAATGTTTTTCGTAAAGAAAATTATTAAGTAAACGAGTTAAATTGAGAAGAAAGATAAACATTTACATGTATATAAGTATAATAATTCTGGAATATAAATTTTTACTATGTACAACGAGATATATATGGAATAGAAGTAATCTAATCATTTTGCTTGATAAGAAAAGAAGAGAAAGATTCTTGAAAAGAGGAGAATATTAAAAATATAAGGAAAATTTATCAAGAAAAAAGAAGATGAAAGTTGAAATTTACCAACATTTCACTTGAGAAGGAATTCTTGCTTGTGTAAGAATTGTATGAAGAATATCACGTCTTCCATTCGTAATTACTTAATAAATTTTTATTTCTTCAAGAACATGAAAAAGAGAGGGTGCAGACAGAGATGATTAAATTCTCCTCGTCTCCCAGTATCTTCTTCACTTGGAAGAGATTCGAAAAACTTTTTCTACGAAATCCATGTGTCTCCAAGTCGTCGATGACGTGTCGACGGTACATCGCTGAGGAATACGTCCTGCTTCATTCTGACAGGGATTAAGCACGACGATAATGATGTGCCTGTGATTTGAAGTCTTCCTGAAATCTTAAAATGCATAGAGCAACTTTATCAATACAAATATACATATTGGAAAAGTATATTCTTCCACAATATCATATAGAATAATAAGAAGATTTTGCAAATAACGAGAATAATAATAAAATAATGCATATATAATATAATATAATATATATATATAATATAATAAATAATCCTATAACTAATATTATTATTTCTGACAAAAGAAAGGGAACATAACATCAGTAGAAACCATCAACGCACAATGAAGATCATTGGAATATTGACATTTTGGAATATAACAACGTAAGAAAAGGGAGGAACTTGCCATTCATCGTCGCCGGATGATTGTTCTAGCTAGAAAAGCCGGGACAGATACAAGAGCGGATACAAAAGGCGCGGCTGGAGTGGGAGAGGGTTATTACCTTCGTCCGTAATCTTCTCCCTTCCATCCTCTCCAGTTCTCTCGTAAAGGGATTGAGCTATTTGCGCAACGTGGGCCAACTGACGGAGCTTCTTAAGCTTCTCTTCAATTAGCAACTTAATTATCTTAAGATAATTCACTATCAAATTTCTCTTATTTTAGAAATATATGAGATATATTTATCAAATCATTAAGATATCTGAGAGGATAACTATCTCAATTATTAGAATTGATTCTCGAATAGGATTCATATAGAAACCTCAAGAGAAATTGCAGAATTATCCGTAACAAGTCTATATAAACTATCTGATGATACACTACATCATTGAAGGAATCTTAGAAAGAATCATGGAAGGGTTGAAATTGGCATCTACGGTTCTCAATAAGATCAGGATGATAAGAGGATCTTTGGAGGCTTGAGACGATCACCAAAGAAGAACGCTAAATATCTTCAGGAAGAATTCCTCGAGGACAAGATGGGTCTCGGAGAGGATGATAAATAGAGGATCTTTAGAAGCTTGAAGGGGTCACCAAAGAAGAAGCAACGCTAAATTTCTCCAGGAAAAATTCCTCGAGGACGAGATGGATCTTGGAGAGGATGATAAGTAAAGGTTCTTTGGAAGCTTGAAGTAATCACCAAAGAAAAAGCAACGCTAAATTTCTCCAGGAAAAATTCCTCGAGGACGAGATGGGTCTCAGAGAGGATGATAAATAGAGGATCTTTGGAGACTTGAGACGATCATCAAAGAGGAAGCAACGCTAAATTTCTTTAGGAAAAATTTCTCGAGGACAAGATGAGTCTCGGAGAGGATGATAAGTAGAGGATCTTTAGAAGCTTGAAGTGATCACCAAAGAAGAAGCAACGCTAAATTTCTCCAAAAAAAATTCCTCGAGGACGAGATGGGTCTCGGAGAGGATAATAAATAGAGGATCTTTAGAAACTTGAAGTGATCACCAAAGAAGAAGCAACGCTAAATTTCTCCAAAAAAAAATTCCTCGAGAACGAGATGGATCTCGCAGAGGATGATAAGTAGAGGATCTTTAGAAGCTTGAAGTGATCATCAAAGAAGAAGCAACGCTAAATTTCTTCAGGAAAAATTCCTCAAGGACAAGATGAGTCTCGGAGAGGATGATAAGTAGAGGATCTTTAGAAGCTTGAAGTAATCATCAAAGAAGAAGCAACGTTAGATTTCTCCAGGAAAAATTCCTCGAGGACGAGATGAGTCTCGGAGAGAATGATAAATAGAGGATCTTTGGAAGCTTGAAGTGGTCACCAAAGAAGAAGCAACGCTAAATTTCTTCAGGAAAAATTCCTCGAGGACGAGATGGGTCTCGGAGAGGATGATAAGTAGAGGATCTTTGGAAGCTTGAAGTGGTCACCAAAGAAGAAGCAACGCTAAATTTCTCCAGGAAAATTTCCTCGAGGACGAGATGGGTCTCAGAGAGGATAATAAGTAGAGGATCTTTAGAAACTTGAAGTGGTCACCAAAGAAGAAGCAACGCTAAATTTCTCCAAAAAAAAATTCCTCGAGGACGAGATGAGTCTCGGAGAGGATGATAAATAGAGGATCTTTAGAAGCTTGAAGTAATCACCAAAGAAGAAGCAACGCTAAATTTCTCCAGGAAAAATTCCTCGAGGATGAGATGAATCTCGCAGAGAATGATAAATAGAGGATCTTTAGAAGCTTGAAATAATCACCAAAGAAGAAGCAACGCTAAATTTCTCCAGGAAGAGTCTTGACGAGGAGATGAATCCCGGATTCATCGAGGAGTGAATTCTCGATTCCCTCCGAGTCATCGAGGAATGACGATGTCGGCGACGGTGTCACCGGCGAAACCCGCGCGCGGACGCGGCCCGGCTGACGGTCGGGCCTTCTTCGAGACGCTCTGGCGCGGCGGCAACTTCCTGTTGGACCGGCAAAAGGTGTTGAAGCGCTCGCGCAAACGCAAGTTGCATCACGCGGCGGCCAATAACGGGAGGAGGAAACACCAGCAGCAGCAGCAGCAATTGCTGCAGCTGCAGCGTCAGCACTGCTGCTGCTGCCAGCGCATTCAGCTGCACCTGCTCGCCGGACGGCGAAGCAACGTGCGCTCCGTCGTCAGGTGAATCCCCTTTGTCGGTTTCCGGCCCAGTTCTACGACAGCATCATTTATATTCTTTCTTATCTTGTTGATTCTTTATCGCGATTAATGACGTATACAGGGTGTCTTAAAAAGTTCCCACTAATAAAAGTGATAATTTAATGATGTTAGACATAATGTCTACCGATCTTGCTCAATCTTATGACTGTAGATCACACAGTAAAAAATTTTGTGTTAAATTTAACATATTTCACATGTCCCAATTTATTCACTTTAATTTTAATGTTAATTTGACAGAAGGCAAGTATGTAAATAAATAACACAAGTAATATGTTTAAAAATTAACACAAAAGTGTAACACTTAAATTTTATCTGGAAATAAAGTTTATGTTAAATTAACATATTTATAATGTTAAATTTAATTAAAAGAAAATGTTATTCTTACATTTTTATAATAAATAACGGAAGAGATATGTCGATTTAACATATGGCAACTGTTATAGAGAGAAAAATAACACAACTTATCTGTTCATTTTAACATATAACTTATTTCATCAAAAATTCGTGCATTTACATATTAATTGTGTTATTTTAACTCTTAGAAACGGTGAATATTAACTCAACGCAGAAATGTCAAAATAACACAACGATAATATGTTACATTAACATAAGAGTATGTTAAAAATTTAACACAAAAATTTTTACACGAGAAAATTTCAACAGAAATACAAAATGTTTTTTACCGTGCAAGTTTTCTGACCCATACCATGAACTATTAAAGTTCGTATATATATATATATATATATATATATATATATATCTGAAGAAAAATATGTATCTCTTTTATCTACATTTTCAATATAATTAAAAAACGAACAGAAATCTTATTCCTTATTTTATCATTTTTCATGTATAAATTGCTATAAATAATAAACAAAGGTTTTAAACATCTTTTTATCGCCTTATTATACAGGATGTATCTTAAAAAGCTTCCACTAACAATTAGCAAATAGCGTTATTCCTGATTAAAAACTCGAGTCGAAAAGTCCTGAAGTCCATTTTTTTCCATAATGCTTTTCCATAAAGCAGTAATTAATGAGTAAAGTCGCGCCAATAAAAAGACAAACTTCCTCTTTCATATCCACCATCAGCATATGAAGATTTGGATAATAAAAAAAATACACTGTTTTGTGTTAATTTTTAAACAATTCATCTTTTCAGAAATCTTTTTAATACTTAAATCTGATTAATTATTTAATGAATCTTGGAAAAAAAATGGTTTAGGATTTTTCGACTCGGTTTTTAATCAGGAATAACGCTATTTGCTTAGTGGGAGCTTTTTAAGATACACCCTGTATAATAAGACGATAAGAAGATGTTTAAAACCTTTGTCTTCTATCAATTATTTATAGCAATTTATACATGAAAGATAGTAAAATAAGGAATAAGATTTCTGCTCGTTCTTTAATTGTATTGAAAATGTAGATAAAAGAGACACATATTTTTCTTCAGATATATATATATATAAGAATCACTTTAATAGTTCATGGTATGGATCAGAAAACTTGATCTACAGTCATAAAATTGAGCAATCGATAGACATTATGTCTAACATTATTAAATTATCGCTTTTTATTTGTATATAAATTTGATGAGATGTTTCTTGTTAAAAGTATTCCGATAAAAATTCTTTCAATATCAAAAATATCGCTTTGGAGGATAAATAATTTTATATCTAGGGGAGGAAAGAAGTATATAACGAGCTTATAATGAACTACTAGGACTGTCTTGAAATTTGCTTTAATGGAATTCAAAAATTTCAGGGGTCATAAAAATGTAGAATTCTCAAAATAATAATAATATAATTAATAATATAAAAAAAAATATAATAAAATAATTTTATATTATTATGTAAAAAATAATATAAAATTATTTATATATTTATTTTATACAAAATTATATACATGATTTTATATATACATAATCATGTATATAATTTTGTATAAAATAAATATATAAATAATTGTATATATTATGTAAAAGAATAAAATATGAATTATAATTACAATAATAAATATTATAATAATAAATAAATAATTACAATAATAAATAAAACAAATTCTAATTCTAATTACATCCTAATTTGAATATAATTTATATACTATTATATTCTGTTCCATGCATCATACGATTCTTTTACTTTTTGTACGTTAGCCAGTTGACTTCGGCGCCGGGTTAGATCGACAGTGATTCCGTTGTACGGCGCAAAGGGGATGCCAGAAAAGAGAACAGCTGGATTGTATTGATCCACCGTGTTCCATGCGTGCAGGCGCGCAGGGGTGGCTCTCGTCCCCTCCCTCCCGATTGAACCCCGGTTCGCCGCTTTTCACCTCCGCAGGAAAAGTGGAGAGAGAAAGAGAGAGGGCTAACTTTGCCTGGCTTGCCATTCTAATACCGTCCTGTAGCGCGTTATGTCATCAGCGTCGCGACGCCCGCTTTAAAGACGACGCTGCATCGTTCTTTGCATATATACCGGGTGTCCCCCGCGAGGCCGAAGCATCTCCCTCGACATCCCTCGGAGCGACCCTCGCCCGACGACGATGACGGTGAAGATCTCGACGCGGTACGCGATCCCGATCATATCTACCTACCTTCTAGGATCACGACTTCGTTCTCGTGAATCATCAGCGCGAGTGCGTCGCCTGAGTCTCGATTATTTGCAAAAATACAGGGTTTTAAAAATACAGGATTTCGTGAAAAAGCAAATCGATAATTTATAAAGTGTATTCAATTTTTTTTTATCTGCGTTTGTTTCTGTGCATAATTGATTATTTGGAGAATGATTCTATAGATCGTGTCTAAAAAAGGCCACCCTTAAGGTCAATTAAATAATATAATTAAATAATTAATAAAATAATTAATAAAATAATTAATTAAAATGATGAGTGTGTTGTCTGTAAAGGTGTCTATAAAACGCGACACGGTTTGTAGTATTTTTAAAATGCAAAATAATGACGTGAAAATATTATATGAAATTTTCTTATTTATTCTCGTATCAAGTTTTCGCATCTATTCGATAATTATCCATTAGGTCACATCATCTGTGATATAATCAGCCGTGAAACGTCGATAACAAGTTAAATAAGGTTCACGTGCGGTCGACGAGAGCTGCGAAAATGTGCAGGATAAATAATTCCCATGAGAATTTTATTCTCGTAAAGCATAAAATCGAAAAACATAAAATTAATCATCGAAATAATTAATTTTTTCATGCGTTTTCACATGTATCTGTAAAAATTTCATCAAGATTTTGAGAGATATTTATCAAATATTCTCTCGCTCTTTCATTTATAATAATTATATCGATGATAATTTATTTCCTTTATAAAAATAATATCGATTATTGGTGAAATAATCTTTCAACATTCTCTCTTTTGCTTGTGGAAGTGTTAGTGTTAAGTCAAAATCATTTTATCATCATTAGAAATAATTATTATATATTATACAAATAAATATTAATAATCATAAAAAAATTCATCTCCTAAAGAAAGAGAGAGAGAAAGCGAGATATTTTCAAATCTTTAAAAAAATATTATAATCAAATAATAACATATCATTGATATTATCAGCGATTATGATTATCTCAACAACAAAGATGACTTATTCTAAATTTAACAAATTGATACTAGAAATATGATTCATTCATTATTATATAATTTTATAATTTATTATACAAATACCAATCTCATAATAACCTTTATATTAAAATTCTGTATATATCATTTTTCTTTTAAATTTTATATTTATGCTATATAAATTGTCTACTTATAATTTATTTATTAATTCTCTTTGTGTACTAAAAAGGACTTCTCGTGTCATTAATAAATAATTCTCATAAGTAAATAAATAAACAAGTAAATTAATGAATTAATTAATAGTCAACAAATAAATAAATAAATAAATAAATTTAATGATATATATTACTCAATAATTTTATATATTAATTCTTTATTTTATCGCATCAATAAATATATTTATTACATACAGTGTTTGCTGTAGATAATTTCAAAATTATCTAAATAAAGATAAAGATAAAAATCTGTAAATTTATTTTAGATGAGACAAAGATGATTTTGCTTTTACTTAATCTAGATGAAAGATGAGATAATTATTGCGATAATCTAGATAATTATCTAGATATTTTTGTTTATTTTAGAAGACTATAAATATTTGTAAAAAATGTGACGCAGATTATAAATGAGATATTAAAATCATAAACACATATTCTTTCTCTTTTCCTAAAGAATATTTAATATTATAAAGAAATAATAGCAAAAAGTTATATAAATGATATGATAAATATTTATTTATTAATTTATATTTATAATATATTTATAATATATTTATAATATATTAATAATAATAATATAAAAAAAATATATTTTGTATATTTTAGATAGATTTTTAGACGCTTGCCTGGAAAACTTTTTTGCATAATGAAAACGTCATCTTAGACAATTTTTAGATAAGATGACATATAGTTTTCATCTAAGATAAAGATAAAGATACTTTGTATTTCTTCATTTAGTTAAAGATAAATCCATTTCTTTATATAGATGATTATCTAGATAATTTTATCTAAATACCAGCAAACACTGATTACATATAAACGACATGACTAACGTTGTCAATTTTTTCAGCGTACGGGAGACACACCAGATCGCCGAGGCGCAGCAGGAGAAGAACGCGAAGCTGCGCGAGGCGTTCGGCATCTCCGAGTTCTTTGTGGAGGGCAGTAGCCTAGACCCGGAGCGGCACGCGCGCGAGGCGGAGGCGCGAGCCGCCGCCGCCGCGAGCAAGGTCTACGAGCTGGTGCGGACACCGAGCCCGGCGCCGCCGCCGCCGCCGCCTCCGCCGCCCCCGCTGCCCCCGGACGCGGCCTCCGCCGTCGCCGCCTCCTCCGGGGCCGCCGAGAAGAAGAAGCGGAAGCGCTCCGGTAGCACCAGCGCGAAGAAGAAGAAGAACAAGAAGCACAAGGCGCGGGAAAGGTACAGCAAACGTAAACGGTGCGCGTACGGCTTCATGGAGGCTGGATTCGATTCTGACTCGTGACTCCTTAGTACTGTCTTTTCCTTTTTTTTTTCTTTGCCCCTTCTCTCTGTCTCTCTCTTTCTCTACTTCTATCTCTCTATCTCTCTATCTCTTTTTCTTTCTCTTCCTCGCTTCCGTTTTTTAAGTAAGTTTCAAGATGCGAATCGAGGCTCCAAGACCGCACAGTCGACCTCCCCTCATCGCACCCAGATTCCGGATAACTCCAGAAAAGAGAAAAAAGAAAACGACCAGAATCCGAGTAGAAAGTCTCCTCTCTTTCTCTTTCTCTCTCTCTCTCTCTCTCTCTCTTTCTCTTCCTTTAATCGGTTAATTGAGATTTTAATTCGAGATTTTGCAAACGCTCCTTCTGTCTCTCTCTCTCTCTCTTTTTCTTTTTTTTTTTTTTAATTCTTTTACGCGCGTTAGCTGGATTATTCTGAAAGTACAGAAAAAAAATACAGAAACTGTAAACTCATGACTCACCACCTACTGTCTCATATCCCATACACCTTTCTCTGTTTCAAACAGAACTGAGGAGGACTGAGTGCCTACCCAGTAGGCGCAGTAGGTAAGTGTGGTCGTCGCGAATTAATTTGCAAAAACAAAAAAAAAGAAACACACTTTCTTCAAGAAACTTTAACGTCGTTTGTGCAAAAAGAGACGCGATTGCGGCGATATCGATAGGATTTTCTCTGGGGATTCTCTTCTCGCGATTAGATGCCCCTTGGCAAATGTTTGCTACGTTTTATTCTGTTGTACCAGAATCGTATAATTAAGAATTCTATCTAAATTATTCCCAGTAAATTTCTATCAATGTAAATTTGTCTATTTTTTAAAAATCTGTAAATAATTTTTAGACACGAAAGAATTAAAATATTAAATTTAGAGGAAGAAACTACAAACACTGATAATATGATATAATTGGCAAGATGTTCAATATTACATCAACATCATGATCAGTGTAAATTCTGTAAATCCAAATTTTAAAAATTAAAAAAAATATGTATTTGTTTATATACGCGAAAATGTTGTACGACGAAGAATTTAATTTTATGCTTGATTACGACCCTGGTTACATACAGTTTCAATAAATTTTATAATGATCTTAGTGATTTTAAATTAAAAAAATTTTTGAATTAAAAAAATACATTATATATTTTTTAAATTTGACAAGTATCACAGAGGCAAACATTTGCCAGGGTAAAATAAAATAATGAAAAACGTGGATACTCTCAAAGTAAACGCAAGAGAAAATTGAAAAAAATTACAAAGTAGAGGAAAATTGCTCACGAAAAAAAAAAAGATTAAATGAAAATCATACATTTCTATCTCTCTGTTGTTGTTTATCGATGAAGCTTGTTGTTAATGTCATCTCTCTATTTTTTTCTGACAAGTCCGTCCCTATCGATGGTTATCAAGGTAATGCTAATCCCATATTTATATCAATAATCCTCATATTATGTATTATATATATATTTCGTACTTTTGTCTTCCGTTGAAATCTTCGTTGAAAGATGTGGTTTTTCGCAATTCCAATCTGAGATTTCGAAAAAAATTCTTTAACGAGTGATAAAACCAGATCTTTCAAAACGAGCGTAGTCGGTTTGTTAGCTATAGCCGCGATATATTGTACAATATCATGCAATATTGTGAACATTTCACGCAATGTTATATACCATATCTTTTCAAAATTAATGCTGCGATGCGAGGTACACTCATTACATGATTTTATTTAGGGAATATTTCCAAAAAACGCGAAAAAAGAGTTTATATGTGCTACATATCTTGATGTAAATTTCCTTCCTATTAAGATATTAAATTTTAAAATATATATTTTGAAAATATTCTCCATAAATACAGTGTATCCCGCATTTGCTTTAAAGAGTTAAAATTTTATTTCGAAATCGAGTCAAGAAAATTAAAGGAAAATTGAATTTTTGCTCCCTCGACAAATGACAATGTACTTTTATAATTATCTATTTAAGAAATTATAATTTTTTTGTGGATAAAGCTTGCGTATATTATAACGTATACGTTGATATATCGATAGAACGGAGCATCGTTTATCACATACACAGATACATTGTGTACTACAGAGCTTTCTTTATATATTGTCAGCACAAAGGTATGCACACTTGTCGACAGGAAGACGCCCACTGCAAGATCTATATAAGACTAAATATTGTTTGATAAAAAAAAAAGATCCTAGCCACCACGAGACTCTTGTAACGATTGTTTAATCTCCGCTTTCATAGATCCGAAAGTCCGGCCCCCAAGTCCGGCAAGAAGAAAGAGAAGAAAAAAAAGAAGGAGAAGAGGCATAAGAAGCCGGAAGTCACGTCATCGGATTCCAGCGAGAATTCCGACGATAGCAAGTAAGATAATCAACTTGATTGAATCGCGACCATTTTTCTATATTAATTGGCATACAGTTACTTGATAAAAATTAATTAATAAATAAATTTAAATTTAAATTAATTTAAATAAATTTAAATTTAAATTTATTTAAAAATTAATAAATAAATAAATTTAAATTGAAATTAATTTAAAAATTAATAAATAAATTTAAATTTATTTAAAAATTAATTAATAAATAAATTTAAATTAGTTTAAAAATTAATTTAAGATATAGTTACTTGATAAAAATTAATTATGAAAATATGTATATATATATTAATTATGAAAGCTGTAACGAAAGCGACTAATAAATATGTGTGTTTGTAGCTCGTCCGAGGCTGAATCGAAGAAGAGGAAGAAAAAGAGAAAGAAAAAGCTCAAAGTCGAGGGAAAGGACAAGCATGAGGTACGCACAAGGCTTCGGAGAAAGCCAAACGTATTTATTATCTTTCCGTCTCTTCTATCTTTCTCTCTCTCTCTCTCTCTCTCTATTCTCTCTAGATATATATATATTTATTCGGCACGTGAAAGAGTAGGTGCATGACAACGTCTCTCTAATTTATGTTTGTTTCTCCGGAATTTGTTAGTCGATCGATTTTGGGTAATCATTATTATTATTATTATTTTATTATTATTATTATTATTATTCGATCTCTCTTGAGTTTTTTCCACCGTCCTGGAAACAGTAGCATGATCATTTTCTCCTTCCGGTTCGCTTGTTGTTTTACGTAAATACGATTTTTCACCTAATTTTCACCCAGTTTTTTTTCGACAGTTCATTATTTCAAAGTATAAATCTCAGTATTGTTTGTAATTATTCAGCGCCATTTGACAGGAGACATTCCCTGAGTGAGTACCAGATATGCCGCTATTCAATGTAATTTCTAATTTTGTGGGTTCATATGTATACTCGTGTACTCTTTTTCGAGTTTTACCGAATTTTATTGTCGTGTATAAGAGCCTCTCTATATTTCTCTCACTCGTTGTATGTCGAGCACTATATTACACACTAATTACAGAAGATCAATCTCGGAGACTGCTTATTCTTAAACGTGGAATTGGAATATATTCTTGAAAAACAAAAAAAATTGTATATACAAAAAAATAAAGGAATAGGAAAAATAGAATTTTGCATTCTTAAATTTTTTTTTTTTTTTTTTTTTAATTTAATGCATGCCCTGGAAAAACGTTGCAACTCAAGATTTTCGTTTCTCTCGAATTACATATATTTAATTTATTTTTTATATATATGTCATTTTATTTTTTAACTAAATTTTAAAATAATTAATATGATGATTAAAATATAATTATATCATTTCATATGAATTTAACTTGTAAAAGTTATACACTTGAATTATAGTAATATTTATTATTATATTAATATAATTATTACCTCTTCTCTTTCTCTCTCCCTTATATTATTCTAATTTCTCCAAATATTTAAAACATCTTAATTTTTGAGTTGTCTTTTTCCAGATGTATACATGTATAACAAATAAACCATTTTGCTTCTTATTTTATATCATCGATAATAATTAACTAGAAATCTCGAAAGAAGCAGTCTTCGAAAAAGTTCTTTAAATACATCATTTCTTTTTGTATTTTTTTTTTCATTGTTTTCTTGACGAATGCATGATCGATGTTCACCGATTGGAAAAATAAACAATATTGATCCATTTGATTGAATTTTCTTATAGAAAAAGAAGGGTTCAACTAAACGGAAACGCCAATCATCCGAAAGCTCCACAGATAGGTAAGTTTGTACTTTCTTGCTGAATTATTTCTTTTTTCTTTTTTTTTTTTTTAATTTTTGCACATGTATATATTATTGATTATTTCACAAATACTTGGCAAAAAGATTGGTAAATATTTTCATAATGCTTATTTGCTCGAATCATTGTTTCTTTTTCAATTTCTGATCCGATATGAAACCGATTACAGCTCTGTGGAAAGACCGAAAAAGTCTACGAAACATGAGAAAAATGCTGCGGGGGACAAGACATCTAGAAACGAGGTTTCCGAAAATGTCGCGACTTCCTCGCGGGAACCTCCTCGATCGACCCGATCGCCGAAACGTGCGGACCGAACAACATCTCGAAACGAGACTCCACCTTTGCCGCCATCGGTTAAATCAAAGAAAGATTCCCCGACAAAGAAAAGCACGACGGAAAAGCGAGATAAGTCGCCAGTCAGTCACAATAGAAGTTCCCCATCGCACAAGCGACACAGATCATCCTCGAGAAGCAGGGCTGACAGAGGCGATAGAGGAAGGTCTCCTAGAAGATATTCGAGGTCGCGCCGCACGAGTCCGTCTCCCAAACGAAGAAGGGGATACTCGAGGTCACCCAGGAGGCACAGTAGATACTCCGTGTCCAGGAGCAGGAGCCGCTCCAGGTACGATCGTTACGGATCTTCCCGCAGGAGGCCCGCGTCACCTCCGAGGCGCAGAGAGCCTGATTCTCGACGTAGATCGCGCTCACCGAGGCGACAGCAACGTCGACGATCCCGATCACGATCCACCTTGAGCTACTCGCCGGTGAGAAAGAATCCAGAGCGTTACAGAGACATCCTGGAGGACCGAAAGCGATCGGATCAGAAGAGGAAAACAAAGAGCACTAAGAAATCACGCTCGACATCGCGAAGCAGAAGAACGCAACAGGTAGCGATCGCGCCTAGAGTGAGCCTGAGATCGTCGAGCGAGGATGAAGCCGAATTGGCGGACGAAGAGCAGCCCGGCAAGCAGCAGCAGCAACAACAACAGCAAGAAGAAGACGAAGAGAGGACGAGAATTATGGAGCTGAATACTTTGAAACGATTGCAGAGCGGTTTAGCAGCGAAGGCGCGGGAGACGCTGGAGAAGAAGGTAATCACTCCCGTGAAGATCAAGATCGAGAGGCGGGAAGACAGTGTGTTAGACATCGCTCTGCCGAATGAACCGCCGAAAACCAGCGCGCCCATTCGAGACAGATCCGAGGAACCGGTGCAGCAGGCTCTTCCGATCATTCAATCGCCTGTGTCCAGCAGATCGCCCTCGCCGGCTCTACCTCTCACCCGCGAGGAGGCAGCGATCAAGATCAGATCGCCCAGTGAGTCACCACCGCCACTACCATTACCTCAGCAGCCTGGTGGAGACAAGGTGGATTCCGCATCCTCTGGCAGCGTGAAGATCAAGATGAATCGTCGATCATCTAGATCACCAAGTTTCTCCGGCAAAAAAGACTTGACGCCGATCGCGTCGTCGAGGAAAGAGCCAGTATCCAAGAGCAAATCGTCTTCTCGTTCTCCCGCGCCGACGATTACGTCCAGAGAGGATAACGCGACGATGAAACTACGTTCGCCGAGCGAATCGCCGCCACCATTGCCGAGCGCTTCGCTAGCTAGATCAAATCAGCGCTCGAGATCGCCGAAGAAGAGCAAATCTTACTCCAGATCGGCGTCGAGATCGTGCACGAGATCACCATCCGTGAACAAAGCGAGGTCTTCCAGATCTCCGTTCGGAGACAAGAAATCCCGATCCCGTTCGCGGGGCAAGAAATCAGCCTCTCCCGATCGGCGACTCGCTCGATCGACCTCTAGATCGGTCTCCAGGACGAAGAAGTCGTCGCCGAAGGCAAGAACGAAATGCTTATCCCGCTCGAGGTCTTCCTCGACGGAATCGAAGCGCACGAGTGCGTCGAGATCGCCCTCGAGAGGCAAGAAATCCGCTTCGCGATCCAGAAGCAGAAATCGATCGTTATCGAAGAGAAGATCGCGCAGTCGCTCCTCTCTCTCCAAGAACTCCAGAAGCAGATCGCTGTCGCAGAAGAGGTCGCGCAGCCGTTCGTTGTCCAAGAAATCCAAGAGTCGCTCGCGATCGGCGTCGAGGACATCCAGGGACAAGGAGAAACGCAGCCGCACGAGGAGCAGTTCGCGTTCTTCCGTTCGGTAAGACTTTGATGCTTGATGCTTGGCCAATACTGAGTATTTATTATTCGTTAATAAAATTATTTAAATAAAATATTATTTAAATAAAATTATTTAATAAAATTATTTAAATAACATATTATTTAAATAAAATTATTAAATAAAATTATTTAAATAAAATATTATTTAAATAAACTTATTTAATAAAATTATTTAAATAAAATATTTAAATAAAATTACTTAATAAAATTATTTAAATAAAATATTATTTAAATAAAATTATTTAATAAAATTATTTAAATAAAATATTATTTAAATAAAATTATTTAATAAAATTAATTAAATTAATGAAAAACAGACTGGGCCAAATAATCTAAGATCCTTTCTTCCTTCAGGTCGAGACACAGTCGAAGCAGAAGCTTCTCCAGCTCGTCAAGATCGTCGAGCAGCGTCTCCAGTCGGTCCTCCCGTTCCAGCTCCAGCAGTTCCGCCTCCACCAGATCACGCTCGCCGTCTATACCTCGACGTCACGGTTCGCCCAGCTTCCTCGATAGACGGCGCATCACAAGGTAGGTATCGCAGGCGTGTATGTCGCTATTTTGTCGTGGTAGGTTTATACATACATTTGCCACGCACTCTACGCGTGCACTGAGCTCGTGAGTCTACCACAGTAATCGTAGATTTTAATTTGTCGTTGTACACTTTTTTTTCATTTACGTTTTTTAATTTTCTTTTATTAAAGTTCTGTTATAGTCAGCATACATTATCCTAATATTATCAATGAAAATAATTAGATATGATGAAAATATAATGAAAATAATCACATAAAGAGAAGAATTGCAGCTAAAAAGAGAGCTTTATAAGGAAAATTAAGTAAGAGATTAGATTAGAGAAAAAAGAGATGATCGGAATCAAAATTCTTTCTTAAAAAGAAAGGCGATCACATTTGCCTCGATTAGATTTCGGTATTCGATATTCTAATATTGTTTATTGTGTCCTACAGGGACAGATCGAGGGACAGGCATAGAAGATAGAGTTATGGCTTCGCACAGCATATATATATATATATATATACATATATACAGCAATAGAAAAAGTCTAATATATAGACTTTAAAAACACATAAATAATTAATACTTTGACCAGGGATCGTATTAATAATATTCTAATTTGTATTATTTTAAAGTAACATGTATCTAGTAACATTTCCCTCAGCACAGTTGTAGATTTTTTTAATTAGATTTTGAAATGTAGATCTTTTTTAACATAGAGCATGTTAATTAATGATCTTTGGACAATCCAGAGGCGCATCGCTGTATCCTTGATGTATCGACATTTGATGTGAATGGAAAATGTTCATGCGAAGAGAGATCCCATTGGTCAAAGTGTTAAGTGACGTGATGATATAATAATTAATGGATATAATTATAATACGACGCGACAAGGGGAGATATGTAACAATCAATTTTGACAAAAATTACAAATGTAATAGTGTAAAGGCGTGAAGAAAACTTTGATGTAAATCACGGCTAAATATTATCGCAACCGTAATTATTCACAATCTCGCTCGTAGAATATAAACTTAGCTTATAGTTGATCTTTCATTTCGCGTATTTTCCAACTTTTTATTTGTAAGATTTTTTCCCCTCTTTCTCTCTTCCCCTCCTCTTCCCTTCGTTTTTTTTTTTTTTTCAATCAATTCACTCGTAGCTCGATCTACGGATATCTTTCTCTCTCTCTCCCCTTCTCCTCCCTTCGTTTTTTTTCCAATCAATTTACTCGTAGCTCGATCTACGGATATCTCGTGTGTAGATTATAGCATGCGTGTATGTTTTAAATATTGTAAATTAATTTGTTTTCACACACACACACACACACACACACACACACACACACACACAGTAGGAAAGATAAATAGGACTCCTTTTATTTTATTATCAATCACAAAATAAAAGATCGATCAACAAATATAGATTTTTTTTTCTTCGTTATATTAATTTCTCGATTATAAGTTTCTCAGTTTTTTTTTTCCTTCCATCTTTATGAGTGTTTCTCGCCCTGCTGAAATTCTTCAGAGAAACATTTCGCAGACACAGGTGAGTTGTTATATTTTTATTTTGAACCCCTGTTATTTTGAGTCTCCTGTTTTTTTTTACAGCTTGCTTAATTTATTCTTGTCACGCTGCATGTATGCATTCTATTATCTGTTTCATTTTTTATAATGACAATCGAATTTTCATTATCTACATAATTGATGAGTATTATTTCTAACAACGTCACTATGTGTTACTAATTATTATTAAAAGTATGTGAATTTACATTATTAAATTATAAATTTGCATTAAGTAAAGTTAACAATTTCTTATGTTAATATACAGGGTTTCAGACCACTTGTACCACTCATTTAAAAACTAGAGAAGTGATTATTTCAAAAAAGTAAAAATATATTCATTTATAAGTCCCTGTATATAATCATAATTATTTATTTTACTATCATTATTCATAACTAATATCATTGTCATTAATAATAACTTCTCTCTAACAGGATGAAATAATCTTTTTCCATCTCTCGCTCTTTCTTGAGATTAACATCTATATTTTTACATAACTTTTTTTCTCTTTACAGAGAGAGAGAGATCATGATGTACTAACACATGTTTCCGTTTTAGCGCGAGGAAGCGTCCAATTCCGTATCATCGACCCACCCCGACGCCACCCTCGTCGCCGAGTAGCAGCAGGCATAGCAATTGCTCCAGCACCCGTCATCGATCTAGTTGTTCCGCGAGTCGCAGCTCGTCTTACACGCGCTAAGACACGCGTAAATTGTGTAAATTCCCCATCTCCGAAGCCGATATTCCTCCACTAGACTTGGAGCGGCGTGGTTCCGATTCTGGTTACGACCTGACCCGGGACCACACATCGAGTTTCTTCGCTAATTGGCTCCCGAGAGGTGTTAATTTAAGAATGAAAATGCTGGGTTTCGCATGGAAGGGATCGAAGAATGTTTCAGAATTAAGGATCCGTTGAATTGTTTTTTCTGAAACGACAGATTGCATCGGGATTATTTCTTGCGAAACTCTGAAAGTTGATTTTTATGTCGACGAAAATTTGAAATCATCATCGATAAAATTTTCAAGCGTTTCTATTCATCTGAACAACAAGAGATTTAAAAGACGAATTGGAGAACTTTGTCTGAAGAGCCAAGTCGACTTTCAGATATTTTTATGTTTGCAAAAAAGAGTTTATGTTAATCTAGGATAACGATTTGTAATCAGAATTATCTAAAAATGTGTAAAGGCAGCTGTGTATGTTGATCATACGATTTCTTTCTCTCAGATATTATTCGAATGGCGTGTTACTTAATAGATGCAATCTCACACGTTTAATAGAGAGAAATTAATTTTTGAGTAGAAACGCCATTTCGAGCATAATGCATAAGTAGTATGCATTTTTTAACACAAGGTATTTTAATCGATTTTCCATTCATAAAAAAAATAATTGCAAATTTCGATATGTTTTTCATATCGATATTATCTATTTAAACGATCTCTCTATCAGAAAAAATTGACTTTCTCAATCAGTTTGCTATTTATTTCGAAATTTTCGTTTTCGAGGACGTAATTTTGCAATCATTTAGTTTAGTACTAGCAAATTAACGCGGAGGAAATTGAATATCAATGTAGATTTTAATGTATAATATTCTCTTTCTCTCTCTCTCTCTTTCCCTCTATTCAAACAAACTCGTGTTAAAGTGGTGCAGCTTTGTCTAATCTTCTAACAACTTTCTCTAGAGATTTTTTTTTATTTAAAGCAAAGAATCTCGAAACAAAAATTCGTGCAAAATGAGAGGATAGTTTAATAACAAATGTGAGAATTTTTTCTCTCTATATAAAATGACATTTTTGTATAATATTCGCCTCTCGACATTTAAAAATGTGAAATTCTATTCGGATTCTTTTCGGTGAATCGCTTCCAAATTATCCAATTCGCTCACTCTTATGTAAATGTGAATAATAATAAAGAAAGATCCGGTTGAGCGTCTTTTGTTTACTAGTCACTGTGTGTAATATTTTGATATATAGTTTAATAACCATTCAAGTATTTATTTGTGCAATTGTTTTTCTTATGACGCTACAACACTTAAATTTATCAACGAATCTCATGAATCAAGACCTCTTTAGACAATCTGTAATTCGCGACAAATTCAAAATCGAATTATATTTATATAAATTTTATGTGTCGTATATAATGGAGAAAATATTTAATATAAAATACTTAACATAAAATAAAAATATATATCAGGACATATTAAGACACATGTGATCCATATAAAATTCTCTGGAATTTTATCGCAAATTGTGGATTGTCTAAAGGGGCCCTTAAATTTTTATGTATTCATAATTTTTCAGTGCAATGTTATAATTCGTTCTTTTGTATATAGATAAATTCTTTCGGAGAATTTTCCTCAAACAGTTCAAATCCTTTGCGTGATATTTATAGACTATATCGAACATTTAAAGATCATACTTGACTTATTACAATCTTTCGCTCACAGTTTCTACGCATATTTTATTTCACTTTTATCATTTTTATATCTACTTTTATTTTTACAAAGATTTATAGTTTTATTTTATAATAATTATAAAAAATGCTCTCTAAAAATAATTTATTGATAAATATTTGAATTAACGATCTCCTGGACATAATGAAAAGATTCGAAGAAACACACATGCAAAAAACAATTCCAAGCACGCAAAGGATTGATATATCCTAGCTCAATAATATGTACTATATATATAAAATTTATTTATTTATTTAATTATTTTATAGAACAAATCTCTTAGTTTTAGCTCCTTTTACACGCGATATTTGAAAAAATACTCTAGTCATAGGAAGATGACGGATTCCGGAGCCCATAATTTGGGTCAGGCAGCAGCGTACCAAAAAAAAAGACATAATTAGAACTACTAGTCTCGACGTGCGATTACGCAAAGTTAAGTCTCGAAGATATATGTATAGGATTATAAAGAAAGATCTCCATAGAAATATCTCCACACACATCTCCAGAAAGATCTCTTGGAAAGTCTACGTCGCGTTTACGATTAGATAGAAAAACTTATGTAGCGTTAGTTCTCACACTCGTGTAAACGACTGATTCCTTTTTAACGAAGAATCCCTCCGATCATTGATATTGGGTCGTATTATACATATGAAATGTTGGAAATTTGCGTGACTCTATTATTAGTATCCTCAATGTTTTATCCTTTTTTACATTTTTAAATCTTTTCTTACGCATTTGATAAAAATAGTTTCAAATTCAGGAGGAATGCAAGAGATATTTTAAGAGAATCTCTTCGATATCTTATATATATATATATATATATATATATATACGTATCTACATTTTACTCTCCTTGTTTTTTCAAATTATCGATTGTCCATGTATGTAAAGTGAAATTAAAATTGTCCATATATGTAAAATGAACATTTCATGTACATAATGACCTAATAATTATTCGATCAGCTGTTGAACTCCAATATTAGCATAGTGTCCTTCGCATTCGAATATAGTTTCTCCAGTACGATGATTGTATAATCGCTCCTTCCTTATTCATTTCCAAATATGCAGCAAAGTTGTGCGACTTAAAAGTTAAATTCGGAAACAACGTTTGTCTATATATTCTGCGATTATTTATAAATATTAGCGAAATGATAAATTCTATGCGATTTACGGATGTATCGAAAAAATGGTGTGCGAGGAAATTAATGTCAAAAATTTGAATCACACCTTCAGAGCAAAGAACTCTGATATCCTCAAGTTCATCATCTTGTTGAGAGGAACTCGACGTGGCTTTTGTGAATCCGATGTCTGTATCCGCTTATGATTTACAGCCATCGAATGTTACTGTCTCGTTAAAATGAAAGAAATTCGGATATTATATCTGTAATATACTCTGTATTGTTGTTGTGTGATTAAATCGAAAATCTTAAACATGCCATGACATATTTTGCTTTTGAAAACTTCCATATCTCGTAAAAGTATATAGAGAATCGTAAAATGCGATTATATAATTGATATATTATGGCTGACAATATAGATAAAATTAAAAATATAACATAAAAAATTGATAAATGTCGATATTCATTAAGTTTATCGGAAATATATCAGTGAAATGTGGTATTCCAGTATTAGAAAAAGAAAGAATAATGTAATTGATAAAAAGAATTTTAAAAGAGAGAAATTATGTGTAATATAAGTAATTTCCTATAAATAAAACAGTTGGCATGTAAATCTATATTTTTATTTGTGTATATATTCTCTGATATCAAAACGCCTAATTGCAATAAAATATTAATTACACTTATATATCTGAATGTAGATAATAATATAAATCATATATTCTATATATATATTCATTTGTTAGACAAACATTAACAAATTTTAACGAAGGAATGTATTGTTTGCTTTGTACAAATAATGAAAGTATTATTAGCACTTGATAAATTCATTACACATTATTTCTGTGAAATATTTTGCTTCATCGAATGAACGAAGTCATCATGTCAACCCAGTACATATAAAAGAAACATATCACCATATTTTTTTTTGCACATAGTTACTATACAAAAATATTTAAAATATTTAAAGTAGTAAAATATTTATAACAACAATTGTAGATAGTATTGTATTCTTCTACTTCTCTTTTGAAGCTTTCACTCTCTTATTTGCGAGATAAATAACCCATGCAAAACCAACGAGATTCGCCATTAAGACCCTCAACTAGAAAAGCAAATAAAATAATTAATAATTTCCTATATACTTTGCCAATTTTTATATAAACAATTTCAATATTAAAAGAATATTAAAAGAAAAATTAATATAAATAATAAGAAATAAAGAGTGTATGTAGAAAAATAATTTTTAGATTTTAGTGATATAAGTATAAATAATTTCAAGTAAATCAGAAAATAATTCACACAAATTTCCACAAATAGAAAAGAAATTTCTAAGAATAATCAATAATTAAAATATAATTAGAAAAAGAAATATAATCCAAAAATAAAACAAGTTAGGAAAGTATTCTGACAGAATAACATATGAAAATAACATTACCATAGGTGGAATAAATTTTATATTGATATATTGGAACAGCGTCAAGTATTTTAAATTAGCCAACAATGTTGGCAAATATAACTTCCGCATCTGATTAGTTGCTGTTTGATGAGATTTACCCTGAAAATGAATCAAATTTTAGCATTTTAAATGCATTAATTAGCATAAAATACAAATTTTTTAAATCAACTATTGCTCATCACTATTTTATTTACCTCATTCATTGCTATAAATTTTAATTTACTAGAATCATATTATTTAATTATAACTACTAAATTATTTATGTTAAGATTATTCATAACAGAATGAAAATTTGAGAAAAATGATAATTATGTTATACGTATGTTAAGATTATTCATGACAGAATGAAAATTTGCAAAAACAACTGTCAGACTTTGTACCTCAAAGATGGCAAGCATGTATAGTGCAAGTGCCTGGAAACATGGCATATAGAGAAGTCTTTCTATGAGTAATATTCCCAGAGGATGTCTCACAAGCAATGGCACATATGTATAAAAGTAATGAGGCAGTGGTCCTCCGAAGAAGAAGCTACAAGAATATTTACGCATAAAATACACTTTTTCTTGAAATCTTCACTAATTTCATTCACAGCATAAACAACAATCTATAGCGTACCCAAAGAGAGCGTAGGCCAGGATACTGTCATCATTAAGTTGCTTAGCACCAGACAATTTCTGAGATACTACATTCCCAAGGGCCGCAATAATGCAACTGAAAATAATACAAATGCGTTTATTGGAACAAATACATACTAATAAATATTTAAAAAAGTGCTTATTGGAACAAATATATATTAATAAATATTTAAAAAAAAATGTTTATTAACAAATATGTATTGATAAATATTTAAAAATACATTAAATTATTTCAAACACAAAGATATATAATTAAACATCATTAATTGTAGTTGCTAATTATAATAATGCATATATGAAGATTATGTATATTTTTATATATATATATACTCAATATGAAATTCTGTTGGTTTTACCTAGTTATAGCTTTTGTTTTCAAGGGATTATAATAAAGCTGATATAAGTACGAGCCAATGAGACTATAAATAACATTAGTCGGCTTGGAAAGCGACATTTTCTCGAGCTAGGTCTCCTTCTCGATGTGGACGTGAATCTAAATAAAGAAATGTTCGTATGATGATTCGCAAAATCGTATATGATTATGATAGATACCAAGGAGCAAAGTGCACATTGTTTTATGTCTTCCTTTTTTTTTGTTTGCGATTGGTCGAAGATAAGCTGGCTCTAAAAAGGCCTTATGTCACATGTATCTTGGACAAATTGAGACAGAAATAATTTTGTTTTACACGTATTAAGTAATTAGATTCTGATATCTATGTAAAAAATATATAAACAACAAATGTAAAACATTCAAAACTGGAAGAGATAAAAAAATTTGCATGTCGATAATTGAGATATTTTTTTCATAATTTAGACATAATTTTGTTCTCTGAAAAATATACAAAATAAAAGTTACATATGAATGATCGAATAATTTGTACGAATTGTGATGAAAGAAATTTCGGAAATTTGTCGACGTATAACCTCTCGAGTAAAGCTTGAGAATCGAGAATCACAGACTCTGTATTTTGAACAAATTATTAAAAAAAAAAAAAAAAATCTCTACAATTTTACAAGATTAGAAAATATATAATTAATTCATAAATAATTCATAGAGTTTTATGCGTAATTCGAGTAAATTCATGGAAAATTTCATTTATTGCTTCGCTCGAGATCAGGTCATAATTTTGACAAAATTCCTCAATGTGCTAAAAAAATACGCTATTCATATGATATCAACGTGTATTTTGAGAATAAGATAAAGAAAGAATACCCGAGTCTCGTTTGTCGGTGACGATCGGTCGATATATTATGCCCTGTCCGAAATGTCAATCGTTTCTCGAGTGTCGCGTGTCACGTGGTTACACGTGTTTACGCGAATTGTGCTTGATGTGAAATAAATATTTAGGTGTAAAAAGAAGCTTAAAAGAGCAAGTATTTGTTTAGGTAGGATAAAAGAAAAATGTTTTATGTAAAAAAATATAACGATGCATATATAAGAGATATATAAAGCTCAATAAATCTTGATAGATTTTCGGACACGTGCAATAAAACGAAATTACGCAAATCAACTCGTGACATAAAAATTATATAATTATGCATGCTTTATTGCAATTGTAATATTAATGTGTGTGATATTAGAATTGTATGATTTATTTAGTAATTCGAAACAATGAAAAATATTTTTCTATAACGTGACATAACCTGTAGACGAACTTGAATAAGTTATATTATAATTGCAATATTAACTTGTAATTAAAATTAAATATTTTTTTATATCGTTATTATATACTGCTAAAAATTATTTAATAATATTCTAAAACTTATCTAATAAAATTATATAATATTCGTATAAATTATAATAAATGTATAATTTATTTATAATTTTGTATACATGATACAGATATTGTAGACAATTGTAGATATGATAGAGATTTATATTTATTTATATCTTTTTTCTCCTCTTTTTTTATGCATAATAATATATATATGTTGTAAAAATTACTTTTCCACTTATGATTTTATTGTATCTTTTTTTACAGCTTTACAGTGAACAATATATTTGTTAAATATACTTGAACTTGTATATAATAAATTATACATAAAATGGCACAAGGAAAGCTCAAAGTTAAAACAAAATTGCCAGCATCGGTAAAGACAAAGGCCAATAAAGCTAAGAAAGGCCCTGCTATCCGAAAGCGTGGAAGTAAGTAATAAGAGAAGACAAACTTTTAGTGTCGATTTATGAACATTAAGATATTTTATCAATACTGAAATTAATAATATATTATGATGTTTCTGACTTTTTAAAAGATGCTCCGGTGCAGCCAAAGAAAACAAAGTTACAAGAGGTGCAAAAGTTAAAAAAAATGATTTCAAAAACAGTGAATAGTACTATAGAAGATGAACTGCGAGAGAAAGCCTTGGAGGGAAAGAAAACTTTAGTGAAGAAAAATACTTCCAAATCGCAAAAAACGTAATTTTTGTTAATATGCTTATGTATGTATTAATATATTATATATATTAATAAAATAATGTTATATATTTGAGATTATTCAAATTGATAAAAAACGAAAGAAAAGAATAAAAATTCTTTTTTTTTTATTTATTACGTTTTGCATTAGCTTATATTTAAATAATGCTTATAAATTACTGACACATAAACTCAACGATTCAACCGAATATCTTGTCCTATCAGAATAAATATTAATTAATAATAATTATCTGATTTACAAGGAAATATTATACAGGACGCCTTATAGCACCGTGCCCTTTGTACTTTTGAAACAATTTCAACATATGATCTATATCAGAACAAAAGTAACTGTGTATTTGTTATTTTATCATTTCTTAAAATGAAATAAAATACACAATGGTTAATTTAATGAATATAAGTTACAGTATCATATATTAGTATTCTTCCTAAAATACTTTATCGCATACTCTAAATCACAATGTATTAAGGCCACTGTAGGCATCATAGCACTCGATTCTTCTGGTCCTCGAAAAATTTCTTCGAGATATTTTTATGGAGAAGCGACCTGAAATTTATATTTCAAAAAAAAGAGAAATGACAAGCTGAAAGGAGGATTAAAGATATTGTTCAAATTTGAATATCTACCACCAATAAGTGCCCACTCTGTCGATTCTTACTGATTGCCGGAGTGGCACCAGTTCTAACTTCAATGACTCCTTCTTTACCACTGACTAGTTTATGGGACACGCTGTAATATAATATCGTAAGTTTAATGGAAATAGAGTAAATCAAAGCAATTAGCTAAATTAAATTTTCAATCCCAGAGTATCTGTATTAGTTCCAATTCTCTAATTAATTAAACTTTGATTAATTTCAGTATAAAGCGATAAATATATGCGTAAATATTTCTACAATACTTACGATTCGGTATTGACAATTTTGAGAATATTTGGATTACTAGTAATTTTGATCGCTTTTGTTAAAGCTTCTATTATGTGTGGAACTTCCAAGATCAAGTCACCCTGTATAAAATAGAAAAAAATGCATAAGAATATATATAATTTATTTTCTTATATTACTTTTAAAAATTATTTGCTTTAGTGTGAAATTTTATCGTACTTGAAGTTTAATTTATTCTAACTAATTATTAAACTAATATTTACTAAATAAATCCTTTACTCTTACAATTTCTTTTAAATTATTATAGATAAGTTATAACTTATATTTATTTATGCAATAAACTTTATTTTAGAATGTTTAATATATTAATTTAGAATGTTTATATGTTAATTTAAAATATTAAGATTTAAGTAAAAAAGTATATATTCCAGGGGCAGAAACCTTGTCCTTTTTCAGTTCGGGCGGTATCCTAACGATGAGCAAATTATCGGATTCTCCGGTGACGACTAGTTCTTCAATAGCCTTATAAGGCAGACGATGCTTAAGCTTGAAAGTTTTAAGTGTATCAAGGATGTACACTGCGTTCTCCGTTAAAATGAGCACTCTTTCACGTGGCTTATAACCGTGCCGATCGTACTTAATGACGGGAGTTGCATACTGAAAAGTTGGCGATTTCAATTTAAGCTTCCTTTCTCGGGCTTCCAGTTGCAAGCATTTGAAAAAATAATAAATATTATAATTTATAGAATTACATTTACCTTTATATTTTCTCCAGAAGGTAAAATATTATTGATAAAACTCTGTCGTAACGCTTTGTGCTCCGCGCCAAGACGATCGGTTAGGAATCTCGGACCTAGACTCTTCGCGTAAGATTTCTTTTTACCCTTAAACAAAGACTCCGCGAGAATCTTCAATTCGAAAAGTTCCTTATCCTCCTTGCTCAACGCTAGACGATAACAACGCGCTTGCCATCGCTTATATATCACTCGCAAATGTTCTGATGCCTGCAATATTATGCATATATTTTATAGATATTATATAAAAAATATAAAAAAATATAAAATATAACAATTTATAGGCATATATATTGTATTCATATTGCATGAATTTAATTGCATAATTGTAGAAGTAATATGTGTTTTATTTTGCAGAGAATTTTTTAATTTTATTTAGAATCGTACCTCTCGACATGAATACGGACTTGGTGGCCAATAATTATTTAAAATGCCTGATGGTAGCGTTTTCGAGAGTCTGATGAGCCACTGAGATTTTGCCAATTCGATAAATGCTATATTAATCTTGGTAGGCGGTCCATCCCGAGTAATGAATCCTTCGATAAATCTGTAGCAAATTGCATTTTTTGACATTAAATATAAATTTTAAAATATGAGAATACAAGATGTAAAATATATAAAAATATGTATAAAATATATGTTAAATGTAAAATAAAAAGTATATAAGTATATAAAAGATAATATATAAGATATAAAAGAAAAAATACTAAATGAACAAATAATGATAAACCGTTTTTCTAAAATTGGTAGAAAATCAAGAACTAGAGTGAGAAATACCTGCGAATAGTAACAACCGCTCGTCGTCGCTTTTCCGCTTCGCGTTTCGCAAGCCATTTGCGAATATATTTCTGGAAAACAATCGCCGCTTCTCTCATCTTCAAGTATTTTCTTCTTGCTAATATGCCCTTCCATTTGCTTTGAATAATGGCAGCTATTTCATGCTTTTTTATTTGGAACGCATCTTCCGTCTCGAATAACGTTTTAGGAAATCGAATGAATAATTTTGTGCTGAAACACAAAGTCACGGGCTGAATACATTATTTCTTATGTATCAAAATTATTTTCATTTTTCATTTTTATTAATTTCGATTTTTCCAGAATATTTGTGTGTGCATTTAAATTAAATATTATAATAAATATCCTAATCTCTAATTCTAACATCTAATCTAGAATATATTTTTAACAATATTTTTATACAATGTCGCAGTCTTACTTGCCCATCCTGTACTCATCACTCTCATAACCGAGAGCAGATACAAGGACCTGCACGCCTTCCTTGGCTGAACCATGGTAATTCGGCCAAGTTTCCGAACAGAGGCATTTGTAACGCTGCAAGAATTGCTCGTATGGTCTTCGATATGCGAAACCGGCGCGTCTCACTCGCAAGTTTTCCATCAATCCCAAGTACTTTACTTGATGTAGCACAATCTTTTCGTTGAATTGATCTAAAGAAGAGAAAGTTGAATAAATTTCGGATGATAATGATCAATTTTTGATCTTTGTTATAGTTTCATTTGTGCTATTCCTCCTTATTTTCTTTTTTCTTACATTTATGTCAATTACGAAAATTAAAGATAATTTATTTTTATATATTTTTTGTATATCTCTTAAATTATATATTATGAATTTTTTAAAATGTTAGAAATTTCAGATAGAAAATTTATTTTAATTTCATCTTATATTAGTTTTACTTACTAGGCAGTTTAAAATCGTTGGGTTTGATGCAGCGAATATAAGACGGTTCTTTGCCCATAAGGATTTCAACCAGATTATTCAAGCTATTTTTAAATTGAGTTATGGCAGTCTCTGGACGTTTCTTACTGGTTAAATCTTTCACGTCAAATACAGTCTGTAAGAAACGAAAAATTGTACACTAGCCAAAGATGTAAAAACATATTTGAGGCTAAAGAAAAACATCTCAAAGAAGATAAACATTAAAAAATTATTTTTGCAAATAATTTTTTAATTTTTAAAATTGATAACTTAAAAAAGCTTTTTTTCATAGCTCTCTTTTATAGATTTTAATTTAGAAATTTTTCTGTCATGGATATCAAATTCCTACCTTTGTAATAGAATTCGTTGTGTGCGACATAACTTCGCGTAAGTCTCGGAATAGTAGATCATTATTTTTCTCAAGAAATCCACGTACATTGTACGTTACATCACCGGCGTAATGTACTAATCGAAATTCCTGAAATGTCAATTTTCAATTTTGCGCAAATCCCATAAAATTTTCTAGTATTAATATAAGCTGATAAAATAAATAATATAAAATAATTAAAACAAATAACAGAGAGAGAGGAATAGAAATAATTGAATAAAAAATAATTAAACTGAAATAAAATAATTGGAATTTGAATAGATAATGTACTCTCTTCATTTGTCATTTTGAAATTAATCAATCTCTAATAGTTATAAAATTTAAGTAATAAGTAATTAATAGAAATTTCTTACATCTCGACCCATAATTTTCTGCGTTTGAATGTCTGCCTTTTGATGACTGATATAATGAGGATGGTTGTTTAAATTTACATTCATCTTCTCCAAGAAACTTATATCCGTCGGTTCTCCAGGTCGCAGACATTCCTCGTCCATTAAAGATATTATTCCTGTGTAAACGATTAATAATAGCATATATAGTTAATTAAATTTTATAGTAAATTTTTAAAGATTCAACCTTTATATTTCTCTTCAATTAAGTCACAGATGATCTTATTGTTAAAATATTCTATATTTTCCCAAGCTATCCCTTCGCGCAAATATTCCTCCTGTTCTGATTTCAGCGTCAGTTGAATGAATAATTGTTGTAATTTTTCGTTACAGAAATTAATACAGAACTGTTCGAAACTGAAATGATAAAATTATAAGTTATCCTTCATTAAAAACCTAAGAACGTAGCATATTTGTAAATCATATTTAAGATAATTTTCATTAAAAAAATTTATTTCTCTCAAATAAATATTACACAATTTATGATAAAGAATAAAAAAATATGAAAAAATTACATAAAAATATAAAAAATAATAAAATATATAAATATAAGCTTATATAAATATAAAATATATAAAAATATTTAAAAGAACATAATATATATATAAAATAAAATTTAGAAATTATTTTTCTTAAACATTATTATTTGCCTCAAGTTTGAAGCGTAAAATCTCTAATCACACACTGATAGTTACCTGTTCTTCTGGAAAATTTCGAAACCATAAATATCCAAAATACCCATAACCATTTTACGTTGTGGGTTGGTCTGAGGTTGCAGCGACTTGTTGAGCCTAGTCACGAGCCAGGTGAATAATCTGTCATACACAGCCTTCGCCAGCGCGTCTCTCGCATAAATGGCTAATTCTCTATTCAAAGGTGAAACCACTACGTCACCGTGTGCGTTTATGGTGCGATGAGTGAACGCCTTCGCTAGCACGTTTACATTGCATCCTAACAACTATTCAATCGAATCATTAGTTATTTGCATGATTGTTTACATTTGAAGGGTAAATCGAGAAATGATACGGTGAAATTAACTTTGCAAATAGTGATTTCATGTCGTTTTGAACAGAAATAATGTTAAAATAAATAATTAAAAATAAAAATAATCATATGTACATATAATTATATATTAATATAAAAATATGTGTTATACAATTTATATTATACAATTTATTATGCAATTTTTAAATATTCTATTATATATATTTTGATTTCATAGAGTAGATTAATGTAAATTATTGTAACGGAAATTAAAATAGATCTCAGAAATGATTACCGTAGCAACGGCATCGACAGATGCAGGTTTTAAAATTGTCGCCACACCATCTTCCTCTGTGAAACCTACGTTACCCATATGCAACACCGACGCAACTATGGCAAATAGATCATCCTGCTCTGTCTGAGACATTTCCATGGTCTTCATCGCCCGAATGACTTCTTTATATTGATTAGCATCGTCAATGGTATCCACCGTGCCTTTCGTCTGATATCAATTTACAAAAAAAATAATAAAAGATATCAAAAGATATATCAATTTAAAATGTAAAATATATAGAAAGTATAAAAAATATATAATATATATAAAGAATGAAAATTGAATACACTTACACCATTGCTCAGATAGAAGAAAGTGTCAAGGTTTCTTTTCAAGAACAGCTTTCTTAACGTGTCGTCATCTGCGCCCGCTAAAAGTTGATAAAAGATGTGAAAATTGCGCTCGCCCACGGATTGATGAATCACGCGAGACTTCTCCAATAAATAGTTTAGAATATTTCCACCAACCGGGTCTCCCTAAAAGTACATAAACATATTTAATCGCTAAATGTATTTAGTAAATCAAAGTACTTTTGCAAAAACAGATGAATAAAGATATTGACAATTATTTATATTAATATAAATTATATTAAAATAATATTTTAGTGTAATTTTTTCTTATTCTTCAAATCATTATGATTTATTTTTTTAGGTAAAGAATAATGAATTTAATTTTCGTTTTTGTCAATGAAATTGTCTTCAATTCTTTTGGATTTCTCTCTGTTATTTTAGACAGAAATTTGTGCGTTAGATGAGAATTTTACCTGAAAATTGAACTGAACATCCATATATTTGCCAAAACGGGATGAATTGTCATTGCGATTGGTCTTCGCATTACCGAAAGCCTCTAGCACGGGATTGCTGCCGATCAGTTTATCGTTTACTTCTTCCACCTGCTTTTTATGTCCCGTAGCAGCTGCGATAAACTCTAAGATTTTTTTGGACGCCTCCGTCTTTCCAGATCCCGATTCGCCTTATTGTTAGAAAAAAAAGATACTTTATTGTTAGTAAAAAAAAAGATATAAAAAAGTATAAAAAAAGACTCGGTAATAAAAAAAGAAACCATCATATTCAAAAGAGATATCAACATAAAAAGAAATTATATTCAAGAAATCAAGACTAAAAAAATAAATAAATTCAAACTATTAATATAAAATTAATAAAAAAATAGAAAATATAATTAACTTAAAACTAACTATAATTAAAACTAATTATATATGGTTTTCTAGTTATTTAATAATAATTAACGTGAAATAAATTGAAAGTATGTCTACCTGAAATCAGGATGCATTGGTCACGGTTTTCTTTTGCCAGGGACTGATAGGCGGTATCCGCGAGAGCAAAACTGTGGAAAAGAATTCTCATAATAAATATGATTTGGAAAAACGCCAGCATTATATGCTTTAGCTTATACGAGGTGTCCCGAATCTTTCTCTCGTTCAAATTTTTTTGGCAAGAAATTATTAAAGAATTCATTCATTTTAGGACACCATATATAAAGAAGATAGCTTACATATGAGGAGGCGCCTCAAAAAAGTTTCTTCTATGATAATACTGAATGGTTTCCGGAGTATAAATGGGCAGTTTCTTGTAAGGATTCACCGATACCAGTACTTGACCGATGTACGTCTGCGGTGCCAAAAAAAATACGAATCTTTTTAAAATTATTATTCACTACATATCATTTTTTTCTACACTCAATTGTGTACAGAACAAGTCGCTATCAGTGATAGAGAATTCAGAAAATATTAATCATGTGGAAAAATAAAAATAAAAAAAGGATACGATTTTTATACAAAAAAACATGTAATTATTCTAGAAATTTATCCTCTATTAATGACTTTATTAAGCAAAACCACGTATTATGAGATTACAAATAAATTAAAAAATTTCAGGAAAATCAAATATAAAGACACGACAAATAAAATATAAAATAATTAAAATAATTAAAATAATTAAAAAGTTTTTTTGCACAAATTTCTCGATGAGGGATTAATTGTACTTTCGACTCACGTAAATGAGATCCTCCTTGAATCGCTTGCGCAGATTATCGATGAACGCGGATTCGCTGCGGAAATCTTCCAGGAGAACAAAGTCCTGAACGCCAACTCGGTCGCGTTCGTGCAATCCACGCTCCATATTTTCGGGCAATTTCCGAGCGGGTTTGAAAACTTCCGGTCTCGGGGGATTCGGCTTACTCAAGCCACCCCCAGTGTCGATTGTGTTCACGCTGCGAATATCAGTCAGGATCAGAATTGTTCGTTGCTGTCAGTATTCATAACACGCCCATTTATTTATCAATCGATATTTCGTAATTTCGTAATTTGCAATAACGTCACTTCTTATCGATAATAGTTACTTAGCAAATTACAAGTGCTTGAGAAAAAGATGACATCGAAAAAAAATAAAAGCAATTTATTCTTTCTCTGTTTTATTCATAAATAATATTTATATTAATATTTATATTAATATTTATTTTATATTCAAATAAAAGATTATCTAAATGTGCTAAGAAAAAAAAGAGAGATGTAGGAAATATAATTTTTTATATTGTTTTAATTATTTCGAAATTTCGCGTTGTAAATTTGTTTTTTCAACCTAAATCTCTATTTTCAGTTCAAATTTCTATTTTTAAAATTTATTTAGGTTAATTTATTTATTAGAAGATCAATAATCCAAACGTTTGACTTCTATGTATTATTTCTTTATACATTTAAGATTGAGAAATTAAAAGAGAAAGGTTTTAATTAATATATTAATTTTTTAAGAATGTTTTAGAATTCGATATAATTAGTTTTTTGTTTCGATTATTTTTGTAGTAACGTTAAAAATTTATTTAACAAGTAGCATTTTAAACAAAGTTAATTCTACGTATTTGCACCGTTCTATTTGGCCTCGCGGCCTCGCGAATGATAAAGACTTACAATAGATTAGATATCGGAGCGGTTAGTAACATTCAAGTTGGCAGACAACAAAAGCGAATGACGATAGAAATCGATCGGCAAATATTTCTATTGAATAAAGGATAAGGAGCAAGGGAAAATAAAAATAGAAGAAAATAAAATATCGCATAATTTAGGATAAAACGAGTCATTTTCGCAGCGAAATGTTATAAAATTTCAAATAGATACATATTTCGGCGAGTTATAATTAAATCTGATATTTCAAACTTGATTCGTTCAACAAAATTTATCCCCCTGACCAAACAACTTTGATCCGATCCGGTTTGCAAATTATTGCGGGGAAAAGTACTTACCCCATATTTCCGCAATCCTGCGAAAAAGTCGTCTAGGATATCTAGATAAATAAAAAAAGATACACGAGAGAATTCGATTATCGTGCTCGTTTCATTATCAATCGCGAGCGCGAATCCGACTCTGGTCTACCTGGTTAGGATAAACGCGAATTCGCCAGATAAGATAAAAGCGAATTCGCCAATTCGTACGCATCGCGACATCTGATATTGCAAATCCAAACGGCAGATTATATTGAGTGAAATTGTAAAAATTTCGTTCGAAAAAATCAGTATTTATTGATTGATCAATCAATAAATAAAAAAAACACACAATTTAAATAGAAATTAAATAGAAATTAAACATTAAAAATTAAAAATTTAAATATTTAATTAAAAATTAAAAATTAAAAATTTAAATATTTAATCTAACTTAAATATAGGAATTAAAAATATTATAGTTCCCGATAAAGCCGCTAAAGTACTTGGAGTGTTATATTCTTCGAGAGTAGTATTATTCTTCGAAGAATCATATGTATATCAACAACTGCAATCATCCGAGAGAGAGAGATAACAGATGATAATTCGAAAGACAGAGCAAGTGAACCCTTTCAAGGAAACGCAAATTTTAATTCTTCGGCGTATCACATGACAGATGTCATCTCAATCATTTTATTTAATATCTCATTCCATGAAAAAAAATCATAATTTATATGTTCTTCGAAGAAATAGGATTATGCTACATGGACGAATGAATAAAAAAATAGACTTGGATTTGTTTGAAAAAATTGCACAAGCATTATTTTAAAAATAATGATAATTTTTGAGACACGTATATTTGAAAATTAACAAAGTCTAGAATGCAATTATATCTTTTTGACAACAAATGGGAGACATCCTATATCTTGCAATTTTAATACAACGACACCTTTGTTCCTTTCGATTTCAAATAAACGCGATTATATTTTTTAATTTTTTTATTTTAGGACAAATATTTTTTCGCATAATATAAGAATCACTTGGAAGATCACGAGCCACCAGGTAGAAAGTAATGTCCAGCGTCGTATCCGACAATTAATTTAATATAAACGCACGAAAAAAGATGTTTCTCCAATATTTATGTCGATGATTTCGACTCTCGCGCGAGTTATACACTGTGGCGAAAAAAAATCACGTGTCGTCACTCGGAGATTCGCTTTGACACAATGCCAAATACCGTGAAAGAACCGGGGAAACGAAAGAATCACCTGCAACAACTATTCAAGAATGACCCGATAGTGACCACTGCCTTCCATCGTCCATTCCCTCTCCCGTCTTCCTCTAATTATCCACATGACTGATAGCGAAACGAAACGGCACTAACAAAGATTCCTTCTTTAAACGTTCTTTAAACGTCCTTTTAAATGTTAAAAGGAGAAACACAAACTAAAATTTTCCAAAAGGATGAATTATGTATCATCACGATTTTATCTTCCATTTATCCATCAATTTGCATGTGTTCACGAAAATGCATGTTAATTTAATTATAATATCAATAATATAATTTTCTAGTTCTAACAAAAATTACGCAATATATCATACAATTGCTTTCTCAATTATAAAAAAAATTGTATTTAAATGATGGAATATTTAATTCTAAAATTTATTATGAAATTTACTTTTAATCAATTTTTTTAAATTATTTAAATATATTTATATTTTAGTTTAAATTTTATTTTAATAAAATTGAAATTTTTAAAAATTTTATTTTATTAATTTATTATTTTATAATTATATAAGTTTATTTCCATCATTATAATTGAACTGCAATTCCGTTTATCAAAATTATTAACTTTTTATATAGTATATGTTTTTATATTAAATTTATTAATGTTTTCATATAAAATCAACAAAGATATTATAATCTAGAATATAAAATTTCTGTTATAATCAATCATTTGATCGCGAATTTTCAAAAGAGATTTACTCAATATTTTAGAATTCAATTATAAGAAAGTCTTAAAAGTTTCCAGAGAAATTATTAAAAATTTGCGGAGAAAAGATCTCAAACGTGTTTATACGATTTAAAAACCTCAATAACGTTCGTTCAATTGTAAATAAATTGCTGAAATGCAACTTTAAGAATTAATCGGTGCAAGATCAATTTTAATCAATAACAGAGCTTCGACGATAAAATTCCAATATTTGATCTAATCTAATCTCGAGATTCACATTTTTCTTTCTAGACGTGCACATAACAAATTGTTGCAAAAAATCTTGATAAAAATATCCGCAACTTTTCCAGCATTGCATTAAAATCGTCGTTGTAAGGTTGTCCGATCATATAACATTCTTCGCATGCGATTATGTGTTATCGCGGATTTATGGCGCACATTACTGTTATTAATCATTGTATTAATCTTTCAACCGAGAGTCGATCGATTCTCAAAAGAACATATAATATAAAATCGGAAAATATCGATTAATTTTATCTCGCATATCTATATATTTACACAATTCTATATACATAGTTTTATCATATAACTGTATATCGTAATTTTTTTTCCATTTCTCTTTATATTCTGAGAAAAAAATTGCAAACTTGATTAAATATTTCCAACTTATTATTTTTTTTATTGAAATATTTAAGTATTTAAATTAATTAAATTATTAGTAATTAAATTATTTTAATATCTAAATTAAATACGACATATTGAATCTAACATGACATCTATTTAATTTGAATATAAAATATTTAAATACTTTCAATTAAAAAATAATAAAATATTTAAAAATTTCAATTAAAAAATAATAATTAATTAAAAATATTTAGTCAAGTTTGTCATTTTTTTTTCTCAATGTAAATGCATATAGAATTCTCTCTCTCTCTTTCTCTCTGTCAGGCTTATATTCGATACGAAAATATTTATTGAATATGAATCTAGCGAAAGTTGAAAGGCGTATGACATCTGACGTTCATGAGGGAGGAGAAACAGAAAAAGAAAAGAAAAAGACGTACAAAAAAGATGTGCATTATTAATGATCTTTCCAGAGCTGAGATCGATAATTAAATGTCCGTCTCGTGAACCGGTCCTTCTTTTTCGGCAGAGGCGAGAAATCGACTTGAGTCATTGATACTCGGTCGTGAACCTCCAGTTCGATGAGTAATTTCCCTCACCTTGACGAATGCCTTGACGAAGAGGCGAATGTGTGCATGGATTCGCAATACATGTGTATTGGCGAGCCACAGTCGTCTTTCGTTCTGGTCGTGTCATCGTTGACGGGAGGGAATTATCAATGCATGTGGCGTACAAAGAGGCCCATTGTCGGCCGCTGTCAAAAATGTTGCCTTCGTAAACAACGAATGTAAACGTCTCTCGCGCCTCTCGTGTCCGCGCTTCGATTTTCAGTCAATTTTTCCCTGCACGATGAGTCACCCAGAGTACTTAAAAAGAAACTAGAAAAATATAACGTAAGGAGAACAGTCCAGATAAGAATGTTGTATTAATATTATGTGACTCGTGCCGTGCCATTTTTCGGTCTCTCGTGCATAAATATACAGGGTGAGCCATTTTAATTAACGCATGTAATAACTAAGATTTTTAGAAAAATGTTTCCAGACAAAGTTTTAGCTTGAGGGGACCATAAGATGGTATCATTGGTTTGACACTGAAGAGTTATTTGAAGGTCACGTGAAGGTCACTTCAATTTTCTTAAGTTGCACCCCTTATTTTTATTACATATTCTTGTAGCGACCTCGAGAGCTTCAAAACATATAAATGTTTTTCCGTTAGTACTTTCCGAGTATAGGGCTTGAAATAAATCGTATTACATAAACCATAAAATATCTTGTAAAATATTCATTTTTCGATTATCTTACTTCAATCTTTTATGTACAAAATAATGAGAGGAATCAATTGGTGTAAAGAAAACATACAGTTGTTTTTAAGAAAAAATATGGAATTGTTAATTGCAAATTACATATTTTTTCTTAGAAACAACTATGTGTTTTCTTTACACCAATTGATTCCTCTCATTATTTTGTACATAAAAGTATTGAGGTAAGATAATCGAAAAATGAATATTTTACAAGATATTTTATGGTTTATGTAAAATTAAGAAATGATTTCAAGCCTCATAACTCGAAAAGCACTTAACGGAAAAACATTTAATTATAGTATTTTGGAAAGCTCTCGAGGCCAGCTACAAGAATATATAATAAAACATAGGGGATGCCATTTAAAAAAATTGAGGTGGCCTTCACATGACCTTCAAATGACTCTTCAAGGTCAAACCAATGATACCATCTTATGGCCCCCTCGAAACCATAAAACTTTTGTCTGAAACATTTTTCTCTAAAATGCTTTGTTTCCGAAATAATTGCGTGCGTTAATTAAAATGGCTCACCCTGTATATACAGGGTATCCGTAAAAAAACCGAACGTTTTTTTAATGACAGATCGTTCAGCCGCCATTTTCGAAGTCGATCTTTTTTTTCTCGGCGAATTCCTCCGTAGCAGAGTCCCGATTAGCGTGAGTTAACGCGATGTTTTTTTATTTGGATAACCCGGTAGAATCGATCGTGAGCCGCGCGTGTGCACACAATTCGCGCGAAACGGAAAGTCGTCCCGCTGCATTTTTCTGCACCCGCTTGTGAGCTGAATCGGGGACGCTGACGTAATTGTGCGATGAGTCAAGGGGAAGAAAGGGAGGACTCGCGGAGAGAGATACTTCGAATAAAAAAAATTGCGAGACGTTTTAACGAGAGGCCGTACGCACGTCACGTGACGTCGATCTCTAAGAATACGCACGAGGGATGCAGCGAAGGATTCCTAACGTCGTAAATGTCAAGTATGCATCGAGCTACCAAAGAATGCCGAGGAAATCTTTCTGATTGATTCGACGTTTCGGGAGCGATTTTTAAGAAATATATTAAGAAATATGTTTTTAATATATTAAAATTTATTATTTATTTTCTCTTATTATTTTATTTAATTTAGTTTATTAATTTTGAGAGCCTTAATTATTATTTATTTTTAATATATTAAGATATTATATTAAGATAATATATTAAGATTATTTAATATTTTAATATATTAACCTAGACCCTGTGCACAATTGTGCACAAAAACTTTAAAATCATTTGAAATAGTTATTTTTTAGAATTAGTTTTCCTGCGATCTCTCGGTGGAAAAAAATATATATATCTCGAAAAAAAATATATATCTCGTCGTTTTAAATTCTTCAGCATCAATAAAAATTAATTCAATAATGTTTTACATTATAGAAAAAATTCAGGTTTGAAAGGGTTAAGAAATATATTTTTAAAAAATATATTAAGAGATATAGAAAAAAATAGTTTATCTATAAGAAAGCCATTTTCTTTTTCAATTATTTAATATTCAATTATTTAATATTCAATTATTTCTTGCAAAAAAATGTAATAGGGAAATAATATTTTGATATAAAAAATATTGCAATTTTATTAATTCTTAAATCACACTTCTTTAATTGCAAGTAAAGTTTAATTAAAATAATGTGTATATTATTTTCCCTCTGTATTATATTCCTACTTTTAAAACAATTTAAGTTTAATATTATTATTATTCTAACGATGTTTTAAGAGCATGAAATTTGTGTTTTCGTTTTACTATCTTTTGTTACAATTCAAATTTCTGCCAATTAGTTGCGAATTTAGTTCTCAGGAATTTTGGAAATTTTTCGACACATGTATTATTATCTAGGTGCTTGTAATTGGATAACTTTCTTATCTTTTTCCGTTCAATGTCTTCACATTCGTCATTGCATTGAGGACGAAACAACCTATTTCCGGAAACCGGTTAGCCTTTTGTCGACTCTCTCATTCGCCAAGAGGAAAAACGAGTTTTCACTGCGCGTAACGCTTGCGAAATTCTTGTTTCCGGCAAATTTTACGCTCGCGAACTGAATAACGAATGAGCACACATCCGTAAAATTATGGCGAATTATGAGGACCTAATATTTCGTCTCAAAATTCACAAAACAATAGCAAAATTTAGAAAAAAAAAATTCAAATAATTCAATATTAATCGCATTTTTCGATCTGCCGATTAAATAATTTCGAATCGAATTTAATGAATAAATTCAGCTCTGCAAGTCCTGGATCTTTTTTACTTCGGTCACCCTGTACGTGCTAGACACGTCGCGTGGCGCGTTTTCGATCGTCGTCGTCGATGGACACTTTCCGGGACACGTCCCGCTATCGCACAAAGCCCGCATAGTAAAAGCGCGGGTTTATCTTACGATAATGAAAGGAGGCATGTATACCGAGGTGACATTTCCTGTCTTTTCCACGGAGGTACCGTTGGAGGTTTCACGCCGAGGCGATTTCGCAGGTTGCTTATATTTATGGGGTCCACGGCACACAAACTATTTTCAGCTCTTCACGTCGGGAATTTTTGTCACCAGAAACCATCTCTTCATCGGTTGTATTACGTATTTATTTAGAGAAGAATATAAGATACTTTTATTAAATTATAATATTCTTTTCTTATTATATTTTATATCATATAATTTTCAAATAATTTTTTATTTAGAAAATATAAAACAGTTAATATAGAAAACAGAATGCATCAGCCATTTTCTTTCTCATTTTTATTTACTATATTTTTATATAATAAGAGAAATATTTGAAATAATAATAATAATAATAATAATAATAATAATAATAATAATAATAATAATAATAATAATAATAATAATAAATTCTTATATTATATATTATATATCTATATTTTATTAATATTGTATTAATTCTCTTAGATCACTTTTAATTATAAATAATATTTCTCTCTTATATAATATTTCTCTTTTAAAATTTATCTTCTTTTTCAATTTCCTTATTCAATATATTATATATTACTTCTATCTACTAAGAATACAATATTTGAAAAATATTAGAAAGTAATAATAAAATAATATATAATAATATATAATATAAAATAATATATAATAAAAAATAATATATAATATAAAATAATATATAATAATATATAATATAAAATAATATATAATAATATATAATATAAAATAATATATAATATTTTTTTATATTATTAGAAAATATTGTCTCGTGCATTTTATTAATTCTTAAATAGTTCCTGGACGTCTTTAATTATAAATAATTAAATTATAAGTAATGTTTTCTCTCTACATTATATTCTAATTTTTAGAACAAAACTTTAACTCTAATATTATTATTTTATCATAAATATTAACAAATATTGTGCACATAAGATGAAAACGTTAGATAACTAGAGGAACTAGAGAGATTAACAAATATATTCTTGTATTAGAAAGTACACTTCTTATTGACAATCTACGATGCATTAGAGAAAGTCAAATATTTTTCATTTTCAAATATTTTATGTATTTACAATTTTATTTACACTTTTTTTTAAATATATATCATTTAATTTTTCAATATTTTATATATTTTCAACCTTTTTTGTTTCTTTAATTAATTTCTTTAATTAATTTCTTTAATTTACATTTTTTTTTAATATATCATTTAATTTTTCAATATTTTATATATTTTCAACCTTTTTTATTTCTTTAATTAACCATGCTCTTTGTAACATTGATAATAAACGTCACTCAAGCACATTGATTGACTAAACTATAAATTGATAAAATAATGCAAATACCGTTACTATTATTATCGACAAGAGCCCTCCGGAGAGATATTCTTATTAATAGTTAATAAATTAAATTGCGGAGGCGTAGAGATCTTACGTATTCCTCACCGAATCTTTCTCGGGAAACCGGTTCGGATTCAGACCGACCTTGAGTCTCGGTCATCCTCTCGGGCTTGAAGTTCAGGGCTTTCAAGGTGTTTGTTCGCGGTAGTGGCGAGCCTTAATAAGCTCCGTTCGCGGTTTTCAGACGTCTCTCTCTTTCGAGATAGAAGGAGAAAAAGAGAGAGATGTACATACATATCGTGTATAATAATAAACCGACCGGGAGAGCGAATCGTGCGAGGACAATGAGAAGAAAACGAGCAACAAGTAAACGGGTGGAAAGACCCGCGAGTCGATTTAACGGCGAACTTTAAGTAAGCGTCGACTCTATTTTCGGTTCCCCCTTTGAACCCAGCGCGAGCTGGGCACGCATGTAAAAGTAGCGTCATCCGGAAAGAACGGAGTTGGCACTTCTTTTGCAATATTTTAACTGATATTGAATTTTAAAATCATATATAATATTTTATTAATTTTATTTTTTTAATCATCTTTTGTATTATTTTATATTTAATATATTTTTCTTGTTTATTTAATTAACAACATGTAGACACATTCTTTTAAAGTTGGATGAGAGAACGTCGCTCTCGAGTCAATTTTTGTCTAAAAAAATTCGTTATTCCGATAAGATCCGATTCATTATTCGCGCATCAAACACATGATTTGCCTCATCATTCATTCATTATTCGTATTATTCCTCATTCGCATTAGCCGCTATTCACTTAACCATGGATCTCTTGATCGTGAAATACAATAATATGAAATACAAAAAATTTATCAATTAAAATGTTAATTGTATTAATTTAAATGTTCATTTATAGGATGTATATTCAATTTTTGGAATAAATTTCCTGTGGATTATATAATCTTTCACAAGTATTTTTATTCAAAATTTCAAGTAGAATTATTAAAGTAGTTTTAAAGATGCAATTTTAAAATAAGTTTATTGTGCATGATTTTTGTAACATAAATAAAATATTTTAATATATTTTAAATCTAAAAGATTTCATATCTTTTATAAATATATTTTATAAAGTAACTATTTATATATTGAATAAAATATAGACTCTAAAGTACTAACATTTAATACCAGCTAAATAATCATTATATTATTTAATAATATAAATTCTAGAAATATTATAAATTATCAAGAAATGTTGTATGTTATTTAAAAGAATGTGTTGTGTACATGTTGTTAATTAAATAAAAAAAATATATTTAATATAAAATAATACAAAAGATGATTAAAAACAATAAAATTAATAAAATATTATATATAATTTTAAAATTTAATATTAGTTAAAATATTGCAAAAGAATAGATTTCTTAAGTTTTCAAATTATTAAAAACATAGTTTTAAAACTGTTTTCAGAATTTCAAAATTAAAGTTGTTTATATTAGCATAAACATTTATATAAAAATATAAACACAAAATTATCAAAATTGTCAATTTAAAAAAAAAATTCTTTGAGAATTCAAGGAAAAAAATTATTCAAGAAACAAAAATCTCTTAGAATACTAGATTTTCAAAAAAAGCTGTACATCCCCTCCTTTCTATAAAAATTATTTTATATAAATAATAATAAATAAATTATATAAAAAAATATCTGAGAGAAATGTTATAAAACACTTTTCTTTCAAATTATAACAAATTTTACAATTTTACATCAAACATGCTTTGTAATATTTTTCATTCTTTGATATTCGATCGCCGATCGAAAGTGAGACGAGAATTCGTTTCGTTTCTCGCGTATCGAGTGCTGAAAAGTCGCCATCGGAATCGCTGATGCATAAATAATTTTTCGACAAGTCGCTGATCTCTCGGTATGTCGTTGTTATTGTACGTCGTAATATGATTCGATATCCGAATGGAAATTTAATCCGCGACGCTTACGTCAGTAGGACGAGGTTTTTTAATTATCCGGACGGAAAAAGCGCCCGGTTCCGACAGCAAAACAGGTGACTCGTTTCGATTTAGCCGAGTTTTATCTCGCGAATTATACACGATATATACAGAGATAAGGGCGATTTTGCGTGTCACTTCTGTCATTACGCAACCCGATAATTAAGCGTGTAGATTTGCGAATCGTGAAATGTCAGGGCGGATAGACCCGATTATTACGTGTGCATAAAGTGTGACAAAGCGTTAAAAAATGTCGGGTCAAATAAACGAGGTGAGCGAAGGTGGTGCCTGCGAGAAATTAAAAGAACTTGTTTTCTTAAAAAGTGCACCTTACTTTGCGAATTTGTGGTGCGCGTTAAAGAAAGTAAAAAAATTTGAATTTTTTTGAATATCTTGTTTCCTTCTATAATTTTAATTCTCTCTCTCTCTCTTTCTGTCTTTCTTTTTATCTTTCTTTCTCCCTTTTAATATAATTAATAATTTCTAATTTTTATTATACTTATGCATAATTATAATAATTATTATAATAATATTTTATTATACTTATACATAATTATAATAATTATAAGTTTTATTTATTATCAAAGTAATAGTATGATTTTTTTAATTACAAAATTGTTTAATTATAATTATAATATTATAATTGTTTAATTATAATATTTATTATTAAAATTTAAATTTCCTTATATTAATTATATTCAAGCGTTGTAGAAATTCCGACATATGTATATTTATCGGAAAAATTTGTAAATCTCTTGTTTCTCGTCCATGTAATTATAACTTTTTCTCTCTCTTTCTCTCTTAATGTAATTAATAATTTTGTAGATTTTATTATACTTATATTACACATAATTATAACAGTTATGCAATATCATTACAAAATCATGAATTATATTTATTTATATCGTTGCAATGTAATTATAAAATCTTCAAATCATAATATTCATTGCTACAAATTTTTTATCTTTTATCTCATTAATTGATCGAGCATTGTAAGTGTATTCAGAGAAAAGAAAAAATTAATATAATTGATATCTGATTTTCTCAACTTGTTTATTAATTATATAATTAAATACTTCAAGTGTGCCGGTCATTATAATCATTTAATCAACATCAATTTCGTGATTAGCGTTCATCAAAACGGAGAAACAAACAGACTCGCGAGTTTAAAAAAAGAATTGCCCTCTACCAGCCGGTGAATCAATTTGATCCGCGCTCCCGAGAGAAATGTAACTCTCGTTTCTTTCACCCCCTCCCTCCCTCCCACCCTCGCTAACGCATCCGCTCCGGTTCTCTATCCGGAGCCGTGTCTGTTGAACGATCTCATGCCGCTAAATACGCGCTTTCTGGGAAACAAACGCACTCGATGCCCTGCCCACGTTTCTTCTCGGTCTCGGTACAATTACTTGCGTGCCAGTTTTCGCAATGATATATATGCGACGATGCACGATACGCGATCTCCGGCATTCGCGACGATAACAAACCTCCGCGGGATCGAAAGCGAAACTTATTGTATATTTTTTTTCCTCCCATTCATTTTAACGTCGATCTTAGGAACAGTTAAGATCGCGAAAATTAATGATTCTTCCAAACGATGTGCCTTTCCATGTCCATTTTATTTATAGAAACAGGTAAGCGTGACATTATAACATATTCGCTCGCGTCATTTTTTTTATTTCGATAAATTGAAAGATTAGCTGCATTTTATTTTTAGAGTTGTTATTATTCGTAATTATTTTTACTGTTGTTCGTTATAATTTATGGTAATTTCATTCTTTCACGATTGTGTACGTGCTCTGTTTTACGCTTGTCTAAAACATTGATTTTCCCCATTTCCCATAAAAGATAAAATTGATTTTCTTCCATGAATTTAAAAAAAAAATCAAATTGAGTCGGATCGATAAATAGATATATATGTTCAATCACATATTTATTCTTTGTTAATTATATTACATATTTTATTTATACACTATTCATATCCATTATTGATTTTCCCCATTTCCCATAAAAGATAAAATTGATTTTCCTCCCTGAATTTTAAAAAATCAAATTGCGTTGGATCGATAAATAGATATATATGTTCAATCACATATTTATTCTTTGTTAATTATATTACATATTTTATTTGTACACTATTCATATCCATTATTGATTTTTCCCATTTCCCATAAAAGATAAAATTGATTTTCCTCCCTGAATTTTAAAAAATCAAATTGCGTTGGATCGATAAATAGATATATATGTTCAATCACATATTTATTCTTTGTTAATTATATTACATATTTTATTTATACACTATTCATATCCATTATTGATTTTTCCCATTTCCCATAAAAGATAAAATTGATTTTCTTCCCTCAATTTTAAAAAATTAAATTCATATCCATTATTCATGTCGGATATGAATAAAATACACGTGAGATAAGAAAGAAAGTAAAGATGTAAAGTTAACAATGCATCGAACCACAAGTTTTCTCAGAACTTTATATTTCCATGAACATTCTCAGTCTTATATCCCATTCATTATTATTCATTATCATTATACCGTATCATTTGAAACGCGTCACTTTCACGACTTTCGGGGATCAGGATTTCTGCCTTTGTTTTAAAATGAAGGAAGACCCGCTTTCTCTCATTTCCTTTTCGAGTACTTTTAATAAGCTTTGAAAGGAATCCGAAGATCCCACGACGCGAATTCTCCCTAACCCAATAATAATCGAATGAATTCTCGTTTGTTCCTATCTTCCGACACTTCCCAGGAATATGAATCAGCTAATATTTATGGAGCGGAGTCCCATAACAAAAGATCTTACGAGCCCATCTCTGACTGGACTTGGATTAAAATCGAATAAAAAATGATATGATTAAAATCGAATAAAAAATGATATGAATAAAAAATAATATGATTAAATGCATGATAATCGAGATATCACTGCATAATATCGTGCACGATATGATAAATTATTTTAAGAAATATATATCAATTTAATAAATTTGATAAATTTTATAGATATAATAATTTTGATAAATTTAATAAATTAAATTTAAATTTAATAAATTTTTGCAAATGTGTTAAGCTATTATATAAAATATTATAAATTTACGATTAAAAGAATGATCGATTATATAGCTTGATGGAGAGATCAACTTGTCATTCGCTGCAAAATAATGCATCGAAATGAGTAAGAACAAAGATGTTATTGACATCATGGTCGACAATAGCCTTAAATTCAAGTGAGCATCGAATCGTACTTAAAATGCAGTAGCGCGACGATGTAAAGACCTTGGCAGACCAATGACATTTTCATCAAAGCGATTAAAAACCGTTAACCTTCGTTTGAAACGGACAACGATTCTATCAAATGATTTCTTAATCTCTTCGCATATTCTATCGCATCTTTCAAAATATATATTTTATAGAATCTATCAAAAAAAAGTATATTCGTGAGGAAATTTTTTTAATAAATTGAAATTAATACCCACTTTATATGTCATAATTAGATAATATTAAATTATTAATATTAAATTTTGCGTTAATTAATTATGTTGCAAGTAAATACAGCGATTTAAAAAAAATGGATTTTAATGACAAAGTTGTTATTGAATTGAATGAAATACGAAAATTAAATTGCTTCAATTATTATTTTAATTAAATTAAAAATGAATGGTTTCAGTTTAATTTCGATGTATTTATTTGAATTTATCGAGGAAGGAAAATTTAAATTTCCGATTAATTTATCGTGTTACACAATCTTGCGCTCATTTTAATATCGAAAGAAAGGCAATCGGTTTATCACTAAATTATATGGAACGAGTATCTGATTAATTCGCGCGTTCGCCTGTTGAAAGTAACGTTGTTACGAAGTAATCGACGTGAAACGCGATTGTAGTGAAAAATAGGATCGTGCTCTCATTCTACGTGGACGATTGAAATTGCGTATTGTATAACAAATGGTGTATCACGATGACAAGATCGGCGACAAGATGCAAACAGCTCGGCCAATTTGCTGGAAATGACTTTACACGAATCCGCGAATCGCGAATCGTGCGATGCATTCAAGGCTCGTCCGTAACATTTTCGCCGCAACATTTACGACGATCCCTGCGTTCTTTCCTAATAAAAGACCCGAGACCGAGCGCGATCGTGATTTCTTCCCTCGTGACTCACGCAGTGATGTAAATTATAATTTATGCATTTATCCTCGAGTCGTACATTTCTTCTCTTTCGATATTGGAACAAAGTTTTAACACGATAATGAATTAAATTTTCATCTTATTGTCGATACAAATTTAAACACAGACAATCAAAATATTGTTAAATATTGTTATTAAATTTTACGTTAATTAATTAGTCAGTTAATACGTTGTTGCAATTATTTGGCGAGTTTGTAAAGATTTTTTTTATTAAAATGTATTTTAATCCTTATATTGAATTTTTAATCAGAATTATATACTACGAAAATTAAATTGCTTTGATTATCATTTTAATTAAATTAAAAATAAGGAATTTTATTTAATATTTTATTTAATATTAATTAATTTTATTTAATATTAATTTATTAATTAAAAATAAGGAATCTTATTTAATATTAATTTATTTTATAAATAAAAAAATTATCTATTGATTTTACTTTACTTTGCTAATTAAAATAATAATCGAAATATTTAAAAAAAGAAATTTGATCAGTGCACTCTTAGATATTTCTAAATATTGGGAGAATACAAGATTTAAATATTACAAAAATAATTCTTGTTTCACCTAAAAATGCAATATAGAGCTACCATTGTCTTCTATGGAATTTCTGTTTGGCCTTTTTCTTTTTAAATTCCATTAATATTCATACGTAAAAATTAAGAAAGATACTTTTTCATTATATAAATATAATACAAGCTAAAAATTAAATTATCCTCAATACATTAATATAATTTATTCTTAATAAAACTAAAATATTATTTTTAATATAAAATAATTAATAAATAATTATAAATAATTATAAATATAATTATAAATAATTATGAATAATTAATTTACTATTATTTTTAATATAAAATTCTGTTATTAAACGATATCTATCAGTCAGCTGATAATAAAAATCGAAGGAAAGAAAACAGAAAGGAAAACTAAACTGAGAAAATTCGATTTGCCTCCTTTCCCTCGGCCACGATCGCCGTAATAAACCGTAATAAAAATGCGTCGGAAAGAAAAAAAAAAAAAAAAAAAGGGCACTTGGCATACTCACTTTCGTTCCGCGCTTCGAGTAACTCTCGTTCTCGGGTTCACGAGCGGCCGTTCACGAGTCCAGAAGTGCGGCGTGTTCTTTCATCGTAAATCGGATCACTAGAGTCGTAGAGGAGCATCACCGAAAATCGCGAATCCGGAGTAAACGTCCGCGCAGGACAGGCGTCCTCGTCGAAGGATAACGGAGGATAACTCGCGACGCGGTTGTTGTCCCACCGTGCACACGCCACGGTGTAACATACGAAACTGCCGGTTTGAAAGAGCACTCCTCTTCGGTGGCATAAGGTGGCGGCGGTAGAGAGAGGAAGGATGGCAGGCAGCAGGCACAGCCGGCGAAGCGACTTAACGGGGAAGGAGAGAGAGAGGAACTCGTTCCTCGTGTGTGAGTGCGTGTATCGTGACACACGCGAGGTTACCCTGCGTGAACTTACGGGGTCCTACGGGGCCGTGGGTCTCCGTGGGCCTTGGAACGGCTTCAGTAGAGCTCAAGAGAGAGCAGAGCGCTTGTGGATCTCCTTTTATATTTTCGATTAAATTCTTTCGATTTAATTCCCTCGATATTTTTGGGATCGATTTAATTTCCTTTGATATTTTTTTTATTCTTGAATGAATTCTTGCGATTTAATTCCTTCGATCTTTCTTTTCTGGATGATTACGTCTGTCTTGTATTGTGTCAGTAAACTTGCTTTCTCACAATTTTAAATGAGAAGTATGATATACGTATAATGAACTTTCTTTATGTTTAATATGTTTATAGTATATTTAATTCCCTCGATATTTTTGGGGGATCGATTTAATTTCGACTTCGATATTTTTCTTATTCTTGAATGAATTCTTGCGATTTAATTCCTTCGATCTTTCTTTTCTGGATGATTACGTCTGTCTTGTATTGTGTCAGTAAACTTGCTTTCTCACAATTTTAAATGAGAAGTATGATATACGTATAATGAACTTTCTTTATGTTTAATAAATTCTTTATGTTTTCTTGTTTATAGTATATTTATAAATAATAATATAATACTCTTTTTCAGAAAATAAGGCACAGCGCATGGAATTTAAAGAATGTAAACAAATATGAATGAATAAAATCAATTTATGTAAAGAAATATATATATATATTTTATTTAAAAAAAATATATATAATATTTTATGTAAAAAATATATGTAAAAAAATTATACATGTTCTATTTTAATTATATTTTCTCTTTCTTTCTTTCTCTCTTTCAATACTAAATAAATTTCCTTTGAACCATAGATTCTTTACTAATTAAAATAATAATCAAAATATAAAAAAAAAAATTTAATCAGTGCACTCTTAGATATTTCTAAATATTGGGAGAATACAAGATTTAAATATTATAATTCTGATTTTTCGATATTTCTTTACAAAAATAATATTTACTTTTACTTTATATCCCTTTTTATATTTATTATTATATATTATTATTATATATTTATAATAATTATATTTAATTATTATTATAAATATATAATAATTATATTATAATTATTGTATATTTATAATAATTATATTATATCCCTTTATATCCCTTTATTTATAATAATTGTTATATTTCCTTTGAGAAGAACCCAAATCTAAAATCGATATTTCTCTTCTAATATTTAGCTTTCCTCCGTCACAAATTTAGTTATTGTCAACTTTTGGTGAACTTTTGATTATTGGTGGCTATATATCAATGTCAATGTAATATATTATTTGTAAAATCGCCATCTAACATTAGTAGAAAAAACGAAAAAGCCTAATCGCGAAACGATATCTGGTTGAATGGAAAGACGAGTGCGCATTTCCTCTCATCCCTCGCGTATAATTAAGGGCACTCAAGTTTGCGATGCATCCCGTAGCTATTCCGGAAATTCGACATTAAGAATCCCAAAGGCACTCATCCATCATGCTCGCCAAAACATCGAATTTCCGGCAAATTTCCGAAATCGCGTCACTTCGGGTATTCGAGCATTAAGCCGCATTCTCAATCGGAGAGATGCGCGATCGAATTCTTCTCTGGAAGAGAATAATAATAAGGTAAGAATAATAGAGAATAAATAATATATGAGAGAATTACACTGAGGAAAATATTCGATGAAAAAGTAACGAACGGATATTATACCGATCACTTTAATCAGATACCTGATCGGAAAGTTCTGAATTTTGAACTTTTTGATCAGTCATCCGATCGATATTTTCTGAGTGAATCTGACCGGTTTCTTTTTTTCCCCCTTTTTATTAATTTAATTATTAATTTTTTTTGATTATTAATTTGATTATTAATTTTTGATTATTAATTTGATTATTAATTTTTCCCCTTTTTATTAAAGTGATCGGTATAATATCCGTTCGTCATCTTTTCACCGGATATTTTTCTCAGTGTATGAATTTACGAATGAAGAATTTAGAAAGATCGAGCGGTGTGCTAAATTTCCTTATCTGATTATTTTGATAAAATTGTACTTCTCCCCCTCCGATCTGTGATAATCGGTCGATCGATATTTTCTGATTGGATATCTGTCCGGTTTCTTTTTTTTTCTGATTAAAGTGCTCGATAATATCCGTTCGTCACCTTTTCACCGGATATTTTTCTCAGTGTACGAATTTACGAATGAAGAATTTAGAAAGATCGAGCGGTGTGCTAAATTTCCTTATCTGATTATTTTGATAAAATTGTACTTCTCCCCCTCCGATCTGTGATAACCGATCGATCGATATTTTCTGATTGGATATCTGACCGGTTTCTTTTTTTTCCCCTTTTTATTAATTTGATTATTAATTTTTTTGATTATTAATTTGATTATTAATTTTTGATTATTAATTTTTTCCCCTTTTTATTAAAGTGATCGGTATAATATCCGTTCGTCACCTTTTCCCCGGATATTTTTCTCAGTGTACGAATTTACGAATGAAGAATTTAGAAAGATCGAGCAGTGCGTTAAATTCCCTTATCTGATTATTTTCATAAAATTATACTTTTCCCTCCCTCCCGATCTGTGATAACCGATCGATCGATATTTTCTGATTGGATATCTGACCGGTTTCTTTTTTTTCCCCTTTTTATTAATTTGATTATTAATTTTTTTGATTATTAATTTGATTATTAATTTTTGATTATTAATTTGATTATTAATTTTTTCCCCTTTTTATTAAAGTGATCGGTATAATATCCGTTCGTCACCTTTTCACCGGATATTTTTCTCAGTGTACGAATTTACGAATGAAGAATTTAAAAATCGAGCGTTGCGCTAAATTTCCTTATCTGATTATTTTGATAAAATTATACTCTTTCCTCCCCCCGATCTGTGATAACCGATCGATCGATATTTTCTGATTGGATATCTGACCGGTTTCTTTTTTTTCCCCTTTTTATTAATTTGATTATTAATTTTTTTGATTATTAATTTGGTTATTAATTTTTGATTATTAATTTGATTATTAATTTTTTCCCCTTTTTATTAAAGTGATCGGTATAATATCCGTTCGTCACCTTTTCCCCGGATATTTTTCTCAGTGTACAAATTTACGAATAAAGAATTAGAAATTGAGCGGTGCGCTAAATTTCCTTATCTGATTATTTTAATAAAATTATACTTTGCCCCCCCCCTCCCCGATCTGTGATAACCGATCGACGCCGTTGTCGTCGATGTCAAGTTCGCGGTGATGTAATTCCGAGTCCACGTGGACGATGACCGTGTCGCGGGCGGGGGTGGCAGCAGAATGGCGATAACACAGCGACATGGTGGTGGTAATAACAACGGTAAAACGTGTTGTGACGAACACAGCCGTCGCTTTCGATCGGCGACTCGCGCGACACCGACTATAGGAAAATCACCCCTGCCCCCCCTCCCCGCTCCCGTCCCCCTTCCAGGGGGCGAAGCGGCGGGTCAAGACTCACCCCCGTGTGTCAGTACGGCGCCGGTGGTTGTTGCTGTTGCACGAAGCGCTCTTTTACCCTCGCGGATGTTGATTCGATTTACCTGCCGCGTCCTAAGATTCGATAGATCGCGAAACGATTGATCTCTTCTTCCGGATTTTCCGAAAAGCGTCGAGGGGGGCGACTCGCGGGAAAGAGGGGAGGCATTGAGGAGGCGATTACGAAAGGGTGACAGGAAATTTTCCGGACGATACATGAAACTACGAATGTGAGTGCATTTTTCGTCAGTAGACTATACACTCGGAAGACGTCAGAGGTTGGAGCTCAAGCTCGATAAGCGATCTTTTTAATTATGAAAGTATCCTACGTGTGCGCTCTATTAGGGGGAGATGAGCCTTTCCTTGCGCTCGAATGAGCGTTTTATTTTTACGAATAGCCGATAATAATAGTGAGCGGAATATATAATAGCTCTTATTTTTATATCATTGTGAGATCGCACGAGAGGATAATGAACTTGATATTATTTTCTCAACTCGTTTTCTATATTTATACTTATATTGGAGTTCGTTATATTAATTATTAGGATTATTTAAAAATATTTATGAAATTAAATGAAATTAAAAAATATAATGAAATTTATTGACTGATTATTATTAATTAATACTTTGTTATTTATACTTTATTATTCACATATGAGATTATTAAAAATATATATGTTATATATATATGTAAAATATATATGTTATATATATGCTTTTTACATTGCATGCGTTTGCGAAAAAAATTGAAACAAAGATGGAAAAGATCATTTTTCTTTCGAGTTATCGTGAGTTTTTGTTAATAATCGCAGATCTTTAACATTTCTCGCAATTAAATTCCATCGCAGAAATAATTAAGAATAAATAAAAAGTGAGATTTGGAATAAATAAATAAAAAGTGAAGAGAACGATACGATATGAAACTATTGAAAGATTAAATTGTCATTTTAATCAAATTAATTTTAAGAAGAGTGATTCTCTTGTAAGTTGCAAGCCTGCAATCTTTTAATAACTTGTATAAAATATTTTACTATTTCTCTCGCTTGTTCACTTTCACTTTCACTTGTATAAAGTATAAAGTATATAAAATAAAATAACAAAGCGCGATTTTTTTAAACATCACGCGTTTATATTAAAAGGAAAAAGATTTCATTTTTTATACAACAATTAATGCAAACTGTTGCTTTCAGCACGATTTTAATTATATTTTCTGTCATAAAGAGATTTCTTAAATTATTCTAAGGTTGAATTGACGGAGTTTATTTTTTCGTTTTATTAGACCATATTTATTGCATTCTTATATTCTCTATATATTTTTTTTATTACATTTATTATATACAAGCAATTCTTTTTGTATTCATTATTTATTATGTTATTTATATACATAAAACATAATAAATAATGACAAAAAGAAGTTACTTACATAATAAATATAATGGATAAAATAAATAGAGAATATAAAAATGTAATAAATATATATATGATTTAATATAACAAAAAATTAATTAATTCAAATTTATAATATTTAAACAAATTTTTAAATCTTTAATCAGTTTATATCAATATTTGTATTTCATAAAAATTAAAATTTCCACGTAAATCAATTCTAAGGCGGTTCGAAGTAGCTTTCGCTTTAATTATGATAATAGCTAATTATCATCGTCGGCGAAACGAAGCTTGGCGAGGACTTGCAATCGAATCGAGAACAATGCGCGAAACGCCCGTAATTAGTTGACTATTGAATGCACGTGATTGCATAAATTTTTGCATTTCGAATTTGCTCGTTCACTGGAAAGATTCTCAAGAGATAAATCGCGATCTTGATTCTCGCAATAAATAGCAGTTTATACTGATATCTCTATCTCGTCGTCACGTATCTTTTTTTTCCTCGTATCACAGAAAATTGTATATGTATATATCTTTAGCAATATTTATATATTTTTAGAATTGTGTTTTTATCGACAAGAAAATTTTATGCCGTTAATATTATAAAAAGCGATTATGTAATATTCTTCCTCTTGCACGTGCAAATATTACATTATTCAATAAATACCTTCTAAAGTTTTTTTATTAAATATAATAATTTATTTTTATTAAATATTTTATTAAATAATCTTCTACAATTTTATTTTTATTAAATATAAATAATTAATATAAGAATAATATTATTGATTTACTACACAAATTATTTACTATAAAAATATAAAATTATAAATATTTAATTACTATAAATGAATAATATTATTCTTTTATTATTGACCGGGGACTAATATTCGAATAAATAAATTTAGCAGGTGGACGGATGGTGCTGGTGAAAAATCCATCTCCAACTCGCGGCCCGAGCCCCCAACGAGAAAATGCGAGATGCGGAAGGTCAAAAGGACGAGGAGGAGGTCGGGGCTCGCGCGGGAACAGTCCTGGCAATCAAACTGGTTCGCGAGGAAGTAGTCCGGCAAAGAGTGGCGGTTCCGATTCCAAAAGGAAGGGGAAAAATGCGTTATTGCACTCGCAAGGCAACGAGTAAGTACATCTGCCTCTTAATCGCGCGTCGAAAAAAATAAAAATAAAAATGTTACGAATCGATCTGAGTCGCATTACTAGTTTCTAGTTGTACAGGATATTTCTATTGTACTTTTTATCTGCAAAGATTTTTAATCTCATTAAAATTTCTGACATAAAGTGTCTGAGTTTTCTTGCATGTATTAATAATAAATTAATAAGAAAGATTACAAATTTATCTTTTTAAAGATAATTTAATAAAATCATTTAAAATAAATTTTAAGACATTATATTTTTTAATTATTATTCACTTTATAAATAATAATTATATATGTATACTTTGTTGAAAATAAGCTGTTTAAACAATTTTCAGAATAATATAAATTTTATCTGCAAGAAATATTTGAAAAAATATGTGTTTAAAATAATAAAAATTACTTATGAATATTAAATTCTTTCTAAAATAATCTGATACAATTTAGCTTAAAAATAAATTTTCGTTTCTTCAAAAATGATCTCTAAAAAATTTAAATTTAATTGAAATTTTAATTTGAATGATAAACTCATGAGTGACATCATCACAAAAAGCTTATCATAAAGCTTAATAAGAAATATGTTCATTTGTTATCAAATTGTATCTTCAAAAAAACATATCGATATTTTCCTGTTTCGTGGGAACAGACACGAAAGATAATATATCATTGAGAATTCTGTTAAAAATTACCGCGAAACAAATTTGCCTAATCGAGTGGCATAAAATGATTGATATATCAATATTGTAAGAATGGAAGATTAACGATAATAATCAAATAATTTGGAAATTAACAATATGGTATATCTCTTTTAATGATTAGCTAAAAAAATTATAAATAAATTATAAGTAAATCTATCGTAAATCTTTGTAAATTATGTAAAACATAAAATTATATTTATTTTAATATTCTTTTATACGCGTTAAATATTTTTCATATACACACATGTACTCTTATAAGTTTTTATTACGCAATATTTAGAAATTATTACATATATACACACGCTCGAGTATCTTTTCGTGTATTTTAGTGACAACGAAATGGAATAATGTATCAATGATTTGTCGTCAAGACGATAAACTTCGACGAAAAAAAAAACTTTGACTTCGATCGATATGACAAGTTAAAGTGTGACGTATATATGTTATTTTCACGTACATATGTGATGGAAAAATAAATTCAACTCAATTATCGTGGCATCGTGCTTTATCGCTTTGATTTATGACGATAACATCGAAATGATGATTATGGTGGAATTCATAGATAACATAAAGATTGATATATTTTTGTCATATATAGAAATATCCATCAACTAAAATTTGCAATCAATGCTCACTATTTTATGTACGAGTGACACTCGTGTTAAAATCGCTTACTCACGTAAGATAAATCAACTGATGACATTAGAAAAATACGCCATTCTATGTCATTCAAGCTGAAAAAGCACAACTGTATTTTTTTAGCGTATGACAAATACTTATAAATTTCTCTCTATACATGTAAAGGTACATTAAAAGATAATAATGTAAAATTTAGATTCACTGTAACGTAATATTGCAAGATTTCAATTTTAAAAAATTATAATTATATAATTAATATTTTAATCATTCATATAATCACATTATTATAAACATATAACTAGAAATATTATCAAACAATAAATGTATAGATTAAAAGAAATATAATAAATAGATGTAGATTTAAAAAGTGATGTAATAAGATTTATACATTAAAATATTATATATTATTCATGAAAAAGAAAGAGAGATGTTAATAGATAAAACAATAATAAATTTAAAATTATATAATCAATTTTTTCTCTTTCTCTTGATATAAAATATTCTAAAATATTTCTAGAATTTTGTTTATAAAAAAAATTTCTATATTAAAATATAAAATTAAAATTACTTTTACATGTCACTTTATAAAATTTTTGGAAAAAATTATTTAATAAAAAATATATGTATTTTTTGTGCTTAGTATTGGTTTTTGTACATGCAATATTATACAAATGGCGTAAAATTTCTTCACTGATGAAAAAAACTCTAGATTTTTATAAATATTATTTTTTTATTAATTATTAATTATTAATTATACTGATAAATTAGTTATCACACACACATTATGGTATATAACTTACTTTATTATTATTATTATTTTATTTTGTTTGCTTAAAAATGTGTGCATTTCGATTTCAATATCGATTCAAACGAAATTGCTCGATCGATTTGTATTAAAAAATATTACAAGGAAGATTGGCCTAGCTAGAAATTGTTTGAAAGATCTGGGACAGAGATGACGACATACGATGCGACCATCAAGGTGGACAGTAACTAACGCGTTTGCAGTCTTTATTCAATTTTATGTGGAGAGATGCTTGTGTAAACATTGCCGCTGTGCATCGATACGAAAAACAATCTACACGCACACAGATACATGCAGACATTTGCACGTTTACGATATCTCACGCTTCAACATTGCTTATTGATTACAAGATAATGCGGTTTCCGAGGTCAATCAATATATAAAATTATGTTATTACTAAATATTATATTATTATGTTATAAAGTAATATTATAATTGTACGTATATTTGAGATATAAAACTACTGCATTTTTTAACTATAATTATAATTAGAGAAAAAATTTTAAATTAAAAATAAATTTTGTTCTAATTTAATTATACTCTTAATAAAAAACTTAAATATAATTATATTTTTAATATATTTAATACTTCTTATTAATATAAAATACTAAATATTGTAATATATATAGAGCAATCAAATAATATTAAGTTATTTAATTTAATTATTATTAAGATGAAATTATATATTATTAATATAATTTAATTTTAATTTTTTTAAATATGTTTTAATAAAGATGAAAATATGTTTACATTATGTAAGAGAAAATAGAAGAGAAAAGAGAGGCGCAAAATAAGAAGATAGGGAATACGAAAATTAAAAAATAAATGAAAGAGCAAAAAAAAACAGGAATGTTAGATATTTTATTGTGTGTTGATTTTTTGCTTTTTTATTTTGTGTTTGTCTTTAATTTATTTGATACTAAGTATATCTGGTTTTGTTCCGATTTATTTCACTTTATTTCATTTTATAATTTACGCTATTTTACTTCACTCGACTACACTTTAATTCTTTTCACTTTAGTTTTCAAGTTCTAAGCAGACATTTGCTGTTTATAAACCAGGCTGTGAAGTGTAAATACTAGATATGCAATAAATATAACCAGAAGTTTGTCCTAAGCCGAAAGGCAAAGTCTATAATAAACAAAATATAATAAATAAAATAATATGTAAGCGAAGATAAAGAAAATATTGTAGAGAAAAATCGTATATCTGATTTTGCGATAGATTATAAAAAAAAGTATCATGCAACAATAAATCTAAATATTTCATGAAATAATGTCACATAAACTAAACAATTTTCTATCGCAATAGCTTCTTGTTTAGTCATAAATTTGCAATAGACACGCGATTGTATTTGAACAATAATTATGTGTCAATTTAATCTTAGGTAGTAGTTTCATCGCAATTACATAAGCTCATAATATTATTTCCTTGTTTATTATCTGTCATGATATTGTTTTGCGCATTACATTAAAATCAAGACTATTTCAGTTGTAATATCATGTAATTTATTATTATTTCGAAAAAATATCGAATTAAAGAATTTTAAAATTAAAAAATTTTAGAATTAAAAAATTTTTAAATTAAAGACAGAAGATATATCTAAAGAATTATATTATATAGAAAATATTTTTCTTTAATATTTGAAATATTATATAGAAAATATTTTTATATTAAATATTTTTTTCGAAAAAATATCGAATTAAAGAATTTTAAAATTAAAGAATTTTAGAATTAAAGAATTTTTAAATTAAAGACAGACGATATATCTAAAGAATTATATTATATAGAAAATATTTTTCTTTAATATTTGAAATATTATATAGAAAATATTTTTATATTAAATATTTTTTTCGAAAAAATATCGAATTAAAGAATTTTAAAATTAAAGAATTTTAGAATTAAAGAATTTTTAAATTAAAGACAGACGATATATCTAAAGAATTATATTATATAGAAAATATTTTTTTTTAATATTTGAAATATTATATAGAAAATATTTTTATATTAAATATTTTTTTCGAAAAAATATCGAATTAAAGAATTTTAAAATTAAAGAATTTTAGAATTAAAGAATTTTTAAATTAAAGACAGAAGATATATCTAAAGAATTATATTATATAGAAAATATTTTTCTTTAATATTTGAAATATTATATAGAAAATATTTTTATATTAAATATTTTTTTCGAAAAAATATCGAATTAAAGAATTTTAAAATTAAAGAATTTTAGAATTAAAGAATTTTTAAAGACAGACGATATATCTAAAGAATTATATTATATAGAAAATATTTTTTTTTAATATTTGAAATATTATATAGAAAATATTTTTATATTAAATATTTTTTTAAATTATTATATGAAATAATATTATATGAAAATTATTATATGAAAAAGCTTACATATAATAAAAAATTCCAAGTTGTGTGTTATACTCGTTTCTCTTTGAATTTTAAAGCCTAAGACATTTAAAAGCGTTCTACTTTTAATGACTCATCCTATGGGAGAAAGAAAAAAAGGGATGAATGCACGAACGATATATCGAGATATTTACGTGTATTGTACATACAAGGTGGTCATTACGATCGAATGTGACTGAGAGGTCGTACAGCAAGGTTCCACAATCGATAAACGACATCGAACTATACCGTAAACATGCGTCTGTTTATTATGTTGTCTCCACGTGTATGTGTGTATATAATTAATTCCACGAGGGAAAGCCGAAGAATGAGAAGCTTCGGGGAGAATTGTGCGATTTTTATAGTTATTATCGACTCTTGTAAGAGTGGTAGGAAACTCCCAATAGTGTGCAACACGATAATTATTATAAAACGATAAGCGCAAGGCACTCGCATGTGACTCAAGCATATGTTCATATAATATGCATATATAATAGAGAGGAGAAGACTGTTTCGAAAATTGGATAACTCCTTAAAAATATATAAATTAAATTGAATTAAATTTGAATTAAAATATATACTATTTATAGATTTCGAAAGTTTACAAATTTTACGGTGTAGACAGCTTCTAATAATAAATTATAATGTATCACGTTAAAGATGCAATTGCAAAAAAAAAAGAGAAAGGATAAAAAAAGTCTTTTTAAAATGTAATTTTTTTAATACGTTATTATTTTACTGTATTATTTAATAGAGGCAACGCTTTTTCTTGGAAATCGCTTTTGAATATGACTTATAATCGATATCTTCTTTTGCAAGTTCGTTTCAAGAAAACTAAATCATTTCCTTTTCTCTTGCATTGTGCAGACGTGCAATGTAAAAAAAGAGAGTAGAATATAAAATTTTATAAAAAAAAATTAATATTGACTCTATTTATAATTTTACATTAAATATAGATATAAGAGAGATTCTTTTTTAATATAAATATTAAAATAATAAATATTAAATTTTAATGTTAAAGTAAATTCTCTTCTTATGCTGTATCAAATATCTTATATAATTAAGTAAATTGACAGAAAGAAAATTAAAAAATTTAATAATTAAGATTAATGCAGATTATATGACAAATTAGAAATAAAAGAAAAAAATTTTTTTATAATGTATAAATGTATATTAAATTTGCTACGATAAATTTTTATAAATATTTGTAAAAAAATATTTTATCATGTGTAAAAGTATTTTGTCATGTGCGTTATTATATTGTATAATATAAAACAATTCTTAAAAAATTAGAAAATCTGTATTATTTGATATAAATTATTCTCAGGAGAAAAGTCACACATTATATTAATGTAATTATTTTGAACTTTCTATCCAAGAGGGACTAAAACGACTCTTTATTCTAAGAAATGTGATGATGGGAAGAAAAAAAAAACATTGAATACACTCTCAATTATACTTTCTTTCTGTCAATTTACTTAATTATATAAGATATTTGATACAGCAGAGAATAAGATTTGATAAGAAGAGAATTTACTTTAACATTAAAATTTAATATTTATTATTTTAATATTTATATTAAAAAAAGAATCTCTCTTATATCTATATTTAATGTAAAATTATAAATAGAGTCAATATTAATTTTTTTTTATAAAATTTTATATCTCTTCAATTGCAATTGAAAGTATTTTGAAAATCGTTGAAATCGTCGAAAGAATCGATATATTACAACGTTACATTCAATATATGTTTCAATATGGAAAAAGTAATTTCTCTCCTCGAACGATACAAAATTCATGTTCCCTCGGATATGAAATTTGCAGAATATGCAGTGTTCTCAGCGAGATTTGCAACTAATCGATTTAACGATTCGATATTTACCAATATTGATCCCGAATCACTAAACAGGCTTCTCTCGGAGATACCGCGATGTTTCGAAATGAGAAAGAAATCCAAATACACACACATATGTACGAGCCACTCGATACTCTTCGATCGGATCTCGTGAATTATAAGGGTTGACCGCGCGATTAGAGGTCAATCGAGCGATTTCTGTATTGGACGTTTGCCATCGCGCATTCATCGAACGCCCGTTAATTTGTGGAATTAGATCGGCGATCACGTTTAATAATAGAATGCCAGTGGGAACGATACAATGATAACAATTGCACAACCCCTATAATATTCTATCTACATTTATTAACTATAGAAAACTTGATGTCCAGGCAGGGAAATCCACAGGGTGATCTTTAATTATGTAAAATTAACAGCTATGCACGACATATGAATTCAAAGATAATTACTCTTAATGAAATATTACCTATCTTTTTATAGTTCTAATAAGTAATGATTATTCTCCTCTTTACTTATCTCAGATAAAAATAAGATTTTTCTACCGTTTTATTATTTAAATAATGTTTAAATATATCATTTATTAATCACATTATTATTTTTATATAATTTGCATTTATGAATTTCTTATTTTATCAATATATAAATAAATCAATTTATCTAACAAAATAAAATTAATGTACGGTGATATCGTGAAAATAATGTTGCTTTCAGGATCGGTAGCATCGAAAAATTGGTAGACGGCGATAGACGGGTAATCGCGACGAAGCATCTACTTCCGGAAAATAATATAAATGTCGTCGTCAGGTATATGATTTATTTTAATATTATTCAAATTTTTTTCAAATAAATTTAAAATTATTACAACGATATCTATTTTTTTTCTTAGAGTTCGTCCGCTCAGTAATAAAGAGATCAAATCCGGTGATGGGATGGCCGTGCAATTTCCCGGTGATGGACAAATTTACGTAAGTATGAAAATTGAATTACCTTGAAAATCATCTGTCGTCTTTTCAAATCAATATGTATCCTTTTTTACACGTTTTTCTGTCAATAAAATATTTAAAATATTTCAAAATTGACAAAAATATATTGCACGTATCTTTTCATTTATTTTGCAGTGCGATGTTGTTACGAGCAGCGGCGACAAAAAGCCAAAGGTGTTTTCTTACAATGTCGTTTTCGAACCGAATGCCACGCAAGAGGACATTCTGCAATACTCCGGCATTAAAAATCTCATTGAAATGGGGGTGGAAGGCTTCAACTGCACTGCGTTTTGCTATGGACAAACCGGAAGTGGCAAAACGCATACCCTGACTGGACCTCCGAGACTTGTAAGCAAAACAAATCAATTTTCTTTTCAATTCTCCCTCTTAACTATCTCGATTTTTTTTTAAATAATCGCAAATTCTTTATTTGGATTCTAACATAAATAACTCTCTAATTTATTTTTATATAAATTATACTCTCTAAATCAATATTTAAATTTATGTTAAACATATATTTAAATATTGATTTAGAGAATATAATTTATACAAAAATTAGTAGTAATTATTTATGTACAAATTAGAGTGTAATTATATATTTCATAAATAAAAAATTGACGAATCTTTGGAAACAATAACATTATTTGAATGTTCCGAGAGAAATGGTCGAGGTTTCCAGCTACGCATAGGCTTTTTTAATAGCGTCGCAATACAATCGTCCATACATGCAGAAGACAATATACGATATGTAAAACATATGGTGACGTTAAAAATCGATAGCTACGTAGTCAGTCGGAAGGTTAAAGTTGATCGTCTTTCGTAGATAAGATAATGCGACGTGTTTAAGTCACACGTAATGTGTTGTTTCGCGCAACTAAACGCGGCATTGAAATTTCGATAGGTCAAGTATATGTCATAAAAGACAATGAAAGGATCAACGAAAGAACTTTTTAAAATAATTTTTTAAATTAATTTTTTAAAATAATCAACTTTCTAAAATAATTAACATAATTAAAAATGATGAAAATATTTTGTCGATATTATTTCGCAATCTTATTGCGCAAAAATACTTTTTTACCTTGAAATAAAAAATACGGAATAGAAAGACTTAATTTGATTTTTAATTTGATTTAATTTAATTTGAATATCCATTTGCTTTGTTTAGCTACTAGAAAATGAGTAAATTCTAAGAACAGATTTTTGACATATAATAATTTTTGAAATATAATATATAATTTAGCTTTTCTCTAATATAATAATTGTAAGCTAGAATCTATTATTAATTCAATGTAATTTAAGTAAAATCATAGTTTGCAGAATTTAGCTAACAATTCTAAATCGTACGATAAATAAATCAGCATTAATTTATTTATTTCACGCGTGTTTTTATCGATAAAGTGAATTTAATTATTTTTATAACAGTTTGAGAAAATGGATCCATACTCGGAGGATCATGGTCTGGTCTTCCGTTCCTTCGTCTACCTGTTTAAAGTCCTTCAAGAACATGAGAATTGCAATTTTGTGCTAAAGGCATCCTTCCTGGAAATTTATAACGAGAAGGTCTGTTGATCTTTATTAAAACGATGATAAAATTATTAAAAGATTTATAAAAAATATAATAAAATAAAATATAAGCACATTACATTTTTACATGAATTAAAGAAAGCAAATTTCCTTATAAATTTCTTCATAAGATGATTATAAAAATAAATATATAAATAAATTATAAATAGGTGATAGATCTTTTGAATCCTGGGACTGCGAGAAAACCTCTAGCGGTTCGGTGGAGCAAAAAAACACGCGGATTCTTCGTTGAGAATCTCTTCACGGTAGAATGTGAAGAACTTGACGATCTTTTAGCGGTTCTCGAAGAAGGTACAACAACTTTAAACAAATAAATTTAGGCAATTTGACTTAGGAAGAAGACCATAATATATTCCATTTCATAAATTTGCAAAATCATGGTATTATAATCAATATTAATTAAACAGTTTTTATTGATGTGTTTTTATTTATATAAATTCTTTGTTTTTATTTTTTTCAACGATTTGATTTTATAAAATTTGTCATTTACGTAAATTGAAACAAAAAAAATTGCAACTTGTATAATTTTTTAATGCTATTTATCTATTTCTATTTAATTTTCTTTATAAAATCTCTCTATTAAAATTTTCTTTAACAAAATACATGAATTAAAAAGCTATAATATTATTATGAATTTTATTCAACATTCTGTATTTTCTCTTCTTATTGTAATTTGTCAATTATCCTTTTTCTTTATTTATCTCAATCAGAAAATTTTATTTATAGAATATTTTGATTCATATTTATGAAATGTTTATAGAAATATTTTTATAAATTTCTCAATGAAATATCGGATTAATTGAATTAATGTTATTTTTTTTGCAGGAATGAGGAATAGATCTATCGGTACGCACAATATGAACGAATATTCCAGCAGGAGTCATTCGATTCTGACTATAACTATAATTTCTGAGCAAGCAGTAAGTAAAAGTGATATAAATGTTTGAGGTCATTATATATATTTCCCACGAGACAAATATTAATAGTAATACCAGATATATCAAAGTTTAACATAAATTAAAATATAAAAAAAAATCGAACTTTTCGTACGAAAATTAATTTAAAACTAATTAATCCTCATACCATTTCTCGCAATCAATTTAATTTATTGAAGTAAGATGGAGGGAATGTGATATGTTTATTTCAAAATAAACCGAAATTAATTTTCTTTTTCCATTACCCATTAATTTCCGCTATTTCTGATCACGCAATCATTAATTTATAATGAACGCTAAAACGAGCATCTCTTATATTGATAGATGGAAAACGGCGTGTTTATCTCCAAACAAGGTAAAATTAATTTCGTCGACCTTGCCGGAAGCGAGATGACGAAGAAAACTCAAAGCGAAGGCAAGACCTTAGAAGAGGCAAACAACATCAATAAAAGTCTCATGGTATTAGGTAAGTCAACATATCATCAATATATTATTATGTTTTTCGATATCACGGAAAGAATTAAAGGATTCTTTTCTATGTGCGACAAAACTAATTCATAATTCGTAATTAATTAAATTGAATTTAATTAAATTGAAATTTGCGAAATCCGACATTTCGCATGCGATGACACGACACTTTCATGTATAATAAACGAGCTCAAGGAATTCGTGTCACATTTGTAGCGATTACTTTACATACTATGAATAACGATAATAATTAATTTATCGACATAAAATCGAATTAGATCTTGACTTTGAAATTGCAGTGAGATTGCGTCTATTATTTAGAATAGCTCAAGTAATCGATAGGTGCGCTATTAAGTTACTGACATGTGAAAAGACGTGTTCCGTGCCGCTTTCTGTCTAAGGAAAATAATCGATACACTTTCGCGATTACAGCCGCGAAATGAGGAATTTTTCACACAAACTATTTCTTAATAGTAGATACACAATTTTCGCAGCATCGCTCCTGAAAAGAGCGATATTTTTTTGCGTGATTTCTACAAAAATATCTAATTTTATCGATTTATGAGAACATGTATCCTTTTAACCGCAGGATATTGCATCGCTTCCTTAAGTGATGGAAAACGCAAAGGGGGTCATATTCCTTATCGAGATAGCAAACTGACAAAGCTTTTGGCCGACAGCCTCGCCGGAAATGGCATCACATTAATGGTAAATAAATAGGCAAAATAAATAAATTCTCTTTAACAATTTTCAAATTGATCTCGATCCATCCTAATCGATAGTATATTTCTAATAAATGTTATTTGTTATTATTTATGTAATAGATATATATCATTATTATAAAAATTATCATTAAAAAAATTGTAAATCTTCCTCAAAAAATTAAAAAAAGAATCGCGGTAGATAAAATTGGATTAAAAATAAATCCAATAAAAATTAAATATTTGTAATATTTAAAAATTAATTTAATAAATTATTTTCTACTTTAAGAATATCAAAAATATTTTATGTTTAGATCGCCTGCGTTTCACCAGCCCGTTCAAACGCCAACGAGACATTAAACACCTTGAGATACGCCGCGAGAGCCAAAAAAATAGCCACGAAACCCATTATAGTGATGGTAAGATCACGTTTCGGCAACCAAATCTTCAAAGAAATATGAAATGTTTTTCAATGCAATGTAAATGATATGACTGTAACTTTCAGGATCCACGCGAAGCTCTGATTCTCAGCTTGAAACGAGAAGTTGGAGCACTTCAAACCGAGAACGAGCACCTAAAAATGACGCTTCATCTCAATAACGAGGCTCAAAATATGATCCGTTGCGAATCCAAAAGTACTAATCGAGTTCTTAATATCTTTTCGTTCCGTCAAACTATTATTTTCACAAACGTCAAACGCGAGAAATAATTAAAAACTAACATAATTCTATACAAAATTTTCAATTTTAATATAATAATGAAAATTTCATAAAAATATAAGTAAAGAAACTTTGAAATCGATTTTGCATTTATTCAGTTTCACGATATATTTCTTAAAGCTTCTTTTTTTTTATTTACTATTAGTTTATCATTGACTGACAAAATTTTGTTTACAGCCGAACGACGGATAGCCATGACACCGCCACCGGTAGACTTCGACAAATTAGCCGAGATGGAGAGCTCGGAACTGAGCCAATTAATCCACGCATACATCACCGAGAACGAGGCGCTACGTCGCGAAAATGCAGAACTCTATGCCACGCGAGAACAGGTGATACGGGACCAGGAACTCGTTTGCCGAGAAAACGAGAGGCTGCTCAGAAAACTGGAAGACGTAAACTCGTAAGTCTATTTCATATTTGTCCGCACATATTCAATTTGCATTTCGAATCCAGGCAAATTAGAAACAAATCATTGAAATACATTTGCTTCTCGTTTCCACCAATTTTATGTTCAGATCAAGCTTCTAAAAAAGTTATTTAATTGGTTATATAGTCTTTATATATTATAGTTATATTTGAAAATAATCATGAGCTCTTTTATAACGACATTTCCTATTTCATATTTTAAATATTTTGTAAAATTAACAATAAAACGTTTAATTTAAATCTTTCGTACTCACTTCGTATATTGCCAATAATTCACATTTTGTAGGTTTTTCTTTCCTTTTAGCACTTTGTTTCGCAACGAATTCGCTTTCAAAGATTATTTATATACATCTCTCTTATGTTTCTATAGAGTGTGCTGTCGATCGCCCATAATACCGGCGAGGCCGTCGTATTCGGCAGAATTATTGCGCGGCAACAATAATGAAGACATACCTGGTGCAACCAATGTTTGGACCAATCCGAACACTGCTCCCAGTCCGGTGTATTCCTTTTCGAAGGTATAATCCGTACGCACCTGAAATATAATGACAATATTAATATGACAATAATAATGATAATAATAATATTTATTAGAGAAGAGAAAAATGTATTAAAATAATTTGAATATAATTAAATTAATTAATATAATATATTGTATTTAATTTTAAGTACGTACTGGATTATTGTATTTCATTAAGATAATAACGAAAAATAATAATGAAATCAGTAAGATAATGATCAAATTATTATCATTTAAAGGAAGAGCACATTCACTTCTTTTTATTTCTCAATAAATTAAGATATATATGTGTGTATCTTATAATTTATATCTGATTCAAATATATTTTTATCGTAGCATACAATCAACAGCGGATTATATAGATCGGCCGGTAGTATGCCGGAGAAGGTGTTAAAGGAACTCGATAAACGAAGAATTGTCGGCAGTTACAATAACATTGCCGAAGCTTACAAGGACAAGAGCAGTCACCGCCGGCACAATTCATGGGATAACAATAATCGGCCTATGATCAGTCCGGAACAGAGAATCTCTCCAGTAGATATAAATCAGTAAGTAACTTTAAATCTTTTAATATATATAATTTAATCATATTAAATTTCAAAAGAGTTTGTAGATAACCGTGATTAAATAATTTATTCGTATTTTTTATCAGCATTATATTTCCATAATTTAATTAATATTTCTTTATTAATATTATTATTATTTTATTATTTATTTTATCATTTTATTATATATTATTTATTAGTTATTATATTATTTAATTATTACTTTTTGTTAATATTATTATATTATTTTATTAGAGAATTCAATTATCGTTATATATTATTAGTCATTTTTAATTTTTTATATTTTTATGAAAAAAAATTATAGATTGCAAAAATCGTAAACATAATAATGTTTCCAAAAAGTTTGTGTTTTTATTTGTACTTATTTTTATTGTTATTCATTTATATATTGCGTTTTTATATTTTATATATTATTTTAATTTATTTTTTGTGGAATTATTCTTGAGCAAGTTTAAAAAGCATTTTCCAGCAAAATAATTTCTGTGAAAACAATTGCCTGAGTAATGTAAATGTATGTATGTATATGAATTTGAATGTATCAGAATGCATCAAACGTAGTACCTAAGCGATCATGTGTCTCCATATTAGTGACTAAAAATTTTAAAATATGAAGGAAAAATTTTATGTCCAATTATCAATTTAAATCGCGGATGTTTCGTATTAAATTGATTGATGTATTAATTGATATCTGAGCAATCTTAATACCAAAGATGAGAAAGAAAAAATTCTCCAAATAAATTTAAAATTTAAAACTTATATATCATTTTCCATCTAATATATTTTTATATACTTTATTTTTATATAAAATTTATATAATTTTTATATATTAGATAAAATATATAATATTATATTTTATTATATTTATATTTTTATAAATAAAATATATAATAATATTGTTTATTATATTTATATTTTTATAAATAAAATATATTGTATATATTATATAATATAATATATAATAATATAATATATTTTACTTATTAAATAGAATATACAATATTATTATACATTTTATTTTTAATATAAAAATATACATAATAATAAAAATATTCAATAGTATATTTGTACATGTAATTTTTATACAAAATTTGATTATATAAGAATTACAATTTATATGTCCTAGAATTATGTATTTCTATAAATAATGTGGAGATGTTAGATCAATTTTAATTTCAAAGAGATATGACTGAATTATAAATTTTATTTCTATTTCTAATCAATTTTTCGCTTTTCAATCTCTCAAAGATTGGGAGACAAGAGTCCCCCATCTCTGATTTTAAGAGCAAGAGACACATTAATCGTTGTCTAAGACACCACGTTTGACGCCTGCCACTCGAAATCCCCGATCCCGAGCAAAACCGACTAAACTAACCAAAGACACGCGCGGTGATAGTCAAGGTCGAAGGATGACCTTGCGGCGCACCTCGACGGTTCCTGAGGAGGGCAAGCCTCCGGCGAAAACGGGCGAGCATCCCATCGCGGATGGCGTTGTCGCGATGCCCGCCGAGCAATCAAACAGCTCGCCCGATTCGATCCTGAGCGGTCCTCTCGACGTGGGTAGCACCTCCGCTCCCGACACCGCGGAATCGGTCGCCCCCACCGTCCCCTTCCCGCCGATATCGCGCTCACCTTCGTCCCCCGCGACGTCGGAGGCGGAAGTTCAGAACCGGAAGTCGCAGTCGGGAGCCAGCAGCGGCAGGAGGGACGTCGAGGACAAGAGCAAGGACGAGCAGCGGGCGTTCGGAAGTCCGGTCTCCGTCGACGACGACGATGATGCGCGACTTTAGGAATCCGCGAATCTGAAAGTCGAGAAAAAAAATATATGCGAATGATCTCTTATTTTTCGAGGAAACGTTATGGAACCGAAGGAACTTTCCCACAGCACAGAACATTCCCTATAAGCAAACAATATTCCTAGGATATTGTATAAATATTATTAATTGTTAATAATATTTATACAATATTTTAGGAATATTGTGTCTTATAGGGTTGCAGCAATATTGCAGCAATATTATAATATTGCTACAATGTTGCTGCAATATTGCTGCAATGTTCTGTATGGGAAAATATTTCAGCAATATTATTAATATTAACAATATTATTAATATTATTGTAACATTGTAGCAATATTGCAATATTGCAGCAATATTATTAATATTGTTGTAACATTGCAATATTGTAACAATATTATTAATAATATTGTTGTAACATTGTAGCAACATTGTAATATTGCCGCAATATTGCTGAAATGTTCTGTGCTGTGTGGGAAAATATTTCAGCAATATTATTAATATTATGTGACATTGCAATATTGCAGCAATATTATTAATATTGTTGTAACATTGTAACAACATTGCAATATTGCACTAATATTATGAATATTGTTGTAACATTGCAATATTGCAACAATATTATTAATATTGTTGTAACATTATAATATTGCCGCAATATTGCTGCAATGTTCAATGCTGCATGGGCTCCTTCTCCTTCGTCCTCTTGTATTCTAATGTCTCATTCTGTCTGCGAGACTCAAAATCTTTATTAATTAATCAATTATTGTAAAATACACTTCTACACACGTATAAGTAGACGAATCTCTTTTCTTCTCAGTTTCTACCATCCTCGTCTCCAAACTTTGAAAGGGAGACGAATATTATTGTGTACAGAATAAGATAAATTAAATTTTAATTAGTTAGATAAATTAAAGCTGTAAGAAGTGAATGAATTAAAGTGGATTGAAAGATAATTTTATGCACATAATTTTTGAAATTATCCTTGTATATAAAAAAATAATTTTTCATGTTTATTTTAATATTTATCTGTTATATTGAATTTGTATTTCTTTAATATTTTTCAAATTTATTTCCTTTTATATTATTTCTCTCCCTGTCTCTTATATATTATTATTTATATATTATTTATATAAATATATATATTATTTATATATTATTTCTTATAAATTATATATATATATATTATATTTATTTCTAATATTTATTTCTTATGTATAAATTCCTATTTAAATTTATTTCTTGAGCTTGTCATAATTTTTTAATTTCATCAATATATAGAAAAAAAAGCGCAAGTCAAGTTAGTTCTTACTCAAAGGAAAGAAATACTTGGAATTCTTACGAAAAGTGGTATCCTACATTCGTCACTTTACAATGGCATTTATTGCCACTTGAGCGACAAAACAATGACGCTAATTGTCGTGTTGATATTCCACGAACATGCTATCGATAAATATCTTAATATTAATTAAGAATACTCACGCGAATCTGCGCTTCTCGCCTTCCTTCGCGATAACTCGATATACGTTTAAAACGTCCGACGAGTTTTCGACGACTGCGTCGTTTGAGCGACGCGCTCTGATTGGCTGCGCGGTCGTCAAGTCGCCTCGCGCTTGCGCGATAGGTTTCTCGTTGTGACGCGCGCTACGATTGGTTCTCGGGCGCTGCCGCGCAAGCGCGCCACTTTCAAACCTCTGCTTACGATATGTATTCTTCAAATCCATGGAAAGCGTTAAAAATGCGATTAAAACGTATAAATTCGCAATTATATAATTATAATGACGTTCAAGTATCGCTTGCAATAATTTTTCCTCACGAAAATCATCGAAATGCAAAAAATTTGAATTAAATAAATATTTATGCAATAATTTTTCTTCACGAAAATCATCATCGAAATGCAAAAATTAAATAAATATTTATGCAATAATTTTTCTTCATGAAAATCATCATTGAAATGCAAAAATTTAAATAAATTAAATAAATATTTATGTCTCGGTTACTTTTATGGGGAAAAATCACGACTTGCTTAGTTATCTGTATATTCTAGGCATATATAATTTCTATTTTTGTGGAAAATGTGTCATTGTAAGGCGGGACTTGCGTGATTCTTTGTCGACTCATTTCAATTCTCTGACGTAAGAAAAATGAATCATAATAATTTATTAGTTCATTTTTAATTGAAGCAGGTTCGTATTCCTCGAGAGCATTTGCTAATCTTGATTTCTGCTTTTTGGCTTTCACATTTTATCTTCTAGAATAAATTTTAAATAAAGACAAAACTGATAAAATAAACATATCAGACATATATTCTTCTTATAAAATTTTTTTCTTTCGTCTTTTTTTTTTCCCTCATTTAATACACTTAAATTACCATCTCGTTTGAAATGCAAAAAATGAATAAGATTTTTCTACTGCAAGGAAAATAATGAACAATATTTTTTTTATAAATTTATGATTACATTTAAAAAATTGATTACGTGCAAAGGATTTAAAATATTTTTCAATATTCGAATCATAGACATATAAAGGCCGGTATTCATAGTCCGTTCTTATATTTAAGATCAAGTTCATCTTTAGATATTGTACGAATTATTTTATTGGCTACAGATTATTTGAAGATGAACTTAAGATGATCTTAAATATAAACTCGGACTATGAATACCGACCATAGACATTAGCTGCTGATATAGGCTAAAAGGAAAGGATAACCATGATAAGCTATCGTTAATCATCATAAAAATTCTTTCGAATGCTATCTCGAAACACTTTCAAAATCATATATTATCGAGAAGAACCCAAGCGAGTTTTCCACGTAAGCCAATCAAAAATCAATGAAGGTAGCTGACGTCACGAGGACGCTGGCAGCGCTCGTCAAGAAACCACGAAGTCCCCCATCTACAAATCCTCCAAGTCCACGACGGAAATCTGACGCATCGACTCTACCAGCTCCCTCGTTCGTGACGCGTCCAATCACAGTCAATCAGATCGCGACAGCTCGAGGTTGGCGAGGAGCGCGACATCCACGCGTATACCCACATCACAATCCCGCGAATCTCCGAAAATCGTTCCCGAGATCCGGACGATCGACGGCGAATGAGAGCGCGCGAGGGGACGGAGGGATAGGCATCGGGGGCGACAGAGACCGGGGACCTCATCCCACGCGACGAGGGAGACGGTCGTCTCCGAGCGCACCCGAGGAAACGGTCGCGGGCGGCGGAGGGGGCGGGGCGAAGGACGGCGGAGTGGTGGGGAGGGCCGGGGGACGGCGGAGTGGTGGGGGAAACCGAGGGAGGGCGGAGTGGTGGGGAGGGGTGACGGCGGCGGCAGTGAGCGAGGTTGGTCGGCGCGCGTCCGTCCGTGATTCCCGACGTCCGCGGCTTCCCGTGCTGATTGTATCGTCGTCGCCGTCGGTGCCGAGGGTGCGGAGTCGTACAGCGGTCGCGAGATCGTCCGGAGAGCCGTGTGTGCGCGGGTGTGTGGGTGCGCGCGCGCGCGATCGGCGAGAGAGAGAGAGAGAGAGGGAGGAGAGAGAGAGAGAGAGAGAGATTGTGAGAGAGAGAGAGAGAGAGAGTGAGCATAATCAGGGGAAACAATCGACGGCACGTAATCCGTCACTGTCTCCGTGACTGTCCGTGAAGTCCTCCGATGTCTAGTGCTGAGGTGGTGGAGAGCTCCGTTGATCCCCCAGCCAAGAAGCGACGCGTTGGTGCTGCCAGCACGACGGGAGGAGCCGACGACGAGCCGAAAACGACGAACGTGGCGGAGATAGACATAGACATGGCGAAGAACGGGTCTACGAGCTCCAACTCCAGCTCGAACAGCAGCAGCAGCAGCGGGGGCGGGGTCGGGGGCGGCGGCGGGGGCGGCGGCGGGTCCGCTTCGTCGAGCGGCGCCGGCCGGACGCCGACCGAGATCGACGAGGGGCTCTACTCGCGGCAGCTCTATGTCCTCGGGCACGACGCCATGCGTCGCATGGCGTCCTCGGACGTGCTCGTGTCCGGCCTCGGCGGCCTCGGCGTCGAGATCGCCAAGAACGTCATCCTCGGCGGCGTCAAGTCCGTCACGTTGCACGACCACCAGGCTATGCGCAGTCTCCAGGAGCTCGGCTCGCAGTTCTATCTCACCGAGGACGATCTGGGTGAGGGAATGAGCTGGCGCGCGCGAGCGCGCGCCAGGCAGGACATGTCGCTCGGAAACACGTGAGATGGAAGGATGGAAAAGGCGCGCGCGCGTTTTTATGGTCTGACGCGGTCTCCAAATATTACAAGTCTAATTTATGTTAAATTTATCAGAAATCGTCTATAGACTTTTACGTATAATATACAAAGGCCTGTGATATTGTCTTATTGAAGTTTGTCTTGAAAGTGAATCAGAAGCGTACAATTAAAGCGAGCTAATCTCTGAATTTTTTTTTTTTAAATATGTATACATCTATTCTTTTTCGAATTTATCAACTTTTATTCCGAGTGATTTTTCTTCAACAATTTCATTCGACAAGAGAATTTTGATTAAAGCAGTTTTTCGAGGAATTTTAGGTGGATTATTGGAAAAGAGACGAGCGAAAAAAACGCGCGCGCGCGCTTTCATGGTTTCTGAGTATATTGGCTGTGAAAAGTTTCGAATATTTCTTTTAAGAAACTTTATGTGAATTGTAAAAGTAAGGAGAAGAGGAAAAATTATGACAAATTATGTAGAGACGTACAGTTAAAAAAATAGTTTACAATTGTATATAAAATATTGTACAGGAACTTTTTTTTCTGATTGATACAAAAATAATTAAAATTTTCGTATCCAATGAAATTGCTGAAGAAAAACCATTCGGAATGAAAGTTGGTAAATTCGAAAAAGAATAGATGTATACATATTTCAAAAAAAGAAAAAAATTCCAGAAATTAGCTCGTTTTAACTGTACGCTTCTATCTGGTTCACTTTCAAGACGGACTTCAGTGAGATAATATCACAGGCTTTTGTATAATATGTAAAAGTCTGTAGATTTATGATAAATTTGACATAAATTAGACTTAATATTAAGTATTTGAAGCACATGATGATATTTCTGAGAAGAAAATGTATGAATAATAAGTTTTTTGAACAGTATTTTAAAATTGAAGTTCAATCTAACGAAAAAAATAACAGTTCAAAGAAAAAAATTCTTTATTGCTACAATTTCAGTGAATTAAAAAATGTTGAGATATGCAAAATATAAGAAATTTTACAGATATGCAAAAATGACACATTCACGACAATAATCATAATGAATATAAGATACATTTTTTTATACATCTATCTAGCATTAAAAATTGAATTTCCCAATTGCTCCAAATTTCTAATTATAAGCAAGTGATTCATAAATAAATACAAATTAATAAGTTAATAAATTAAAAAGATGTAGCAATGAAAGATTATTTTTAATGATTCAAAGTAAATCAAGAGTGTATTTTAGCATTTAAAAAATAAGGGAAAGAGGAAAAATTATAACAAATTATATAGAGACACGTACAGTTAAAGAAACAGAGTTTACAATTGTATCTAAAATATTGTACATGAACTTTTTTTTCTGATTGATACAAAAATAATCAAAATTCTCTTGTCGAATGAAATTTATGAGAATGATACTAGAAGCTTGGTTCTAGTTGATAATAAATCTGCGCAATCTGAAGGATAATCTCCAGGACGATAAGATTTAACTTGAGATAAGGCACACATTTACTACCATTGTTTAACAAATTTTAATTCTATTATACTATTTAATTAAAGCTTGCCATTATCTTCACTAATTGCATTAAAAATGCCATAAAATGTACGTGCATTAGTGCAAGTCATCATGAAAAAATTGTCTTGCGAAATATTGCTTAAGTCATCTAATAAAATGTTTTTTGTTTTATTTGTCTCAATTAACAGATATCTGTGGAATATATGATAAAAAAAGATATTTTGAACATTATACGTTAAACAAAATCAATGATAGTTACATAAATAAATGCATTAAATAAGTGCATTAAATTAATATAAAACTATATTACTATAAAATATAGGACAAAACAAATTTGAATTTGAATTAAGAAATATCTAAGTCATGTACATATTTATAGATATTTATATAATTTATAATGTCATCAATTTTGAGATGAAAAATATTTATTAAGGAATATTCATAATCGAAGATAAATTTATATCACTCATATATATTCATATATAAAAAATATTTTTATATATAAATTATTAAAATTATTACTGCTACTATATTATATTTTGATATAATGTTATAATATAATATTAATATTATATTTATGTATAATTTTATATTTATATAAATATTACTACATATATATAAATATTTATTATATAAAAATATTACTACATGTATATAAATATTTGTATATAAAAATTACTACATATATTTATATAATATTATATACATTATTTATGTAATATTTATATAATATTATATTTTAATATAATTAATATTTATATAATATTTTTATATTTATTTTTATAAATTAACTATAATCTAAGCTAATTTATTATAATTGTTCTAGTTTCCTCCAAGCTATTTATATAATATTATATATATTATTTATATAATATTTATATAATATTATATTTTAATATAATAATTAATATTTATATAATATTTTTATATTTATATTTATAAATTAACTATAATCTAAGCTAATTTATTATAATTGCTCTAGTTTCCTCCAAGCTAGAACAATGGCTGGAAGGAACAAAAGAATCGATGACGTTAAAATGAAACTTGTTCGACAGGTAAGAATCGCGCGGCCGCGTGTTGCCAGCGGCTGTCGGAGCTCAACAACTACGTGCCTACTCGCCACTACTCCGGTGACCTGACCGAGGCGTACCTGCAGCAATTCAAGATCGTGGTGCTGACGGAAACGTCGCTGGCCGAGCAGCAGCGCATTTCACGGATCACCCGCGCCAATGGAATCGCCCTCATCATCGCCGACACTCGTGGCCTCTTCTCCCAGGTGTTCTGCGACTTCGGCGACACTTTCACGGTAGTGGACACGAATGGCGAGCCACCTGTGAGCGCGATGGTCGCCAGCATTTCCCGCGACAGCGAGGGCGTCGTCACTTGTCTCGATGACACCCGTCATGGGATGGAGGATGGTGACTACGTCACGTTCTCCGAGGTGCAGGGTATGGTCGAATTGAACGGTTGCGAGCCGATCAAGATCAAGGTGTTGGGGCCGTACACGTTCAGCATCGGCGACACTTCCAGGTGAGGCGTGTGAGCCTAGATGTAAATATGTTCGTTATTCCTTGCCAATTTATCATCGCAATAATATTTCCAATAGTACTTGTTTCAATTTAACAAATACACGATCAGGATCTGATCAAACAAATTGAATATCTCTCAGGTTCTCCGAGTACGTGCGTGGTGGTATTGTAACCCAAGTCAAGATGCCCAAGACCTTGTGCTTCGCACCGTTGGACGTGGCCCTGAAGAAACCCGAGTTCCTCGTCACAGACTTTGGCAAATTTGATTATCCGGAACAACTGCATCTGGCCTTTTTGGCGCTGCATCAGTACAGGGACAATAAACGTGCGATGCCGCGATCATGGAATCAGGCAGATGCCGACGAGTTTGTCACTATCGCTGAAGAAGTTAAGAATAAATACGGTTTCGATACCGAGATCAATGGTGAGCTGCTGCGAACGTTCGCCAAGGTATCTGCCGGCAATTTGAACCCCATGAACGCCACGATCGGCGGTATTGTCGCTCAGGAAGTCATGAAAGCTTGCTCCGGCAAGTTCCATCCCATATATCAATGGCTCTATTTTGACGCCATTGAATGTCTACCCACCGATTGTTCGGAACTCACCGAGAAGGAATGCGCTCCCAGCGGGCACCGTTATGACTCTCAGGTACAATACAAGGAGCGAATAAATATATTTAATTAAAATCCTCTCTTCTCTCACATCCAAATAAAGAGAATTTAAAGAAAATTAAGTGTTAGACAAGTTTGTAAACCAAAAAAGCATTAAATATTAATAAATATATATATAATAACATATATACAGAGTGTTTCAGACCACTCGTATCACCCATTTAAAAACTAGAGAAGTGGTTATTTCAAAAAAGTAAAAACATTTTCTTTATAAATCGGGTGCGCTCTACCGAATGGTGATATTGTCGACTTCTGGCTCCGGCCGGAAATAGACGATTCAGAAAGTGCATTTTTTAAAATGGAATCCCCTATTTTTCATTGCATATTCTTGTAGCTTACCTCGAGAGCTTTCCAAAACATTATAATAAATTATTTTTGCATAAAGTACTTTTCGAGTTATGAGGCTTGAAATCATTTCTTAATTTTACATAAACCATAAAATATCTTGTAAAATATTCATTTTTCGATTATCTTACCATAATACTTTTATGTACAAAATAATGAGAGGAATCAATTGATGTAAAGAAAACAGTTGTTTCTAAGAAAAAGTATGGAATTGTTAATTGCAAATTACATATTTTTTCTTAGAAACAACTATGTGTTTTCTTTACCCAATTGATTCCTCTCATTATTTTCTACATAAAAGTATCAAGGTAAGATAATCGAAAAATGAATATTTTACAAGATATTTTATGGTTTATGTAAAATTAAGAAATGATTTCAAGCCTCATAACTCGAAAAGTACTTCATGCAAAAATAATTTATTATAGTGTTTTGGAAAGCTCTCGAGGTAAGTTACAAGAATATGCAATGAAAAATAGGGATTCCATTTAAAAAAATGCACTTCCGGTCTGAATCGCTTATTTCCAGCCGGAGTCAGAAGTTGAAAATATCACCATTCGATAGAGCGTACCCGATTTATAAAGAAAATGTTTTTACTTTTTTGAAATAATCACTTTTCTAGTTTTTAAATGAGTGGTAAAGGGAAGTCTGAAACACCCTGTATAATAAAATTATATAATAAACTGTGATAAAATTATATAATAAATTATATAATAAAATTTTAATTGCTCGATAATTATTAATTCCACTGTTTCTCTTTCAGGTGGCTGTTTTTGGCAAAAAATTCCAGCGTAAGCTCGGCAACTTGAAATACTTTGTGGTGGGTGCTGGCGCGATCGGTTGCGAGTTGTTGAAAAATTTTGCGATGATCGGCGTGGGCGCGGAGAATGGTTGTGTCACGGTAACTGATATGGACCTGATCGAGAAGTCCAATTTGAATCGACAGTTTCTGTTCAGACCGTCGGATGTGCAGCAATCCAAGTCGTCGACCGCGGCCAGAGTCATAAGAGGCATGAACCCGAACATGAATGTAGTCGCGCATGAGAACCGGGTATGTCCGGAAACGGAGAAGATCTACAACGACGACTTCTTCGAGGTGCTGGATGGCGTGGCAAACGCGCTCGACAATGTAAACGCTCGCATCTACATGGATCGTCGTTGCGTGTACTATCGTAAACCCCTTCTCGAGTCCGGCACCCTCGGCACCAAGGGCAATACTCAAGTAGTTGTGCCATTCTTGACCGAATCGTACAGCTCGTCGCAGGATCCTCCGGAGAAAAGCATTCCTATCTGCACTCTGAAGAACTTCCCCAACGCCATCGAGCACACCTTGCAGTGGGCCCGCGACAGTTTCGAGGGACTGTTTCGTCAATCGGCGGAGAACGCAGCTCAGTACATCTGCGATCCACAGTTCGTCGATCGGACGCTCAAGCTGCCCGGTGTGCAACCTCTTGAAGTATTGGAGTCTGTTAAAACGGCCTTGGTGGACGAGAAACCGCACACCTTTGCCGATTGCGTGGCTTGGGCACGTTGTCATTGGCAGGAGCAATATAGCAATCAAATCCGCCAGTTGCTGTTCAACTTCCCGCCTGATCAGGTGACCTCGAGCGGTCAGCCTTTCTGGTCCGGCCCGAAACGTTGCCCGGATCCGTTGGTGTTCGATGTCAACGATCCCTTACACATGGACTATATTGTCGCCGCTGCTAATCTCAAGGCCAAGGTTTACGGAATACCTATTAATCGCGATAGAGAGGAGATTGCCGAAATTCTCGCCACCGTCAAAGTACCGGAATTTACTCCTAAATCCGGCGTCAAGATCGCTGAAACAGACTCACAGGTAAAAAAATATTATATAAGAAATATTATTAATTACCTAAAAATAATATTTCGAATCATTCTTCAAACTGGCAAAAATTTTAATTTTTTATACAAGTGTATTATTTAAAATTCTCGCAAATCTTTGAAATCTTGTGTAAATAGTAAAGTATATTGAAATGCAAGGCAAAAAACTTGACAAAAATTTGTTTTTTTTTTTAATTTTAAACAAAAAACATTATTAGAACAATGTTTTTAGTTTTATTTGTGTTTTTAAGTAAAGTAAAAAAAACATGTTTTAAACAAAAAAAGCATGTTTTAAACAAGCAAAAAACACTTAATAGCTTTGATCTTTGTAAATATTTAAATTTTTCACTAGCGTTAAACTGTAAATAACGTCGCCAAAATTGACAACGCTATTAAAAATATAAATAATAAAATAAAAATAATAAGATGGGTATTATTTTAGCAGTATATTTATTTTTGGATATTAAATAACAATCAGTACAATAAAGATTACTTAGAAGATATTGATTGACTTTACATTTTATATTTTAGCATTTTAAATTAATAGTACTAATATAACTCATAGCAGGTCAGTAGTTCTAAAAAAAAGTTCTAGTTAATAATATTTAATATATAAAACTGATTCCTTTCCTATTCTTATTAAGTAACCTCATGCTTAACTCTCAGCATAAATTATAAATAAAAGAAAAATAAAAAACAATTCTTCTTTTTAAAAGAAGAACTTTTTTTTAGAACTATTGACCTGCTATGAATTATGTACTATTAATTTAAAATGCTAAAATGTAAAATGTAAAGTTAAAATCAGTCAATATCTTCTAAGTAATCTTTATTGTATTGATTGTTATTTAATATCCAAAAATAAATATTCTGCTAAAATAATATCCATCTTATCATTTTTATTTTATTATTTATATTTTTATATCTATATGTTACATAAATATAGATTATAAAAAACTAAAAACACTAAACCAAAAACTTTTTTGCAATATACACATTTATTAATTTTTATTTGTTTTTGATTTTTTTTACAATTTCTTTTTCAAATCATATATCAATCATATATTTGCGATATTTTCAACGATTTTAAACAGTAGTTTAAAATAGTTTAAAACAAAAATGTTTAAAACACTGTCCACTGTTTTAAACAAGTTTTAATCAAACAGTTTTAAACACATTGTTTAAAACATGCCAATCCTGTTGAAATGAGAATTTTTTCATCGATATTATACAGAATGAAATGATAGGAGACTAAGAGATCGACTCTGTTTGCAGGTGCAAGTGTCAAATGGCAGCGGTAACATCGATCACGAGCGACTGGCGCAATTGCAGGACGAATTGCCGAAGATTGAGGAACTAAACGGCCTGGCGATATATCCGCAGGATTTCGAGAAGGACGACGACACCAACTTTCATATAGACTTCATCGTCGCGGCATCAAATTTGCGCGCCACCAATTACAAAATCTCACCGGCCGATCGGCACAAGAGCAAACTGATCGCCGGCAAAATTATCCCGGCAATTGCCACTACCACCTCGGTAGTGGCCGGTCTCGTTTGTCTGGAGCTGTACAAGCTAACGCGAGGCGTTCGCGACTTATCCCTATACAAGAATGGCTTCGTGAACCTGGCACTACCGTTCTTCGGTTTCAGCGAACCAATCGCCGCTCCTAAGCTCAAGTACTACGACGTCGAGTGGACGCTGTGGGATCGCTTCGAGGTGAAGGGCGAACTGACGCTCAAGGAGTTCCTCGACTACTTCAAGGAGCGTCACAATCTCGAGGTGACTATGCTGTCGCAGGGTATCTGCATGCTGTATTCATTCTTCATGGCAAAATCCAAGTGTCAGGAGCGCATGGGACTGCTCATGTCGGAGGTAGTGAAGAAAGTGTCGAAGAAGAAGCTGGAGCCGCACGTGCGCGCACTCGTGTTCGAGTTATGTTGCAACGACGAGGACGGGAACGACGTCGAGGTGCCGTACGTGCGTTACACTCTGCCCTGACTCGCCCGCTCAACCTCCGATCGCGCCAGATGATGTCTACTTAACTGAGACACTTAGCCGGCGTACATCTAGTGATTTCTACAAATTTCTATTTTACGACGATGTAATACAACACAGAGGAGACGTTACCGCTGCCGATCCTCGTCTATGAACATCTGTATGAGGCACTCTCTTTCTTTCTCTATATTTTTGTTTTTTTTCTTCTTCCTTCTGCCGCGTCCGGCAAAACGTTTCTTAACCGCCAGCGCTTAGTAGTAGTGATTTCAAGTAGCAAACGCGTGCAGGGTCGAATTTTTTTCGTTTGTTTTAGTGAATAAGATTAGGGCAAGCTTTTTGACTCCGGGTTTTCTTGAGCAGTCCTTACAAACATGCTACATTATAGTATCAGAGACGCAAAAGAATTGTTCTCGTTTGCATATTCCTTCGAAATAAGCATCTAGGAATGAGTGATCTATTTCTATATTTTTCTATAAAACATTTTAGTTGTAGGATGCCTTCTTTTAATTTGTGAAAAACACAAAGCAAATAAAAAGAATAATGTAAAAGTTTATTTTTTCAATTAATTTTATCACAACTTCTTAATTATGTAAATTAATAATACATATAAACCAACGGATAAATTGAATAAATTTAGGGTAGATCGTAAAATTATATTGCAAATTTCTCATTTATTTTGATATCCGCAAAAATAAAATCGATTCTTTATTTCTGATATAATTGATTATTATTTTGTGGAGGTTCTCGGATTTGGTTTCCTAGTTAACATTTATTTTTTCTTTGCTCTATATCTTATTTCAGTCAGCTCACAACACACTATAAAGCGTCGAATATAGAAAAGAAGAAGAAGAAAAAGAATAAGCGAAGCCGCATATTGATAACTGAAATTTTTACGAAGAAGAAAATACAGTTCAATTTGCGTAGAAAATCTTTAACGAGATGATTACTCTTTTCTAGTTCATTATTACACAGATACATATACACACACATACATACAAATACACATGTTATATTGTATAGAATCGGATGTAAATTAAACTATATAGATAAAACGACAAAATATTCGAGAATCTTTAGACCGATATTAATTAGCTGAGTCCCTTTAAACGCAATTTCATAGAGAAATGTGTGAATAATCAGTATCGAATTTTTTAGTGGACGCGGTACGCGATCTTGCCTTTTGTTTGGATTCCTTGTTAAAAAAATTGCTATTTTAATAGCAAGGGAGCAATTACTTGATACACCCTTTTTTTGTCTTTAATTTCCTTTTAACATTCTCGCTAATCTCAGAATCAATATACGCGTGCAGTTTATATAATTATGTCGTTCATTTAATTTATCCGCTTCGCAACGTCTTTCTCGAATAATAATAATAATAATAGTAATAATATTAATAATAATATAATAATAATAATAATAATAATGGATAAACTATTGGCTAAGGCTGGTTGTTGTTACGACGGATACACTGCATTTAAATTTATAAAAAGATGTCTTTGAAGGAAAGAGAAGCTTCTAAAAAAAAAAAAGAAAAAAAAGGAAAATGAAAATAATAGAAAAACAAATTGCATACACTCTAGAACTCTAGACCAAGGGAGATAAACAAAAATGAAAAAAGGAAAAATATTTTGTTAATTTTAGGATATAATGCGGATATTTATTATGTATCATTTCTCTCGTCGATAGATAACAAATAGATGTGTTTGGATTTCAAGAAGTATGAAGTATAATAATGTGAAAATAAAATGGAAAATATCTCTGTGCGTTTTGTTTACAATGGTACCTTCAAATTAGTCTTTAAACTAATTTGTTTTATTTTGCCCCGCAAATTTTGCCTCGATAAATAAACGCAATATCAAGGAACTAAATTAATTCTGAATGTAAATTTTTTTTGAATATGTAAAGGAACTAAAATTATATATTATTTTTTCCATGTGATAAAAATTAATTTATCACATCTTATTATTCTTATTATGAATTAATATAATGATTATTTTCGTATATTTTGAAAAAATGTAAAAAAATATGTCTTAAAATCTCTTTAAATTTGGCCTGTAATCTTGATATCCCTTTCACCTTCATCCTCCACGCACCTTCTCACAGATATTAATAAACACTGTTATCATAAATATTATCAGCAGACCAGATTTTTCATGCATACGCGACAATATAAATACGCGTAAAAAATTTGACAATCTTTAAGAAATAGAATCATAAAAAAGTAAAAAATTATATAAATATATATATTTGTTTTCTTAAGCTTTAATATAAATATCGAATACGTTATGCAAAATAATATTTAATACATATGTATTAATCATTAAAAATTCGAAAATTCACGTGCCTTTAAAGATATTATGACGTCATGATATATTATATATAGGTGAATTCATAAAAATTATTTATATAAAAATATAACACTACAAAAATTAAATTAATTAATAGAAATTAATTAGAAGAAATATTTTCCGTTATATATTTATTTATCATTAAACATCAAAATGATATTTCCAACATAAAAAGATGCAATTAACGTTTCATTAAAATCTCGTTAAATTTAGTTTATCTAAATTTTTTGTATTTTTCTCCTTGAAACACGAAATATTTTAGGATATTTTTTATTATCGTGTTCACACACACATGCATCCTCTGGCACGAACGGTATCTATAAATACTCTTTCGATTTTTTAATCATAAATTATTAATATATCGAGAGGTCATGAATTAATGGCGGGCATTCTGTTGAAATCTTGATGCTTCTCAAAATTATTCTTATTTTAAATTGTTTTCATATTATTATATATTATAATAATTCTATGGCAAATATTATAATATATTTTTTATAATAATTTTTTAATTTATAATTATTTATAATTATTATAATTATTATAATTATAAAATTATAATTATAATAATTAAATTATAAATTAAATTATAATTATTATAATTATTTATAATTATTATAATTTTTTAATTTATATTTTTTATAATAATTTTAGAATTTCTCTCTTTCATTTGGAATAAAAAAAAAAAAAAATTACTCCATTTGACATAAGAGAGTGTAATTTAAAAATACACCTCTTATAAAATAAACATATATATAATATATATTTCGATGTACATAGGAAATCGAAGTACATACATAAGAAATCTTTAGAAATAGATTTATCATAGATTTATCATATATATATATTGACATCCACGTTCATTGGCTGCTCCGTTTATGGCCAGCCAATGAAACGTACGGCGCTTTACGCGGTAATGCGGCCTAATCTAACCTTTTCACGGACGAATCGCAAGAGAAACGATAAGTAACGATGGTGTGTGTGGATCGTGATATGTGGATCGAGGCCGTTTTTTTTTTTAAGGTTATCACGCGCAACGCTTGTCACCTGCAATAAGCGTTGGAGGAACCGTCAAGTATTACATGATGGGAGCGAAACGCCTAATTTACATTTGTTCCCTGATTTTCGTTTACTACCTCTCAGCTGTTTCCTGCGAAATCGAGCCTCGTTATGATGAGAAACTTGAACTGGCCGCGACGTCGACAGTGAGTTATCTCGATAATCTTTCAAATCTTTTTGTCTGTAATTTATTAAAAAAAAATTTTGTTCTTGAAAAATTTTATTAAATTCGAAGGAAAACATTAAAGAGCGATTTTGGTGCGTTTATAATTCTTCTGGCTGAATTTTAAAGAAAACGTCAAAAGAGAGCTCTTGAAATCTACATCCTTCCAATGCTTTGGAAAATTCTTCAGATAAGCTTAATTTTTGAAAAGAAATTCTATTAAATCAAAGGGAAAACATTAGAGAGTGGTTTTGATGCATTTGACTCTTCTTGCTGAATTTTAAGACAAACGTTCAAAGGAGATTCCCAAGAGAGCTCTTGAAATCTATATCCTTCCAATGCTTTGACAAATTCTTCAGAAAAACTTAATTTTTGAAAAGAAATTCTATTAAATCAAAGGAAAACATTAGAGAATGATTTTGGTACGTTTAATTCTTGCTGAATTTTAAGGAAAATGTTCAAGAGATTCCCAAGAGAGCTCTTAAAATCTAATCTTTGTAACGCTTTAAAAAAATTTCATCAAGAAAAAACACCTTAACATATAAGTATTTCAATTCTAAAGAAAACTCTTTGTAAAAAAATCCAAATCCTTATTGTAACTCAAATCCAAATCCTTATTGTAACTTGTAAAATTTTTTTAGAAATTGCCAGAGTTCGTGTCTGAGAAGCCGCAGGATAGATTGGGCTTCTTGCATGCTTTCATCGCATCTTTGTCGGTGATTGTAGTGTCAGAGTTGGGTGACAAAACATTCTTCATTGCTGCTATAATGGCAATGAAACATCCAAGACTGACTGTGTTCGCTGGAGCGATAAGTGCCCTTGCACTAATGACTATTCTGTCAGGTATCATATACATTAACTACACTAATAGGAGTTAGTTGATAGTTTTATAGAGATTATTTTTTAATATAATCTAAAGTGCTTTACTACATATAAATTTTTTAAAAATTTAATCTCTAGAATAATGTCTACAAAAATATAATCTCTATTATTTATAATAGAGATTATATTTATGATAATAATATAATAATAATATTATAAATATAATATAATAATAATATTATAAATATATTATATATAATATATAAATTATATAATATAAATATATTATATATATTTATAATAATATTATATTCTCTAATATTTATAATAATAATAATATTGTACAACTTACTTGTATCTAAATGAATAGATGTTGGTCGAAGATATAATTGTAATATTTTTGCACAGAGAACTTTGAGCTATTATTTATTTTCAGTCGTGTTTGGATATGCAGCTACTATAATTCCCCGTGCATATACATATTACATTTCCACTTTTCTCTTTGCTGTATTCGGATTAAAAATGTTACGAGACGGATACTACATGTCGCCATCAGAAGCGCAGGAAGAGTTGGAAGAAGTTCAGTCTGACCTGAGGAAAAGAGACGACGAGGTAAACTTGTATGAACGTCTCTCATTGTGGTCCACATCTTGTTTGTAAATCTGTAAACAATGTTTTAAGTATATAAGAATACACAGAGTCATTTGCAAAAGATTAAATCTTGAAATGCCATCATTTTCAGTACGAAAAGGAGACGGCGAGTACTTTGGTTCAGGATCCCGAGACAGGAGTGATACGAAAAACCACTAAAACCAGCGCGTTCATGTTACTATCCAGGATATTCCTTCAAGCATTCACCCTTACCTTTCTCGCGGAATGGGGCGATCGTTCTCAGTTGACAACCATAATCCTCGCGGCGAGAGAGGTGCATTGCAGCGATTTTACTGTAACATCTAGCGTCTTTTAATTAATGTTTAATTACGATACCATTTTCTCAGGATGTTTACGGAGTTATATTGGGTGGAGTATTAGGTCATTCGTTTTGTACAGGCTTAGCGGTATTAGGGGGACGTATAATAGCTCAAAGAATATCAGTAAGAACAGGTAATATATATTAGAAATACATATTAGAAGATTATCACACTTTGCTACAATATTCTTGATATTTTTAGTAACCATTATTGGTGGATTGGTATTCTTATTGTTTGCCCTAACGGCGCTCTTCGTCAATCCCGTGGAAGATGGTTGAAGAGATCTTCCTCAACTTCAGAGACTTCTACCAGTATTTATTTTGTGAACATTGTACATCATGTATATTATATAAGAGCATATTGTATATTTGTGTACAGTGTGATTCTATACTCATTTTTACAGAATGAGATTAATTAGGAATTGGCCCAATATCGGCTCAAGAAACTGTCTTTTTAATAAATGTGATAATAATACACATACATATATATATATATATATATATATATATAAATGTGAATATCGAATGGGAATGTTCAGTTAAACATTACATATTAAAGCATAGGTAAACATATACAAATAAATTGCAAGAATGATCGAAATATAAAATTAACAAATATTATTATTATTAAAATAATGTGCTCTAAAGAATAATTTTATCGAATAATCTTAGTATAACAATAATTGGATAATATCAATGTGAGACAGTCAGAGATGTCATGAAAATTTTGGTAGCCCTAATGATACTTTAAATTTGAGTATTGAATTTGTTGAGTTATTATGTAATATATGAAATATCTAATATAAAATATAGGAACTTCGTAAATATGAGGTACATTATTCACTTGCAGTTCATGCTAATGAAGTGTTTATTTATATATACTATTTGTAAGATATTAAGGATAATTAACTTTTTATCATGTAAAGATAAACTGATGTAATGTAAATAACAATAATATAAACTAATATTGTACAAATGAGACTTAATGATGAAATAGAATGCAATAGGAAGAATGTTCATTTTTTTATGAAACACATAGAAAATATAGAATTTGTAAATTATTATCAATGCGCGAAATATTAATTAAAACTGATTAAATGAGAAATTAGAGAAATCTATTTTAATTGTATACAGAGAGAAAATTGTTAGAAACTGCAACTTACACTGAAATAAGTATTACAAAATAAAGAGATATAAATTATTAAATTGTTCTTTATGAACATTATAGAGTAATGTATAAGTATAAGTTTTCTAGTGTTTCCACAAATTTATAATGTAATTTAGAAAATTTTGAAAATATCAATAAAAATATGTTCCTCTTAAAGTTAATTTTCGAAACCCAACATTTCATATGGAAAATAATATAGATCTCATACGGAATATTATAAGGACATGAGAAAAAAATTAAACCATTTAAGAGTTCGTGTCCATACACGAATTTTTTTTCATTATGAGACACATTTCACAGTTTTGTTTTGAATATTATTTTTATTAGTGCATGTATATACATGTTCTATTTACACTACAGAATATAAGTCTTCGGAAAAAGCAGTAATTCTCAAATATAGCAATTTCGAGTCGTATACTCGTAAGATATTCAGATAGTAAAGCACATTCTAATTTTTTTTATGTTACTAGCTACGTTCTCTTCTGTTTTATTTTTCGGGATTGATAATAGAAATGATGGGTACACTTTTTATCGTCGAGCCATAAAAATCTTGTAACTTAAAAATTTTTTAGCCACAAGTATATCTATCATGATAATTTAAGACAATGAAAAGTGATTGGATTAACATTAATAATCGTTAACGTTAATAATCATTTTCATATGCGTATGTTTTTATTATTACAAATACTTTGTGTAGCATAATATTAATTTGTATTGTTAAACTTGATTAAAATAAATAAAATAAATAATTTAATTTATCGTAAGTTAATTCGTAATGGACGATTAATTCATGTAAAATTGTATTGTCAGTAAATACGTATGTATTCCGTTAACTTGTGAGATTTATTCATAAGTAAGTAATAAATATTATTAAAACTTGAGACACTTTTTTTTTTTAGAAAATTTATATCGATAATGAAACTCGTAGTCAAATATTCAACCTGGATATTTTTATCTCTAAAGATTGACGATCCTAATTTTTCTAACTTTTGGTTTTTTTTTTTAGTTATGAGCTTTTTACGGCTCAACGTCACCTTATTACATCGAGTGATGCTATCTCCATAAATACTGAGAGGGATATGATAAAGTTTTGCGTCTCAAATAAGACATGTCACTGTTGCTTTCACGAAACCTGTTTTTTTTAAATTTCTTTTTTTAATGCATTTTTCCCAGATAAGTCTGAATAATATAAAGTCTCCGAATAATAAAGTTTCGAAGATGTTTAATGATATATATTGTCTGAAAGCTTTTTTCTTTTTACTAGAATGGAAGGTTTCGCAAAAATAACACATAATAATCATGAATCTGATTTTTTGAGAAAAAAAAAGAAACGAATTTATTTAGAACACAATGCAAAATCCTTAATTAAACGAGATGGAACAAAATCAGACTGATCGTGATACGAAATGACGCTCGCGGAATCTTGCAAACTTCGTATATATATGTATATATATGTACTTGCACCGGACACACCGGACTATAATCGAGATCTTACGTAAATAGTAACATTATCAACTATACATAACTGGTGAGAAAAAAAGACGGAACATACATTTTTAACACGCACGCATCATTACATATGTAGAAAACGTAACATAAGACGCTGGATCATTACGATATATAATGTTCGATGTAGCACATATATCTAACGGCGCAATTATATTATCGTTTTTTTCTGCGTTTACATGAGTCTAACGACAAATTAATGAATGAGCGACATTAATTCACCGATAGTAAGCAATCAGACTGTCTCATAAAAAAAGAGAAACATTTATACACAAAACAATTCGCTTCGATTGAAAAAATTCAGCGGTGGAAAATACAGTGGAATCGAGTGAGACGCGAATAAAGATTTCAGACAAATATTTCTCGTCTTACATATGCATATGTATAAATAAATAAATATATATATATATATATATATTTATATATATTTATATATGTATCATGTCCCTTACCTAATTAATATATTTTATGCACGAACGTTCAAGGTGGATTCGACTGAGAAGAGGTCATTCTACCTTGTGCTTCGAGGGCTCGGAGTTTCTCGAGCCTGTACATTGGGTCCATCATGTCTTTCTCGTCGGAAATTGCTGCCAGAGACTCGGTGGTTTCTATAATATTCATATTAAATTCTCAAAGATTTGAAAAAGAATTTTATTCTTTTATATATATATATATATATATATATATATATATATTTATATATTTATATTTATATATAATATAGTTATAAAGTTCTTATTTATATATAATATAAAGTATATAAAGTTCTTTATATATATATATATATATATATATATATATATAAAGATTTATATATATTTATATATTTTTATATATATTGCACCTCTATTTTATAAATTTTTATTTATATATCGAATTAGTAAGTGTAACAATGAATGAACTATTTTATTTTCAATTGTTTTATAATCTTAAAATTAACTAACATTTACTTACCTGTAGAATATTGATTGTTAGCTTGCGACAGAATGTTCTGACTTTTTCGCGCTTGATCAATCTCTCTCAATCCCTGTTCTATGAAATCTTGGAAAAACTGATGAGACTTGACCAGAAATGGTTGTACATCAGCTTCAGGGTATTGAAGTTTGAAATCGTACAGTTGTACTAAGCCCTATAAAAGAAAAGAATCAAACCCACTGCTTAAAAACGCTATATTGAATTGTAAAAACATTGTTAAAAGCTTGAAAGGATATATGTGTGGAAGAAGTACATATTAATTATTTTAAATTAAGATAATAAAAGCCTAAAATATTAATATTAATTTGTACTTCTTTCACACACATATATTCCTTTCAAGCTTCTTTAATATTTTATAATTCTGACAATTGAAATTTATGCTGTACAGAGATTATTTGGTTATCATGAAAAAATTAAGAATTTGAAATTATAAGAAATTATTATTATATTAAAAGAAATTTCTCTTTATGTGTGCATACATACTTCCTGCATATGCTCTTTGGATCCGATTTTCTTAAATATTTCTGCCAATTGTTGACGTGTAGACTTGGACAGGTGTTTTTGCGTCCTCGTTACATTATTCGATTTGGGCATCACCTTCGCCGTGGCATTAATCTCATCCGGTTTAAGGCTCTGTTTAAGGCAAACGTTGCTAATTAATTTCCGTTATCTATTATCTGATATCTATATGTAATAAATAATCCAATGTTAATGATATAACTAATGTAATACAATATTATCTGTTTTTTTTTTTATAAAATAGAACATAAAAAGCAATGTACATGTAAAAAGCAAAACTAACCGCGATTAATCTTATTAAGTAAGCATGTAACTCGGACTCGTTAGTGTTGTTTATCAACGTCAAGTGATTAAGTATCGAGCTGCCTTTTACTCTGGTCATACTGTGAAGAACTGTCTTGACTGTCCGTAACGGAGTATCGGACTTTCGTTTTTTCCACCATGTAGTAGGATAATCCTGTATAAAATTAATATAATTAAAATTATTATAATTAATAATTATAAAATTATACGTATTATAATTATACATATATATAATCAATCTTTAGGAATTAAAATATTATAAACACAAGTTATATCAAGAATAAGATCAATAATAAAAATAATATAATAATAAAATTATAATATAATAAAATTAAATTTATTTTAATTAATATATTAAAATTATTTTATGAATTACAATCTTATTTATTTTAATGATCAAACATTACAGATAAGAAGTCATATTACCTTAAGGAAATGATGTACTTCTAAAAGTATCGTATCGTAATTCAAATCAGCGGCCCAATTCGACATGGTTTTCACTATTTTCCATAAACACTTCATTACTAACTCCTCGTATTTTAAGGGAACATTCGATTCGGCGCAAGAATGAAGCAACTTGATCAATACACTGGAAAAGAGCACAATAGAATACAAAAAATTAAGATAAAGGTTTTAGAAATTCAAATTTTTCTTACCATATGATAGTAGTGTGATTGGAATTGTCAATAATTTTCACCATGATGTTATTAATCACCCTGTAATAGGCACTAGACTGGTTTAAATATTCCAGTTTATTCTCCGCCAGCAAGCTTATCATTTGATCTACCAATTCTTTTAAGTGAATAAATGGTACATTTTTTCCAAGAAATCCAGTATCATAAAACTGAAGGAAAAATCTTATTAAAATTCATTCATCGCTTATTCATATGTTTTATCAAGATCTCTAGTTCACAAACATGCTTCTAAAATCTTATTAATATATTTCATAAATTTTATTAAAAGCTTGCATAAAATAAGCTTACTTTATTTTTTGATTAAACAAATTTTTGATTTATCAAAATTTTTTATCAACATTTTATAATGAAATATTTTATATACATACAGTGAATTTAACTTTTTAAAATGTATTATTATATTACAATCGCTAGTTAAAGGACATAATTTACAAAATAATGTACATTTGAAGCAATAGCTTACTTACCACGAGTATAATAAGGAATGTATTTCTGAAACCTCTCGACACATCCGCATTTTCCTGACGTAATGGATACGTCTGTAATAACTTTAGTTGCATGTTTATCGATCCAATGAATTTATCTTCCTTGCTTTGCAAGCTAATTGCTTGATGAGATTTTAACAACTGCGATGTAGAAATAAAATCACATAAATATTACAAATGTCTATATATAATAATTTAGGAAAAAGAAAGCTTAAAAATTTTTAAAAAATTTTTTATCTTATACATAAAACTAATTTCTTTCAATTTATGGTCAAGAAACACAACTATTAGCCTAACAATTCAATTATGTTCCTGCAAAATAGATTTTGAAAAAATTATGCTGCAAAAACTATATTTTCTAAAAATTTCTAAATTTTTTAAAATATACTTATTAAAGACAGTAGATACAAACATTTTCAATTGCATTCATAGATTGTATCGCAGTGGGCAAATCCATACTGGACATAGATAAGATGTTACGCTCCAGTGTATCATCCTTGCTACTAGTAGTAGCAGGTGATACAACAGACGACGATTTCGATACTAACATTTTCGGTGGCGAAATCGGTATCATCCTAAAAAATTTAACATAGAAAATTATTAATTTATTTAATAAATAATTCAACATTTCTAGATATATAATTTGTAATGTATATATTTTATCATGCAATATAATAATTTATAGATAATATTAATTACTTTATTTGCTATATACTCAAAGCCAATATTAATTAACCAATATTAATCAATATTAATATCCTATTATATTTAGTTTATATTATGCTAGTTTAAGTATTAAGATATAATAAAATAATAAATTATTTTATTAAATAAACAAATAATGTAATAATAGAGAATTGTAACAAACATCTATTGTAATAAACATCTATTAATCTACTAATTTTCTCATTAAGCTTTAGCTTACTGTATCTTGGGCGGATTCAACATGTTCACTGGAGGCTCATTTAGATCTGATAAACTTGGTTCTGCAAGTATCGGATTACGACATTTTACTGGACCTTCGATCTTCTGCAGAAATTCCATATCTAGTCCAAACGGACCCGAGGGAACCTTTAGTTGAGTCGAAGTAGGAGAATTTCTGGAAAAAAACAAAAACATTCTATATCAATAGAGCAATAAAATTTGAAATTTAAGAAAATAATACATACAAAAATAATACAAAAAAATCAAAATTCTAATATTATAACTACTAGGAAATATGTATAACTATACTCATTATTTTACTGCTACCCATATCTCTAATTACCATTGATACACAAATGTCACTACTAATAATGTTTTACATTTTAAAGAATTCTGAGATAAAAAGTATTTAAATTTAGATACATTATTTAGATACATTTAAATATGTTTTAAAATATATCATATGTGTGTGTGTGTGTGTGTGTGTGTGTGTGTGTGTGTGTGTGTGTGTGTGTGTACAAGAATTTCAAATAAAAAGTTTTTATATAATTGTTATATAAAAACTTTTGTTTATATTATAAAGTTTATTTTTATATGCTTCTCTCTCTACATATAAAAATTAAAGTTTAATAACAATTTTTCTAAAATTCAACAACACGTTGTGCAATATTGTGTAACATCAATCCTTTATTTCAGGTACTTTCCTACATTTTCTTCTACTCTTAATATTTTCTTCTATTTTCTAGTTCTAAAACAAAACAGATGCACATTCCATCTATTTGAAGGGAAAGAAAAAAAGGAAAGAAGAGAGAGAAAATTAAAAAAGAAACAAAATAAAACATGAAGAGTGCAATTAAAATGAATCAACAAATAATACTCTAATGATTAATCCAAACAGAATACACGATGAAATTTCATAGTATTCCCCAATACCATGTTATTAGAGCGTGTCGCGCACACAGATATAATTGCATAATGATTAAAAAAAAATTTAACAAACGTTTTCGGATTGTTTTCATCAGTTGCGTAATCGTTGATAATTTCTTGTTCCGATTTTGAAGACGGTACAGATTGTACGACCACAGGAGGCACTTGCTCATCCTCATTATTATCAGTAGTGCTCGTAACACATGTCCTGCGAAAGGCATGTTAGAAGCGAAGCACATGCAAATGAGAGTAACTTAAAAATGATATTCTGCACGAAAATAATAATAACTGTTTAACGCAGAATAATTCTATGATGAGATGATGGTTTTTTCAATTTCATTTTTTTAAGATTTAAAATAAAAAATCATATATATATAAATTTGATTTCAAATAATTATAATTTAATAAAATTATTATTTACATTTTATTTATATTATTATTTAAATAATTCATATTAAAGATGCATATGTGTTATAAATATATAATTGTTTTCATAATAATAATAAATATGTCATTACATTATTGACAATTAGTATTTAAACAATTTCAAGATTTCAAATATCTCTATATAACATATATTTTTTATTTTCTTCTATTTTATGAAAAATTATATGAAAGATTATAAATTTATTATCAAATCTTTCTAATGAATGAATTTCTGATTTTGAATGATCAATTTAAGTTTTTAAACAATAGATTTTTTTGAAAATTTATATATTATTAAATCTAACAGATATTGTATTACAAATATTAGAACAATTTTTCATTATTTTTTGTTGATGTAATCATTTTTCTCTATTAAAAATAAATAAAAAAATAAATATTAAAATTATTCTTTTTAATTGGACTTTGATATACTTTGCTTTACAAATGAAGTAAACTTATTTTTAAAGTGAAAGAATAACAATCGCAAAAATTAAAAAAATATATAGGAAAATGCGAAACATGCGACTAAATAAGAACAGAATTCTTCTCTTCTCTTTAAATAATAAATATATCAGCAGTAATTTTGTAATATCATGTACAAGAAAAAATACTCACAGCTCTGGTACTGGCTCCGTTGACTCGGGAATTTCTTCCTGTTCCTCTTCATAGTCCGCTTCCACATCGTCTGACGGCGGACTAGAAGCCGCGACTGTGGGCGTAGAGAGTCTCAAAGAGGACGCGGACTTTGTAGGCCGATTCTTCGCCGCCCTCTTGATCCGCTCGTCTAGCAGAGACCTGTCTTTCTCCGATATCTACATCAAACAACAATAATTTATTTATATGCTTCTCTCCTTCTAAATTAAATTGTTGATTAATTAAATTCAATTGCATATACCTGGCCGATGAGCTTGAATACACGCTCTCCTTGTAAGAAATAGGCCTGGACAATGCAATTTAACGCGGCGTTGCGTACGGAATTGTCGCGATCCGCTATCTGCTTCGCGACTTCCTTCAACGCCGCAGATGGACTGGGTTGACAGACAGAAACTCCGTAATTCTCAATTAGCGAGCCTAATTGATCCAGGCATTCTGCAAGACAAGCGCAACACGTTCTTAACTCACGTATCAATTTTGTAAATTTCTTAATGAAAACCTGAGATTTTAACCTGTTCGTTGTCGTGCATTCTTTGATTTCAAACCCTCCATCACATATGAAAATAACTTGCTCACGGGATATACTAGAGCCATTTGTTTAAATAGAGCTCGCACACCATTACGTACAGCATCCTTTGGATCGCCTATCTGTTGATGGATGACAAATAAAATGAACTTACATGTTGCGTATCTAATAATATATGCAAATATTAAAAAACGTTATATATAGTAACATACTTTGATAATAAGATAGGGAATAAATGACGCTGCCTCTGTTTCCAGCATGTGATATTGATCTTCAATTAACTTGTTAAAGACCAATTGTAAGTAATCCAATCCTTTCAAAAGCACCGAAGGATTAGTATCGAAAAATCGTAATGTCAACCATTTGAGAATGAGATCCAAATTAGACACCAATGCTTTGCTATTCCCAGGTAAATCCTGATAAAAATACAAATAGAATTAAGAATCGTGTTGTATAAGATGTAAAATGTAGAATAATAATTATAATATCTTGTAAAATATTATAACTGGCTTTCAAAATTTTATATTAAATATTTAATTAAAATTAATAAAATTTTATATTAATTATTTATATTAATGCTTTTAGAAGTATATATGTACATTACACAAAAATTATAAAATTTAATTATAAAAATATAAAAAGATTACATACATTATGTATAAATAAAAATTGATATAAAGTATTGAGAATACTAAATTACACATTGTTTTCCTCTCATATATAAATATATGAATTTAAATTAATATATTTACCTCAGTGAGAGCTTCGATAGCCTTTAAATGATATCGGAAATCGGAATGGAACATGTTTGCTCTTAGAGTCTTGTTGACATTCGCCGCAGTCATAAGATCCTTCAGAAGCTCGACAAATTCTTCTCTAGGCGTAGTAAAGTTCCATTTAAGCACCTTCAACTTTTGCTCATCAATCACACGTTGATGCTTCAAATTATTGACCACCAGCAGAGGACTATTATCTACATCGTCATCTTTCTTACGAGCACTGCCTGGTTTCGATGACGCGCCCTTCTGGAATAATAAATAGTAATAATATATCATAAAAATAAAAAAATTGTGTAAAAATTATTTAACAAAAATAAATTTAAAATAATTAAATAGATATATAAATAACAAGTATATTCAAATTTATACTCAAATTATAAGCTTAATTATCAGATTATATATCGATATTCGAGATTTCGTTACCGATTTAACCACTTTTGCAACTTTTGCACCCTTCGCGCCACCCTTTTGAATATTGTCATCTGAAGGTTCTTTCTTGGGCAAAGGCTTTATAGGTAAACTGGGACGAGCTTTGTCCAGTGCGGCAATTACCACCGTCCGTGATCCTGGCTATAAAAATTATTTTATTTATTATTATTATTATAAATATATTATTATTATTATTATTATTATTATTATTATTATTATTATTTATATATATTTATTATTGTTATTATAAGTAAATTCTACTTGTTTCTATTTATTTTTATTATTGTTATTAAAAATATATTCTATTTGTTTTCAATTAGATCAATAATCCAATCGTCGTCGCCAACAAAATTATTAATCATGTAAGTATTAATCAGTTAAATGTACCTTCAGTTTTTCGGTGTTTCTCAACATAGCCTCGTAAGAGAGATGAATCATAAATCCAAGAACAGCTTCCTGAGCGTTCTTTCGTACGTCCGAATTACGATCCTCCAAATTAGTATACAAGTAGGGAAGACATACAAGAAGTTCCTCCTTTGGAATCTGTTTCACTGGTATCAAGGGTAATTTCTGCGCCAGCCAGTTCCATAGCTCAGCTCGCAGCATCGGCGAGCCCGCCTTCAGAGCGTCTCCTATAATCTCACCATCGAAGAACTCTTTACAGCCACATTGATCTCCCCATGTGTTGATGCAGGAGATCGCGGCCGTTCTGATCCAATTTTTGCTGTCACCTAGACACTGCAAAAATCCGGGAAACAGAATGCGAACATGCTGTTTCACTGGCGGTCCAATCGCTGTCGCCAACATCTCACATATACCTAAAAACATATTCAAGGATAAAATATAATAAATTGACTCATTGAATTATTGACTGATTATTGATCCAAGGATTGAAATTATAGCTTTTAAAGCCTGTTTATTAATGATTGATCTCAATGATTAATAAATATACAATAACATATTCAAGGATAAAAATCCTAATTACTAAAAATAAAATTTTTTATTGGATTATAAGATTGGATTTTAAGAATCTAAAAGGCTTTAATACATGTATATAATCCAAGATTGAAATTATAGCTTATAAAGCCTGTTTATTAATGATTGATCTCAGTGATTAATAAATATATAATAACATATTCAAGGATAAAATATAATAAATTGACTCATTGAATTATTGACTGATTATTGAGCGATAAGACTTTTAAAAATTATGATTAAATTCTAATTACTGAAAATAATTTTTATTGGATTATATTTTAAGAACGTAAGACTTTAATACATGTATATAATCCAGGATTGAAGTTATAGCTTATAAAGCCTGTTTATTAATGATTGATCTCAATGATTAATAAATATTTTAATTATAATTAATTTAATTATTAGCCGATTAAAGCGTTTAATATGCAATAAAACAAATATATTATTCAGTTAATAAAGTAAAACCAACCCAAGGTTGCTTGCGCAATCTTGCTATTGCTGTCCACGAGACGCAGAGCCAGTCCTTGCGGTAAATCACCGATAGTCGGTTTGATAAACTTCGCTTCACTGAGGAGAGCGTTTACCTTCTGCAACGCCTCGTTACGCACTTTCCAATTCTTGTCGGCCAATTCGGCTAGCAATGCTTCGGTGATCTGGGCGTTGATGTCGACGCGCGGGATCAATTCATTGAGGTCTGGCTCGCTACCGCTTACTCTCTTTTCCGATGATGATTCTTCTGCGTCCTCGTCCTCGTCGGTGGCGCTGTTCAATTTCCTAGCCTTGGCGCCGCGAATGGGCGTCGGTGGCGTTTCGCCGTTACGTCTCTCGCACTCTTGCTCAATCTGCTGTCGCAGAGCGGCTTTTTCATTATCAAAGAACGCCAACAGCGGTCTGCCCATATAAAGATACAAAGTACCCAGCAGGGTAATTGCAGCGGTGCGTACGCCGGGATTCGTCGCCGCTACTGCTTTCTTGATATTCTCGATGATGGACTTGATGTTGAAAGTACAACCTATAAGATTTTATTTTAATAAAAATTTTTAAAAATACATTTTATTTTATATTTTTTACTTTAAAAAAAAATTAATAATATTAATAATATTAATAATATTAATATTAATATTATTAATATTAATAATATTAATATTAATATTGTTATAAATATTATTATTAATATTATTATTATTATTATTATTATTATTATTAATAATAATAATATAATGTAGTTTTGATTAATAAGGAATATAATATAATAAAATGAAAATATAATATTAATCATTATAATAATCATTTGCTCTCTTTTTAGCCATATAATACAATATTGAAGAAAATTATCAGGGTATTTTGTTTACTTTATACTCTTATTTCTTATAAATTAACCAAACATTACAAACCAAACTCTGTGAGTCCACGGCACAGCCATAGTAGTGTCTCCTGCTGCACTTTCGGGTTTTTCTGATTGAACGCAAACGCTACTATTTCATCCGCCACATACTCGAAGCTTGTAGCTTCAGCGATTGCTAACAAGGTCTCGGTAGCGATCAAACTATTCTTCCCATCCGCTAATTTTTCCGTGATATCCATAAGACAGTATTCAGCAACGGTGGCAGTAAAGGGATGATTCTCCGCCAGGTACTTGACGATTTCCACGCGCAATTTCAGTACCTGAAAATAGAAATAGTAGATTTTGCAAGCAGATCCGAAGAATCTATCAATCCATAAATAACAATACAATTCCTTATAAACTCCATATCTGAGCAGGAATTAAAACTACTGCATCAATAAAGTTGCATATCAGTGTGCAATACTTTTCAGTAATAATATTTTTTAAATATTTTTTAATTTTTGTTTAATATTTTTAATATTTTTTAATAATATTTTTAATATTTTTTAGCAATAATCAAGATGAGAACTGAAAGTTGACTCTAAAATTAATAAACCAATCTTATCATTAATATCAAACCTCATAAATCAAATTTTAAAATATCATCCTTACTTGGAAATTCGTGTCCTTGAACCCAGGCTTCTTCGCGAGAGTGCGTACGATCACCTGGGCCGGCATCTCTGTCGAATCCATCATCTTGATGGTCTCCAATAGCTGTGTGACTGCAGCCAGACGCATTTTCCAGTTGCTGTCCACAAGACCGGTGATCACTTCGACCGGCAAGAGCTGCGCCGCCATCTCGTCAATTTCCTCCGGGCTGTAGTTTCTTTCCATCTGCACCGCTTTCTTCGTGGACGCCAAATTTGTGAGCGATGAGGCGCCACCGGGCTTCTTGGCCGACTTCTTCACGGTCGCGGTATTGGGTCTTTTGGGTTTGGCGCTCTTCAAATTGTCCTTGCTCGCTTTATTCGCCTGCTGCGACTCCACCTTAGCCGGAGCGGTGTTGGGTCGTTCCTGTCGCTTCGTGCTGCCCGTCACTTTGACTACTATCACCGCCTTGTCGGCGCACTCCTTGATCTTGGTCATCTTCAGATTGTCGATGTCCGTGAGGAACGGCATCATTGCCTTCTCTCCGATCAATTTCATCGCCGTACCAAGAGCTTCCGCCGAGTTGTCGCGCACCGTTGGATCCGGCTCGTTCAGCGTCTTCAGCAACGTACTGGTGTACGATTTAAGCAGCTTTTTATTGAGATTGGCCGGTGGGGTGCGCGCGAAACATCGGGCCAGGAAAGCGGCCGTCTCAGCCTTCACAGCCGGATTCTTATTCTCCAGGGCGGCCAGAGTGTCCTCGAGGATGAGATCGATACTGATGCTCTCGTAGATGGCGTCGGCGAGTTCCCGCAATGCCAGTACCACCGACTGCTTCTTCTCACGGAATTTTTCCAATACGGTGGGCAGACAGGCAGCAGCGTATGGCTGAAATCGTTTCTTCAAGCCTGTGGCCAGGCCAGCCAGGCACTTTCCCGCTAGTGCGACCACCACTACGTTGCTGTCTTTGGAGATAATCTTCTTCAAGACTCTCACGACATCGCCATAATCGCCGTTTTCTAGTTTTGGATTTTTAACGAGCGCTTCCAGCGCTTCCAGAGCCTCCTTTCGTTCCTGCCATTTCTTTGCCTCGACCTTCTCGTAGAAATCTTTTGGCAGCTTCGACAGAATATCTACAGGCGCTAATAAATCGTAAGGATCTATATCCGGGATAGAAGCACCATCTACGTCCTCGTTGTCATCCTCGCCGTTAATATCGCTTCCTGCCGCCAGGTCCGCATTGTTGCCCATATTCTTCGGCTTCTGGGAACGTAGATAACGCGTGGGCGTCACTTTCTCATCACCGAGATTGTTAAACTCTGCCTCGAGCTCGGTGATGTGTACCGGCTTCAACGTATTCAGCTGCTGCTTCAAACGATCGCCCACCCACCGATACATCTCTACCACCATAGCCTTGCCCTCCTCTCGCACCGTCTTGTCCCTATCTTCGAGGAAGTTTCCAATTTTTTTCATTAATGGCTTCAAATTGATGACTTTTGGCCCAAACTCCTTGAGCGCCAGGGTCAAGGTAGCGATGCACGCTGAGACGATTTTTGGATTCTTCGCGTCCGTGCCCTTCAGCAGCTCCTCCTGCACCGCCTCATACTTCTCGATCTCGATGTACATCAATGTGATCTGCACGGCCAAGTCCTTCGTTTTAGCCTTAGGCGCAGCGATGCACTTGGACACGATGCCGTTCATTATCTCGGCCACTATCTTTCCAGCTACTGCAGCATTTTCTACGAAGGCCAGAGTTGCCTCCAAGCCCTTCTCCTGCGCGGCAGCGTTGCTATCCAACACGAATTTCTTGATGAAGCCCACATACTTGTTCCACTCTGGGGACTTTTCATCGTCCATGCATTGGAATGTCTTCACGCATTCCTCGTATCCGTGCAAACGTGCTCGCCAAGACTATGGTATTATTATTATTATTAGTATTATTTTATTTAATATTTAATATAGATTTATTTTATTTAATATAATCTATTCTATATATAATAGATTATATAATAGATTATATTAAATAAAATAAATCTATATTAGATTTAGTACAATTTAATACAATTATTCCTGATGCACAATATAATGTCACTTTTTGGAAATAATAGCTCGCTTAATAAATATATTTATATAAATTGAACAATTAGTTCCTTTCGTTACAAATCAGTGATATCTCATGGTTTTGCAATATTTAATTTATCATACACAATATTTAATTTTTAAAACGTGCTCGCCAAGACTATAGTATTATTAGTATTATTTTATTGAATATTTAATATAGATTTATTTGATTTAATATAATCTATTCTATATATTTAATACAATTATTCCTGATGCATAATATAATATCACTTTTTGGAAATAATAGTTCGCTTGATAAATAGATTTATATAAATTGAACAATTAGTTCCTTTCGTTACAAATCAGTGATATCTCATGGTTTTGCAATATTTAATTTATCATACACAATATTTAATTTTTAAAACGTGCTCGCCAAGACTATAGTATTATTAGTATTATTTTATTGAATATTTAATATAGATTTATTTGATTTAATATAATCTATTCTATATATTTAATACAATTATTCCTGATGCACAATATAATATCACTTTTTAGAAATAATAGCTCGCTTGATAAATAGATTTATATAAATTGAACAATTAGTTCCTTTCGTTACAAATCAGTGATATCTCATGGTTTTGCAATATTTAATTTATCATAGACAATATTTAATTTATTATAATCACAGACTTATCGATAAAAAGACAACTAGTTTAGATTTCAAAGAGTGACAAATAAATAAATATTTTAAAATACAATTATTTTATATACCTTGTGTGTACAGCGTTCCTCCAAAGGCAATTTCACATACTCAGTATCTTGTTCCATGATTGATTAACTTGCCTAAAAGAATGACTCACTTGAAATATCCTTTCATCATGTACGAAATAAGGTCAAATTAAAATATAAGAAGCACACTTAACACTAGATAATTAAAGTACATTTAATTCCTATATTCGTAGCAAATCAAAATAAATATATAATTCAAAGCACACGATTTTACCTCAATAAATATAGGTCATTTGATGTCTATCCGGTAAATAAAAAAAAAAGTTCGATAAAAAAATATACTTTAAACCAAATAAAAATATATTTTAAATTCAACCAGACCTTCCAACAAAATCTCAATGAAAGATTTTTCCCACTTCAATAGCGACTTCTCGCAAACAATTCTCAAAATAGCTAAAAATGGAAAGGCAAGTGCAACGATGTTGAAACTGCAACAGTTGCCTCCTCTCCTTCCTTAAGAATCTTTTGCAAGTATAATTACGTACGAAGGGAAAAATAATAATCGAAGGATTTTTATTCGATGCGAGGGACCGGGGAAGAGGCTCGACGCGCGATTCAACGTCAACATCGCGATCCGAAGAGCGGCTTCTCGGCGTCCTGGCAAGGGCTTACCTAGCAAGACGACAAACGAGCATGAATCCAGGTCCGACAACGATCGGCGGGTTACTCGAAGAGGCGGCCGAGTCGCCCTTTGAGACGAGACACACACGAGACGCGAGCTCGGAGCTCGCTGGTTTCACGCCAACTCGCTCCCTCACGACCTTCCAGCGGCCATTAAAATCTGTTACTTCGAATTTTCAAATGTAGTACATGGCCCTAACTGTCAGGAGGAAACGCAAACAAAAAGGTAGCTACATGTATATGTGTATATATATGTATCTAGAGCGGCGAAACGGCTCTTTTGAAGAACCGTTCGATCCGCGATTAGTTTGACGTCGAGATGGCAGATGGCGCGAAAGATGAATTACACCTGCACTCGTTTTATATAATTCTATTTATGAAATTGTTATGTAATTTGAGATTTTTTTTTATTGCAATATTATCTCTCGTTATTCTTTAATTCAATATTGTTATTCTATCGTAATTTCTTATCTAATATTATTATTATTATTGTCATAAATTCTTATACATTTTTTTATATTTCTAAGTGCACTTTGTGCATTTAATTTCTTTCGCCCTTTCATCGTTTTCAAAGTTTAACATATATATATTTCAAATAAAAGTACAGCTGAGAGTCGATTACAATGGTCAGGAATAATAAATAATTAATTTAATTAATAATAACATCTGTTCTTTTTAATTAAACTTCTTGCACTGATGCAAAAAATGTACACTTTTATATAAAGACACAAATTCATGGGATGCTTAGCGTTCATTTTCATTGCCGAAAGACACTAAAAATGAATTGATAGCTTCATTTCTCGTAATTTCTTATCTACTATTATTATTATTGTCATAAATTCTCATAAATTTTTTTATATATCTATAAATACACAAAGTGTATTTATAGATATATAAAACTTTGTGTATTTTTTATATATCTATAGATACACTTTGTGTATTTAATTTCTTTCGCCCTTTCATCGTTTTCAAAGTTTAACATATATATATATATATTTCAAATAAAAGTACATCTGAGAATCGATTACAATGGTCAGGAATAATAAATAATTAATTAATTAATAATAACATCTGTTCTTTTTAATTAAACTTCTTGCACTGATGCAAAAAAATGTACACTTTTATATCAAGACACAAATTCATGGGATGCTTAGCGCTCATTTTCATTGCCAAACGACACTAAAAATGAATTGATGAATGAATAGCTTTATTTGTAGTCACGTGATATTTTTTAAAAATCAGCATCGAGCGTCAGCATGAAAATGCGCCTTAATGATTTTGGTTTCTTACAATTTTTAATTCAAATCAGCTTCTTTTCCAATTTTTTTGTATATATTATTTATTTAACTAATAATATATACATATATATATATATATATATATATATATATAATATACATATATAAAATATCTAAATAAATAATATAAAAGAATATCATTTGTCTTTTTACAATCTATATAAAAATAAATACAGATTGTTACGTTACTCTACGTTATTTTTTTTACAATATAAAAAATAAGAGAAGATAAAAGTTACTTAACTTAAACTTATCGCGGTATATACATATATTTATACATTTATCGACTTTGTATATTTATTTGTTATACATTATTTATCATAAAATATTAAATATATTTATATTATATTTATATTAGAATGTATATAATTTGTAAATATATAGTTGCGAAAATTATTTATAATCCGAAATAGCCATCAATTTTTAAATTAATATAATTGGATCAAAGCCATATAAAGCCATAAATCACAAAAACATTCAAAAAATGATTCACTAGAAAGTTTTTTTTCAAAAATCTTTCGGATGTATTTTTTCGGTGTTATGTATTTTTATCTATTACTCATGATCAGAATAGAGAAATATTTTTATTATTTTTTCTCCTGATTTTATTACTTAATATGCTTGATATTTTTGTTCTAAGAGAATAATAAAAAATAATAAGACAAATAAAATGAATAATATAAAATATAATAAAATATAAAACAAAATAAATAATAAATTATAAAATAATATTATAAAATATAATATTATAAAATAATATTATAAAATATATAATAGATAATATAGTAGATAGAATATAAAATAAATAATAAAATATAATAGATAACATAACAGATAGAATATAAAATAAATAATAAAATGACAAAATAATAAAATATAGTAGAAAATAATTAAATTTTTTATAGATAATTTCTACATCATATTAAAAAAAATTTTATTAAAAATGCGTATTTATCTCATAAATTCTCTATTCACAATTATAAATGTAGCATGAACACATATCAAACGGTGATTTTTTAACATCGAAAAAAAATCTTTTGGCAGAGATTTGTTTTTTCTTCTATTTATCAGTGGACATTTCAATTTTTTATTGCGATTTCTAATTTCGAAAATCAGATTTGTTATGCCGTAAGTTGCTATGGTTAAATCGATCGTCGCGGCGACACATTTCTATCACCGTCTTTACATTCTTATCGCCACTTTGCGTTAAGAGAGTCTGTAAAATCGATGAATTAAACTATTATTAATTTCTCTCATTTAACTATTATTTTTTCTTAATTTAATTAACAAGGTAATGACAATCTGATCGAATCTGTTCGATAAGCAGTTCAAGATTAAAGTTAATTAATAACAACGATGACATTGGCGCTCTCAAGAATAGATTACACCACGGTAGGTGTTACCTCACGTGGCACAACTATCATATTTCCGCCTAATGAAGCAACGAAACAGCCGCAAAAATTCGCCGTTGCAGATCACGATGGCATACTGCACATTTACGGTATCTATTTTCGTGTTTTATTAAAAAAACTAATTTCAAAAAATCATTTTATAATAATCATCAAAAAATATTTTAATATCAATATAGCTAGAAAAGAAAATCTGTCCTCTCATATAAGAAAAATAACAAGAATAATTGAAAAATAATTAGAAGAATTTTGTACTTTTTTTTAAAAAATTTCAAATTTGTGATTAGATTGTATAATATTTTATATTATAATAAATATTATTATATCAGTATATTATAAAATAAATTATTAAAATTATAATAAACTATTTTTCTTGAGAGTATTAAAAAATATTTGAATATGCAAAAAAAAAATACAAAATTATTTTGTTACAGGCATGAAAAGAGGTGAACTGCAATTGTCATTTAAATCTTTGCCCGGTCCAAAAATCCATAAAATGGTTCTTGGTGGCTCGATAGGTCTGTCGAGGGACAAGATTTTCTTAGCATATGATAGCTCTGTGAAGGGATTTACGAGAAAGGGCAAGCTATTTTTGGAGTTTGATACCAGTCTTATAGATCCAATTTCCGCCTTGTAAGTTCATTCTATTTCTCTCTTCGCGACCCTCAATAATAGCTCATTAATTATCATCGTGGATTTGCTCCATCCAGGTATGTCCTCGGTCCTGATCTCGCTGCTTGCGCGCGCGATCTCTATCACAGGTACAAGGATTGCAAGGACGCCGACTCCTACCTGGCCGGGGAAACTTTGCACGACGTCGTGCTCTTACCCGGAGACGGCAATGTGGTGTACGCTATCCTCGCTTGTGCAGACTGCGCGGTAATATTCGACGTATCAGCTGGAAAATAGTTTGTTCTAGATGTTAGAAACTAATTTCAAAAAATCATTTTATAATCATCAAAAAATATTTTATCAATATAGCTAGAAAAGAAAATCTTTCTCTGTCCTCTCAAGAAAAATAACAATAACTGAAAAATAATTAAATAACTGAATTTTGTACCTTTTTTTTAGAAAATTTCAAGTTTGTGATTAGATTGTATAATATTTTATATTATAATAAATATTATTATATCAGTATATTATAAAATAAATTATTAAAATTATAATAAACTATTTTTTCTTGAGAGTATTAAAAAATATTTGAATATGCAAAAAAAAAAAATTAAGAGAAAGACAATAACTATATAAATTAATTATATAAATTAACTAATTTAATAACTAATTACTATATATAATTAGAAATTAATAACTAATTATTTTAATAACTAATTATATAAATTATTATACACATGCATTCTCTTTTTCTCTGCTCTCCAGGTACGCGTTTTGCATGGCACAAGAAGTCCGACAGTCCTGAGATTGCCGAGTGCTCCCACGGTGCTCTCTGTATATAGGTAATTGTCTCCTTGATGCTTGGATCGCATATAATATTTTCAATTAAAAGATTATTTCAGATTAATGCATTATATGCTACTTTTCTTCAGAGAAGGAGAGGTGTACTCGAAGGATCGCGTGTTGGTTGGCACTGCGGATGGTAGAATCGGACTGCTGATTCTTCAAGGTAATAAAACTCTTCGAATCACCTGGCTGTTGACTTCGACAGGCTCGGGAATCACTTCGATGGATACTCATCAGTTGCAGGACGGCATAGACATCCTCGTGGGTCGACAAGACGGAACTGTCGAGGTGTACACTTTTCCCGATGAAGATGTAACGTCCACTCTACGCTATCACTACGTAAGCCATCAGCATCTAAATTTTCATTGAATTGAAGAAATAGATGAATTTAGTGGTGATATATTACAGAATGCAGGCGAAAGTATTAGTACAGTCGTGGGTGGTATAATTGGCATCGCCAATTATGCTGAAGTTCTCGTAACGACTTACTCAGGCCGAGTATTTGGATTGACTACCAGTCCGCCTGGCTTACTAGAAGCAGGACAGAGCGATGTTGGATTGGCCAGATTAAAACTGGAGATACAACAACTGCAGGAGAAATTGAATGAGGAGAAAGAGTCGTCCAATTTCATGTCGGATTCTTTAGCACCCTTGATATTGGCACTGAATCATAAGTAAAACTCGTGGCAAATTATTCTTCTCTCTTTCTCTCTCTCGTTTTCTCTTACTATTGAAATATAAACCTGATTAATTGAGATTAATTAAGATTAATTAAAATTAGAATTCAAATTGATTAGGATGATGTTGCACAAGGAGGACGCGTCGTATTCCCTCTCTGTAGAGTTGGATGCGTCGATCGACAATATTCTCATACAATCAGACACACCTATCGACCTGCTGGAGACGGAGAACAATAGCGCAGTAGTCAGTCTGTCCGCTTGCGATCCTAGAGAGGGCAATTTTGTCCTTGCTACTTATCGATGCCAAGTAATATATCGTACATTTACATGCAATTCTTTTGGAATCATAAAATTTTAAAGATTTAACATTTTTATCTGCAATCAATTTTTAAATAATCTGTCAATAGATTAATACAAATCGTTTGGAAATACGATTGAGATCAATTGAAGGTCAACCGGGTACCTTGCAGATTTACGTAACATCCCAGGTATATTTTACACATTGTTTTCCGAATCTTGAGTCTGTTTATGTTGTTAATATCCGTGATAATCTTCAGGTACAACCGAAGCGCTGCCGTAAAATCTTGATTCCTATTTACGCCTTGTCTTTGCACGTCAGGCAACACGAGGACGATGACACCACGCAGTCCAGTGGTCCGTTTAACGAATTGAAATTAAACGGCAATTTCACGATTGCCGAGGTACGATTTTTCATTTTGTCGTGAAAAAGTGATTTTTTTCATATTCTTCTTAAATCTTCCTTTCAGATGCATGCGTGGCTTTCGCTGGTATTACCAGATGTGCCTGAAAGACCTCACATTCACGAGGGCGAAGCTGTCTTAGTGTACATCTCATCCTTCATCGGGACGGTCCTCAAATGCAAATATAAGTTAGTTACATAATAATAATAAATTTATAACGTAAAATTATTAATTAACATTCATCTCTCAAAAAAATTGCAGAAAAGGAAGCGCGCTTTTTCTCGGCGAGAATATATCCAGCATCATAATTCTTAGAGATATATTGACGAAGGAAGCGACGAAACGAAAGATAAAGCTAGATGTATTCTGCGGTAATTATAATATTTCTCTTCGAAACTGAACTGAATAAACTGAACATAAATTTTCTTACAGAAGTAGCAGAAGGAAGTATATCTAGAGTCCTAGAATTGATTCTTCCGCGACTGAATGCGGCCTACGATTTAATACAGAAGATAAAAATTCTGGACGCTCTCGAGGAATGGGAGCTCAAGTTCAATCCGAAGGAAAATTTATGTTCCGAGTATCAAGAATTGTTAGAGAAGGAAACGGAGATCAGATCGCTTATGATCAAGGACACCGAGATTCTGAACAGATTGCACGCGATCATTACTGACTTATACGTAGACTGGGAACGAGCGAAGCGATCTCGAAGGTGATGATAAATGATAGATGATCCTTTTTTACGCAAGGATTATTACCTAATTATAATAATGCTGTTTATATAAAATAGGATTAGTAGCAAAGAAGCCATGGCGAAGCTTCAAAATGCTCTTGAATCCAGGGATCTGGCCACTATCTTGCAAATTTTCATCGGTAAAACCGATGCGATCGGGTCGACACTAATACCTGCGGCTATTTAAACGTATCAGAAGTCGCAAAAGAAGCGGACCAATATATTTCTATAAACATATTCAAGTAAAAAATATATTTTTTTAACGATGATTCACAATATATAAACCACTAAATTGTCTAGACTTAAAAATGTACAATTGCGTGATTAGTGTTGATTATTACATATGTATATGTATCTGTGTGTGATATTGTTTGATAGAACAATGCGTTTTCCCGATTTTCATTTGTGTGAAACGGTAACGACCTATATATTTTTACATAAGTTATTTACTCCATTCGAGAAATATTGGAACATATGTTACAATTGTTTATAGGCAGTGCATTAATGTAATTCACTTGTCAGTCGTTGAATTTACATTAGATTGTCCGGAAGTGAAAATCTTTAAAAGATTATAAGACCTTAAAAGATTTATAAAGTTATGCATAACAGAATTTTTATTATAAAATGGAATTATAGCTGTTATTAATATATTTCCGGACAATCTGCTCAAGAGCCCGCGATAAAGATGCAATATTTTACAGACCGATTGAGCGCCAATAGTCCGCCAATATAAGTGATCCAACTTGTCGCACAACATACGACACATATTTTTTCGTTCCGTCAAATAGTCCAACATTATATCGGTTCAAAAAAGTATTGTCTGCAAAAATACAGGAACATAATTAAACATTTTTCCTACATTTAAAACCCTGAAGCAATTTAGAGACAAAAATTTCCTTCTACCCACATGTTATCAGTCGTTCGCGCAACGGCTTCCAGGGGATCTCTGTCCGCGATTATAGTATCTGCCGTCGACGTTATAGTGTACTCGAGATTTTGTCCGCCAGTGTGAGGCAAAATGCTCTCCGGATTATCATCTGGTGGGACGATAGCGTTGCCCGATGCCTCAACCTCCAATTTCAGGTCTCTCACGAGATCCTGAATCGTTTTTGCCTGTATTTTATCGCCCTCCATGTCCTCCACGTTCTTCCCGGTTAGGATCCTGTTCAGCGACTGTTGTTTCTCATTTGTCTTTGCTCGAGAGTGCGTATGCATGTGCCTCTTCATGTCGCTTCGCACTCTGAACGGTTTCCCGCAGACCGTGCACGGATGTGGCTTCTCACCCGTATGTATACGACGATGATTTTGTAAGTAACTGCTCGCCCGGAACGTCTTGCTGCAGTACTCACAGCGATAATTCTTCTCTCCGGTGTGGATACGTCTGTGCACGATCAGTGAGTATTTTCGGGCAAACTCTTTGGCGCAGTATTCGCATTGATATTGCTTCTGCTCCGAGTGAATGCTCGTCGAATGATACTTGAGGTCGCCCCATTGTCGAAAATGTCGGCCGCACACCTCGCATTTGTACGGTTTGTCGCCGCTATGAAGTCTCAAATGAACCTGATGGTTGATAAAAGAAGATATATTATTATCATGCAATTTGATATGCTTCGCTAGCAGGATTGGCATGTTTTAACAATGTGTTTAAAACTGTTTGATTAAAACTTGTTTAAAACAATGTCCATTGTTTTAAACATTTTTGTTTTAAACTGTTTAAACTACTGTTTAGAATATCGCAAATAAAATATATAATTATTTGTAAAAGAAATTGTAAAAAAATCAAAAACAAACAAAAACTAATAGATGTGTGTGTTGCAAAAAAGTTTTTGTTTCAGTGTTTTTAGTTTTTTATCTATATTTATGTAACATATAGATATAAAAATATAAATAATAAAATAAAAATGATAAGATGGGTATTATTTTAGCAGAATATTTATTTTTGGAAATTAAATAACAATCAGTACAATAAAGATTACTTAAAAGATATTGATTGACTTTACATTTTACATTTTAGCATTTTAAATTAATAGTACATAATTCATAGCAGGTCAGTAGTTCTAAAAAAAAGTTCTTCTTTTAAAAAGAAAAATTGAAGTTTTTTATTTTTCTTTTATTTATAATTTGTGTTGAGAGTTAAGCATGAGGTTACTTAATAAGAATAAGAAAGGAACCAAAGTATTATATATTAAATATTATTAACTAGAACTTTTTTTTAGAACTACTGACCTGTTATGAGTTATGTACTATTAATTTAAAATGCTAAAATGTAAAATATAAAGTCAGTTAATATCTTCTAAGTAATCTTTATTGTTTTGATTGTTATTTAATATCCAAAAATAAATATTCTGCTCAAATAATACCCATCTTATCATTTTTATTTTATTATTTATATTTTTAATAGCGTTGTCAATTTTGGCAACGTTATTTACAGTTTAACTAGCGAAAAATTTAAATATTTACACAGATCAAAGCTATTAAGTGTTTTTTGCTCATTTTTGTTTAAAGCATGTTTTTTTCACTTTATTTAAAACACAAATAAAACAAAAAAACAATGTTTTTAAAATAAAAAAAAGTTTTTTGCCAACCCTGTTCACTAGTGACATCGATGCTTACTTTTAACGCGCTAGCAGCGAAAAATCGCTTGCTGCAAACCTCGCACTGGTGCGGTCGGTCTCCACTGTGAGATCGCATGTGATAGACTAAGCTATTTTTATGATGGAATGAACGATTGCACTCACGACACGTTAAATCGTCACCTACGAGAGAATATATTACTTGAACCTTCCTTTCAGCACCGAGGAATTTTTTGAAAAACATTTAATACTAACTTGACTTTCGCGTTTTTGGTGATTTCTTTTTCTTAGCTGTCTGTGGAATGTCAGTCTTTGCCTTCTCATCGGAAGTTTTATTCTCGTTAACGACCGGTGGTTTCAATTGTTGTTGGTCCCTCTGTTGTACTTCTGGGGCATCGGTAATGGTCCACAATGATGATTCGTTGTTTGCAATGGGCAGCGGAGAGTCTGTATCATCATCGATATGAGCACCAGTTTCTTCCACTGAGAATAAAAACGGAAAAATTTGTGTGTAAATAGTTTTATACCAAAATTTAAAAAATATTAACATTGAAAAAGAATTATCTCTTACCTACACCTCGAATACCTTCCATAAGGTCTTCGGGTTCGCTGAATTCTTCGATTACAGTATTTTCTAAACTATGTACTGTTTCTGGCACTGATATTGTGATATTGGTATTCGTCGCTTGAGCTATTCGTGTCTCCTGTTTCACTGGTTCATAATGTACCTATAAATTAAATTTAATCTTTGTTTTTTGTAAATATTTATACGTATGTAAATTTTATATGTATAAAATTTATGTAAATTGTATGTAAATAATGAATATAAAATGTATGTAAATTTTATATGTATAAAATTTACACATATATGTACTTGAATTGTATATAAAAATCAAATTGGTTGCTTTATAATTTCAATGTAAATGAAATATACCTTCAAGTGTTCAAAGAACTTCAGCTGACTGTTAAATTTAGAACTACACAATTCACACTTGAAGACATTAACTTGGATTTCACTAGCCAGTTCAACTGTCGTATTTTCTTGACCCGATTTGCTATTGTCCTTCCGCGACGCGTTCTTCTTAGTCTGTTGCTGCTTCAGCTTACGAGGTATCCTCTTCTTATGTGGCAAAGTTTTCTTAGGTCCGGACGCCGATGTGGCATCTTCGCTGCTCTCTGTGGAAACCTCAACATCATATTCGCTCTTAACATTGATGAACTCTTGCTTTACGTTTTGCGTTATTCTTTTAAAGGGTTGCAAAGGTGGATATACAGGAGAGGTGGTATTCGGTTCCGGCACTGTTTGAATCGAGTACGAATTCACAGGCGCTAGAGTTTCTAGGTGAGAAACGTCTGGAAGAGTTGGATCCTCGTGTTGGGACTGAATGTGGAGTTGCTGCTGCTTCTGGTGATGAAACTGTACCGCAACCAGAGCCGCAGCAAGCCTACGATCATCCTGCATCACATAATTCATATTCTACATGCAAGATATAAATGCAACTGTACAAGCACTAAGTAGCATATTACAACCTCTGTTAATTCTTGTTGCAACAAGTCGTCTGACTCGTAATATTGTGCCCCCGCGCCATAATCTGTGCCAACACCGGCGTTAATCATGTCCACGACCATACCCTCCGAGATTAATTCACCGTTCAAGGATAACAGTGGTACTCCTTTGCTTAGAGCTTCTCCGTCAGCTCTTTGAATGGCGATGTACTGTGCACCTTCCATTCCCTCCAAGAGCACAGCCTCCTCCGTTGTGACTTCCATAATTGATGTGTATCCCTGGACAACGTCCAACGTTGTCTTTTGCAAAAGTCTTCTATCGATTTATAGAAGTCAGTTTTTTGTACCTTAAAGAAATATCATTTTTATTAATGAAATAATTCATTTGTGCTTAAATTCTGTTTCTCTAATTATAATAAATAAAATATAGTTTATATGAAAAGATTAGAGATTCAATTATTAGAGATTCAATGACTCCTATCTTTTTTTTTAATGTCAAGCAATGATTTAATTTATAATTTATGCATTTGATATAATAATAGCAAGTTTAAGTGTGTCTAAATTAATAAATAAAAGTCTTGCATTAATTTAGATGTTTGAATTATTTTATTAGCTGTTAAAAAGTTAGGAGTCCATTTTCAACATAATTTTAAAAGTAGTAGGTAGGTTCATTAATTTCATTAATCATAGAACAATAAAAAAATATATCATTTTTCCAGGAACACAATACTTTTCTCACATTTTTATAATAAAACTTTCAATAATAATATTAAATAATGAAATAATATCAAGATTAAGCAGCAAACTTTTTATTAACATCGAACATTCTTATTATAAGTTTCACGACTAACGAAGTAGTAAGCTCTATCCTTTTTACTTCTAAACGAAAAGATTGTATACTTTAAAGAAATATCAATTATTAATAAAAAAATTCATTTGTGCTCAAACTCTCTGTAATTAAAATAAATAAAATATAGTTTATATGAGAAGATTCAATTATTAAAGATTCAATGATTTTTCTATCTTTTTTTTAAATGTCTAACAATAATTTAATTTATAATTTATGCATTTCATGTAATAATAAAAGCAGGTTTAAGTTTGTCTAAATTAATGAAATTGATATTTAAAATATTTTATTAGCTGTCAAAGAGTAAAATCCATTTTCAACGTAACTTTAAAAGTAGTAGATATTTTTTCTTCATTTCTTTAACTATAGAACGATAAAAAATATATCATTTTTTCAGGAATAATACTTTTCTCATTTTTTTATAATAAAACTTCAATACTAATATTAAATAATGAAATAATATTAAGATTAAGCAGCAAATTTAAATTACATTGAACATTCTAATTATAACACTAATATAAGCTTCATGACTAATGAAGGAACGACCTTTCTTTAATATCAAGCAATGCTTTAATGCATTTTAATTTATGCATTTTATGATAATAGGCAAGTTTAAATTTACCTAAATTAATAAAAAGTCCTACATTAATACTTAAAATATTTTACTAGCTGTATTTTACTAGCTGTATATTAGTATTGAGAGTTTTATTATAAAAATGTGAGAAAAGTATTATTCCTGGAAAGTGATATATTTTTTATTGTTCTATGATTAAAGAAATGAAGAAAAAATATCTACTACTTTTAAAGTCACGTTGAAAATTGATATCCTTTGATAGCTAATAAAATATTTTAAATATCAAAGAGTGCTGTGTTTCGTCCGGATGAAAGGATCGCGTTCATCCGATGAGAGAAAAATGCGAGAGTTTGCAGTTTAAAGGGACACCTGATCGAGGGGGAGGACGTCGATCGAGGTTCAAATCTGGCGCGTGTGCGTACCTTGGGTCTGACAGCGGGACCAAGGTCACTGCACCCGGACCAGTCGGAAAATCTCAGCGGCGTCTTGATACGCGTCGCCCGCACGAAAATCCCCTCGCTCTCACCTTCGTTTAGGATAACTCGCGCGTCCGGCCCTCGTCCTCGTCTTCGCCCCGTGAGATTCGCGTGACATAAACAAAGCGAAATATTGAAACACTGTAGGACAAAATGTGACAACAGTGCTTGGCCCTCGACGCCATTAGACCGGATGTACCCCACCCGCGCCGCCAACGCAGGGCGATCGCGGCGCCTAGGGATTTTTTCGGTCTAGGGATTTTTTCGCCGGCGAGCGCGAAAAGTCCCTAGACGGAAAAAATATCCCTAGATCCGTGATTCGATTTATCCTCTCGCCCCCGATCGTCAGGATCGCTTCGATTCTCCTTCTATTCGACGCCTTCTTATTTATTCGGATCGTCCTCTTCGACAGATTTCCCTCCGGACGAAGTATTTTTCGTTAGTGTCTTGGCGACGCTGATCAGACCCCGTCTCTTCCGGACGACGGTGAGCTTCCGGTTTCCGATGAAGTGTCGCGAAATGTCAAATTGATGTATTCGCGGTAAAGAGAGCGTATGCGTGACATTTCCTGGCGCGACGCGGCCGGCGAGAGATTTCGTCGAGGGCAACGAGACCTTCGCGACATCTCGAGATTAGGGCTTGATTCGACGATTGAAGCAGCGAAACAGTAAATAATCCAATGCGTATATCATATTATCCAATCATTCGAACTGCGTAGGGTTAGAAGAGGGGAACTTCGCACCTACCTACCTAGCTGTCACTCTCAGCTGATTCATTCACCTCGCCGGACGACATTGCTTTGACTTTTTTTTATACAATAGTTATAGTAAAAATCATACTAAGACTTGATGTCTTTTTTTTTTACAGAATAGTTATAGTAAAAATCGTACTAAGACTTTTATCAGCCTAATATTGTCAATAAAGGGCGAATAGTGCGCACATTGGATGTTTCGTAGCTGCTAAGAAAGTTATCGAGCGAATGTCTTCAGTAAACATGAGGATGGTTCATTGAACGGATGATAAAAATGGTTGTGAACTCTGCAATATTGCAATTCACGAATCTATGAGCCTCCCAATTACTGAAGTAAAATGATGAAATCTAAAATCATCTAATGACTTGTATTTTCAGAACCGGACTCTGGTCTTAGCCCAAAATTATGATGTGACAGTGTATAAATCACCCAAGTGATGGCTTCGATCTGTCGACGTTGGAGATTATGGATATTGCCCGTACTAACCTGCCTGTACGCGCTTCTTATAGTTATACTCGTACCAATCTTGCTAGTCAATTCCATCAAGCATGGTTTCAAGAAGGAGGATCAGGGTGCGCTGGTGGGTGGTGCTTTCGTCTTGCTAGCATTACCCATCGCCTTCTACGAGATTGTCCAGCATATGATATATTACACCCAACCTAGATTACAGAAATATATAATAAGGTGAGTCTTCGGTCGCCAAGAAAATTTGTATTGATTTAATTTTATTTCTTTCTTCTCCCTAAATATGGATTTCTTATTTTATATTACATTATTTTTCAGGATATTATGGATGGTGCCCATTTACGCAGTAAATGCTGTAAGAGAAAAAAGTTACAAGTCCTTGTGTATATCAGATAAAATGCATAAGTATTGATTTATTTGTTTAATAAATATTTCTTGTTTGCACAGTGGTTAGGCTTAGTATATCCTGCAGGCAGTATATATGTGGACAGCTTAAGAGAATGCTACGAAGCTTATGTGATATATAATTTCATGATGTATCTACTGGCCTATTTGAACGCCGATCACCAATTGGAACATAGACTGGAGCTATCCCCTCAAGTGCATCATATGTTTCCTTTGTGCTGTCTTCCTGATTGGGAGATGGGCAGAGAATTTGTACACATGTGCAAGCATGGAATTTTACAATATACAGCTGTTAGGCCTATATCGACTTTAGTATCATTGTAAGAGGAATATCTGTTTATTTCTAGGTTGCGATATACCCGAATGCATTTGCTTATTCTGTGCTTCTATCTTTGCAGCATCTGCGAACTGAACGGAGTGTACGGAGAGGGTGAATTTCGAGGAGACGTCGCTTTCCCCTACATGATCGCTTTAAACAATCTGTCACAATTTGTTGCCATGTACTGTTTGGTACTCTTTTATCGTGCCAATGTGGAGGCCTTGAAGCCAATGAAGCCAATTGGAAAATTTCTGTGCATCAAAGCTGTAGTGTTCTTCTCGTTTTTGTAAGTTTATTATCATAAAGTGTGTGTTCTCAAATTCGAATTAAAGACACAATGTATTCTCGCTTTTCAGTCAAGGAGTGTTAATAGCTTTATTGGTCTATTTCGACGTGATATCAAGTATTTTTAACGAAACCGATACAGACGACATTAGGAATATACCGTCCAAGTTGCAAGACTTTTTAATTTGTATAGAGATGTTTCTAGCCGCGGTAGCTCATCACTACAGCTTCTCCTACAAACCATTTGTCAATTTAGCCCAGGGTCAAGCATGGTGGGATGCATTTAGGTATGTTAAACAATTATGAATATATTTTGAAACAAATTTAAACACATTTTTTTTTCAATAATCTCATATATCCTCTAATAAATTAATATCAGTGTCATAATACACTTACATATTAATATGTGTATATATTAATATGTAAGTGTATTATGACACTGATATTAATATTTAGCGATATTTTCGTTATATAATTAGCATATGTATACATTTTATAGGGCGATGTGGGACGTTTCTGACGTGCATAACGACATAAAGGAACATTTGGGCGTCGTCGGCTCATCCTTGAGCCGCAGGATACGTGGACGAGGCGCTTATCAGCAGGCTTGGGGAAGCGCCACGGAACGTACGTCGCTTCTACCCGAGGCTACGGTGATAAGTCAGGCCAGAAGCGCGCCTACCTGCTCGTTTTCGGGCTACAACACGGCCGAAGCCGGACTGAACAATAATCCATCTGTCGGGGAATCCGAGGAGGCGACTCCGGATGCGCAGGATAATAGTAATACCGTTATTACGTAGCCAATATGTCTGAATCCATCCGCGCGAAGACGATATTTAATTGCGGCGCGTTAAGAAACCAACGTATTTTGACAAGAATTATCTTTAATATTACTTTTTAAACGGAAAAAAATACATAGTTTTGCAATAACAATCTTCTTTCCAATGCTATTGTACAAATCATTATAGTCATTTATCACCACATTTACATATCGCATTGTTCATGACGCGTGTTCTGATGTCATGAGATGTCCTTTTCATGATTAATACGGGAACAATTTTTCCTTAGTGAGAATATCGAGGCGATTTTTGACATTGTATATTCTTTTTATCTAAGCTTAACAATGTAAAATTATATCGTTTTATTAGAATATTTTATTAGAAAGATATAATAATTTTATTGTTTACATTTTCGGTCAAAATATTAAATTCGAATCGACCTGATAAATCTGTAGGGAAAAGAACATCTGTGGTCTCGGAGCATTCCATTAATTGTTTACGAAATTAAGAAATTTGATACAATGAGCAGCGAATTTTGCGAAGAGCATAAAAATTGCTTGGTATATCCTCATTTTGCGAAAGTGACTCATAAATACAATTATATATGTTACCAATGATGTACTACCAAATAATGTACATACATTTATATATAGATATATGTAGAAAAATACTGTATCTCTAGAATATTTGTATATACCTCGAACGACCAACGCATGAAATTTTATTACACGTCCAATACAGATGATGTTATTTTTCTCTCGACATATATTGAACAAAAATCACAAAAACGAGCTATATCCGGATATTGGACGCTCGGAATCTCCTATCCTTTCACGCTTTATATGTACACACCTAAATTGTGTATATATAAATTGTGTATATATAAATATATAAATATACTCTGCATTCTCTGTATTAATAATTTAATTTATATTTATAATTATATATATGTATTATATATATGTACAGGATGTGTCCCGAAACTACCGCTCCATATTTTAAAGATAGATTCTCTGGCCAATTTAAAAAAGATTTTTCCTCAGCGAAAATGTCGAGGCACTAATATAATAGTTTTCGAGTTATAAATGATTGAAAATAAAGAGTTTTTCGCAAATTAAGCCTTATGGGAATAAAATATTAATAAAATCACATTCTTTAGTTAATTTTAGGTAGAGTTTACTTTAATAGAATTTTAATTTAAGGCTTAGTTAGAAAGATACATCATGACAAAAATTGGGAATATGCAAAAAATAATGATCTTCGATATTTTCGCTGAGGGAAAATCGTTTTTAAATTGGCCAGAGAATCTACTTTTAAAATATGGAGCAGTAGTTTCGGGACATCCTGTGTGTATATATATATATCTTATGTAGAAGGAAAAATCATATTTAAATGACTTTTAAATAAGATCTCCAGCTCTTGAGAATTTTAATTTTTAGTATAATCGAATTTTATATTTTTTTTTTAAAGAATTCACTTTTTCATTTTTTTCAAAAAAGAATTTATTTCATTATTTTAAAAGTGCATACTATGTCAAATACACATTGATCGATAAATTTTTGCATTAACTTGACGTCCCAAATTTTAGACATGTATTCAAACCAGCATACATATGTATGCTCTTTTATTAAGAATGTCGTCATGAATATCATGAATACGGTTCTTACAACCGGTTATTATTTTCCCGCGCTTAGGACTTATAACCACTTCTGATAGCGAAACACGTGATTCGATATTGATATTTAATGAGTGAACTAGTGAAGTAGATTATCTCGAGAAATATGCAGAACGAAAAGGAAAGTAAAAATGAGGAACATGATGAGTATCAATACTTGCGGCTCGTCGAGAAAGTCATTAGAACCGGAGCAAAGAGAAACAATCGTACCGGCGTCGATACTTATTCCATTTTCGGCACTCAAATTCGATTCAGTTTACGAGACGGTAAATATATACATATATTAATAATATATATACATATATTAATAATAATAATAATAATTATAATAATAATTATATATATATATATATATATATATATATATATATGATATATACATTTTAATCACTCATAGGGGATCATATTGAATTTACAAAATTTTTTATAATTTAATTTAATATTAATAATAATTAATATAATTTTTTATAATGTATATATAAAACGAAAACAGTCAGATTAATAGTCAGTTATTACTATAATCAGTCATTAATATATACATATACTTTTTTGATAATTAATATATAAATATAATTTTTGATAAATTTTGATAATGTAATATATAAAGCAAGGATATATAAAGCAAGGATAAAATTAATATATAAATATAAATAATATATATAAATATATATATGTATAATATATATATATAATATATATAAATATAAATACAAATAAGCTTGAATTTCTCTGTTTTTTATAATTTAAAAAGATACTTTACAATTATAATTATAAATTACATATTTAACTCGTGACAATTACATTTGCAGATTTTTCATCAAATTTTCTTATAAAATAATTTGTGTGCGATCCTCTATAGAGAGACTTGAGACTTTTGTTTCAAGAAATTTATTTCCACAGGTGTTTTCCCATTATTGACAACCAAAAGAGTATTCTGGCGAGCAGTAGTTGAAGAATTACTGTGGTTTATCAAGGGATCGACAAATTCCAAAGAACTGTCAGATAAGGATGTTCATATTTGGGATGAAAATGGCTCACGTGCCTTTTTGGATTCTTGCGGGTTCACAGATAGAGAGGAAGGTGATTTGGGACCTGTCTATGGATTCCAATGGAGACACTTTGGTGCTGAGTACAAAGATATCCACACAGATTATACAGGACAAGGTTTTTTTTTTTTTTTTTTTTTTTTTTGAAAGATATATATGTTCTTTAAATTATAATTACTAAATTATATCTTTCTTTTCAATCTTCAAGTAAAATATTTGGAAAGAAAATTACAATTGACATTGAACTGTATATTTGTTTAACCAGGAATAGATCAGCTGAAAGAAGTTATTCATAAAATAAAGCATTGTCCAGATGATAGGCGTATTATAATGTCCGCCTGGAATCCAGTAGACATTCCAAAAATGGCATTACCGCCATGTCATGTTTTGATACAATTTTATGTAAATAACGGTGAATTATCCGCGCAGCTTTATCAAAGAAGCGCAGACATAGGTTTAGGAGTGCCATTCAACATAGCATCATATTCCTTATTGACTTATATGATCGCTCATGTTACCGGTTTGAAGGTGAGGATAAATTCTTGATTTGCATTAAATTCCAGACAAGTCTTTCTTTTACTTTCTACTTTCTTTTATTTTCAGCCAGGAGAATTTGTACATACAATGGGAGACTGTCACGTTTATGTCAACCATATAAGTGCCCTTGAGGAACAGATAAAACGCGAACCACGAGAGTTTCCGAAATTAAGGATAGTTAGAGAGATAAAAAATATCGATGACTTTGTTGCCGAAGATTTAGAATTAATAGATTATAAACCTTATCCCAAACTCTATATGAAAATGGCTGTTTAAGCTGCACTCTTTGAAAGTTTTCTGCATAAGATCTTTCAAGGAAAAATTTATGTGTGTATAACTATAACATTAACATTTCCACAACATTGTTAATGTCATTTTTAATATATTTAAGTAAATCAACATTCAACTTTCTATGAATTAATATTAAGCTGTATTGATTAAATAGTATTTTCAATTAAATTTTTCGATTCAAGAGAAATGCAAAAAAATTACTTCTAATATTTTTTTTCTTTTTTTTTTCTTTCAGGCTGATAAAAGTGTAAAATGAATATATTTTATATGTAATTCCCTAGCCATATATGTATAACTCTCTCTATAGACATTAGTTTCTAATAAAAATTATATTCTTAATAATATATCAATATATCTCCAAAATTCATCGCGCGTGGTTTCTTGCAAATTCACCTCTTATGTTCATTCCTTTACTCCAAAATTGTCGCACTCTACACACTTTTCAATTTTTATTATACAAATCCAATTTTATTCAATCACGCGCGATGCGATCCGCAAACATCATAAAAGGCCTTATATATAAGCAGCTGCTAAGTATAACAAAATGTAATTCCCGTACAATATATGTGTATAAATTGTTTATATGTCTTTATGTAAATTAGCTTTATAGAAATTATTTCTAACGAAATGAGATCCAACAAAACTTTTACCAAAAATACATTTTGCAAGTTGTATCTTTCAACTAGCTTTGCATCTCATTATATATTATAATCAGTGTAGAGGAATGGCCAATTTCATTGCATTCTTTATTATCGATAATTATATTTCGAATATACAGTAATTTTTTTTCTTTTTTTCTTTTTACGAGGTGCTGGAGCAATAAACAAAGCTCCGTTGTGAAAAAAAGACCTCTCTATAAAATTTAAAAACGATAAATTATCGCGAATTTACAATGATCTGAGAGATATCTTCTCACGCAATATTTCATAAATCTTTTTCAGGAGAGGTTTTTTTGTACGTCAAAGGAGCTAGCACATTTGTACATCGTTGGACTGTGTACTTAACTGGTGCAGTTGTTGAGTGACTGCCAATGTGCCACACTCGTTCACTGTTATAATCACCCAAATAACATCTACAAAGAAAAACAATGGACAGTTTATTACAAGGTGCAACCGAATCGAGTTTACGAAAATCAATCTAAATCTAATCTAGAAAGACAATGGAACTTTTATCTTCTTATTCATAGGAAACAATTGAAAAATAAACAATATTCTTGAGTGTCCAATTATCAATCTAGAATATTGATAAGATAAGTGAATGTTGATTAAACTATATATATATTGCATTTAGTTTCTGATAAAATAAGATGTCTACTCTTAAATCAAGGTTGATTTACAAATCTTTTTGCTTCGATTACATTTTTTTATGTATCTTTGTAGAATATTATTAATATAAGTAGAATAATATTAAATAATAATAATATAAGTAGAATAATATTATTCTACAAATAATGTAGAATAATATTAAATAATATTAATTTCTTTTTCTATCTTTATAGAATATTATATGTCTCTAACAAGTTTTTTATTTTTTTTAGATTTTTCTACTTTACGGGAATACTAGATTGATTTTTAAACTTTACAAAAAGTTTTGCCTCCAAACTTACCACCAAAATAGACACCATTAGATGTCATCATTCTCCATTTACTTTGATGGACGCCAGTTTCGGCTGGACTCTTCAATGTTACGCTTAACTCTGTAGTCTCTTTGGGAGCCAATGGTGGAACTGGTATCCTGGCACAACCCATTAATACTCCACTAGAATGCTGCAGATGGATTCCATTCGGCCAAATTTCTGTGCCGCTGTTTTGTACACGCCATGACTTCTGGAAATTTGTACTAGGTGGCACAGCCTCTCCCTCACCAATTGTGCTGTCGCATATCAATGTCATACAAGGCGTGTTGAAGGGGTTTGCAAAATCGATGTAGCTGCAAATCGCTGCTTGTAGATTCCTAGGGAATAAAAATTTTTAACATTACAACTTAAAGTTCCACTTAGAAAATGTCTTTATTTATGAATCCAAACAATAGAACAAATTTTATTTGTTTCAATACAATAACAATAGTTCTGTTGTTGCTTCTATTGTTTGCAAACAAGTGATAAGAAGATAAATATAAGCTAATTCAAAGGCTAATTTAGGTGCCATGTATAACTGGAATATGAATCTATTTCATAATTTGATATTCCATAATTTAAAATATTAATACAGCAAATAAATTAATTAAATTCATAAATTATATTAATATCGCTAGTCAATTAATGAAAGGATCATTGGAGATAATGTAATTGACCAAAACTAGCCAGAGTTTTTGTTTATTAATTACCAAATTGTAATTAATAAACAAAAATTCTGGCAACAACAAAAGTTTTGGTCGATTACATGATTTCCAATGATCCTTAAATTAATTAAATACTAATTATCTAACTGCCAACTTCATCTGAAAAGATGTACTCTCTTTAGCAACGCTTTCTGACCTTTTTTTTCTTTATCTTCAAATTATTTTCAAAGCATAAAAATACAAGCAAGTCTCACTTAAGATGCAGATCTGCAAATAAGTGGCAAGAAGTTCAATCTCACATCCAAGCAAGGAAGATCTCAAGTAAAGCAAACAATCCCTTGACGCAGATATCAAAGGACAATGGCATCTGAATATATCAAAGGGAAAAGAAGAAAACAGAAATGAAAGTAGGATGGGCGACAGAGAAAATGAAGCGTAGTGTATTTTCAGGACAGAAAATTCAAGTTGAAGAAAGACTCAAAAGCAACGCTTTCTGACCTTCTTTTTCTTTACTTTCAAATTATTTTCAAAGCATAAAAATACAAGCAAGTCCCACTTAAGATGCAGACTTGCAAATAAGTGGCAAGGAGTTCAATTTCACATCCAAGCAAGGAAGATCTCGAGCAAAGCAAGCAATCTCTTGACACAGGTATCAAAGAACAATGTCCTTCTTAGTCTTTATTTTCAAAGCATAAAAATACAAGCAAATCCCACTTAAGATGCAGACCTCCAAATAAGTGACAAGGAGTTCAATCTCACATCCAAGCAAGGAAGATCTCGAGCAAAGCAAGCAATCCCTTGACGCAGGTATCAAAGGACAATGTCGCCTGACTATCAAAGGAAGAAAAAGAAAACAGAAATGAAAGTAGGATGGGCGACAGAGAAAACGAAGTACACTTCAATTCAGGACAGAAAATTCATCAAGAAATCGAAGAAAGTCTCGACGCAAAGCAAATTCCCTCGCGATAGAGGGACAGAGGAGGGGGTGAGGAATGACAATAAACATGGCGATGCAAGGTTATAAGCTGCGTGGGCAGCGTAAAACGGTCGCTCGACCGGGGGGGGGGGACCCCTCGGGAGGATTACCAATTGTTCATGTCCAGGAAGAAGGCGGCGGTGGTCTCGTTGAGGTGGCTGTCCGCCAGCAGCTTCTGCAGCTGCTTGACCAGGTCGTCCTTGTCCGTGGTGCCGAGACAGCTGAACTGGTGCAGCAAGTGTTGGTCCAGATCGTTGTCGAGGTCCATGATCGCTCGGGGATGTATCGTATCCTAGTATCCCCCCGGATTATCGCTCGTATCCTCGATACACGCTCCACGTGACGACGTCACAGTGACGCTGTCAACGCCGTCGTTTCTCCCTCGGCTTTTCCTCGCTCGTCTCGGCCGCGCACTCTCTTTCTCTCTCTCTCTCTCTCTCCCCCTCAGTCACGAATTTTAAATGTCATTCTCTCCGTGCGACACTCGCCCGTGTCCGATATACAGTGCACGCATATCCGCAGTACCAGGCCAGTGCTGTGACGAGAACCTGTCGGAACGATCCGGATGATTTCCCGTAAAATTACGCGACGAGGGGGGGAGGGGAGAGGACACTTCCGGAAAGTATAATACTGGACTCCTAAAGAGGATGTCCTTCCGCGTCTTTTTTCGATAAAGTAAAGTTTTTCTTTTCTTTTTTCTTTATTATTAGCTGGATGGATAACCCTCAGGCTTTCTTTTATACCCTAAATAAAAAAAAAAAAGTAAAGAATCTTCAGTGTTTGCTGGTATCTTATCTAGATAATTATCTAGATAATTATGACTAGCTAGTTAAAGATGATCCATTTCTTTATCTACATATATAATTAACTAGATAATTTTATCTAGATAATTATCTAGATAAGATATCAGATAAAATTATCTAGATAATTATGTAGATAAAGAAATGGATCATCTTTAACTAGCTAGTCATAATTATCTAGATAATTTTATCTAGATAAGATACCAGCAAACACTGAGTATCTTTTAGAGATGATGAGACACGGGTCGAATAAAAATTGTTTTCGAAAAAAATTGATTGTTTCGAAAGTTGATTTCTGAAATTTAATTTTTTTAATCTCCTTTTTTTTTCATTTTATTTCTGATATTCTTGATTGCACTAGGGTCGAGGAGAATTTCGTAGGATCTTGGAAACGGGGCTCCGGGAGTTGACGTTACGCTCTTGCGCAACAACTCTGCTCTCTCTCTCTCTCTCTTCCTCGTGCGTACGCATGAAACTGTGACAGTCCGCAATAAAGCCGCGATAAAGCGACCTACCTTGACCTTGTCGGTGTCGCGGATTTTTTTTCGAAAATGAATAATAACTCGCGCATCTCGATATGATGGATTTTTCCACGATCGAGGAACGCTTCGAAGACTGTTCGACATGTTTTCGACGAAATAAACTTTTATTTATCTTTCAAATAATTCCGCGCGTCCTGAGACCTTTGGCCAAATTTTCATCCAGAGGAGATAAAACGGTTCCATCGCAAGATATGAAACATCTTTACATCCGCGTTCGCGCCCTTTGTTGGCGCAAAAACATCCAAATTTTGGACGCGAGGTGCTTTAATTCGCGCTGTCTTCCGGATGGCACGCGAGGGAGCGCGCACGCGCGGAGCGCGGGCGCGCATGCGCGAGGCGCGGGCGCGCATGCGCGGGGCGCGCGGCGCGAGACAGTCGACGTGCGAAACAAACGAGACGCGCGCGCCGCGCCGGGATCACGTAGACGCGCTCCGAATGAGAGCGGCTCGGGATCCGCGACGAGAAAAATCGAGGATTCACTTCCGAAGTGCGCCCCGCGTCGGTTGTGTCCGATTACGTCGATCGACAGGGGGTAGTTTCCACGTGAATTCGATGGCGGGGCGCGTCTGAGGCCGCCTCGGGGAAGATCCTTGAGATTGAAAAAAATTGTCCTCCCGCCGTCTCACGATGATGATCGCTCCGATTAATTTGGGCAAATAAAAAAAACGGGTATAAGTTCGCGAGTGTTTTGAATCCTGAAAGGAAGAGGAAAAGGACGGGGTGCAAGGTAGGGAAGTAATTTTGCAATCTTTAATTGACAGCTTGTAATGACTTCTTGCATAACCAATCGGGGCGTTTTGAATTTTGTATAAAGAAATATAAGTCTCATATTTGTATAAAAATATTGAAAAACATTTATGTGACGTATATTTTCTCGACTCAGCTGATATCGCACGCGAATCAGCTGAGAGGAATATTTTTTAAATTGAAAAACAGCTTCACGTGCATGTCGATTAATATCCTATCTTTATCTCGCTTCGCAAAGAATAATTGTTTTATCAAAATTAAAAAAAAATTTAATTTAAATTTTTTCACTAATTTAAATTAATTTATTTTGAATTAGTGAAAAAAGTTAAATTAAGAATTTAATTTAATTTAAATTAAATTTTTAATTGAATTTTTTTTCACTAAATTCTTTATTTGAAAATTTCAATTTCAAAATTATCAAAATATAATTTTTTATCGTACGTCCTTTTTTTGATTCGCCCATTCACTAAATTCTCTATTTGAAATTTTCAATTCCAGAATTTCCCAAAATATAATTTTTTATTGCATATCCTTTTTTAATTCGCCCACTCTTTGCAAAGTGACCTCGCCATTTCTACGGTTTAAAGACCGACACAGGATGATCGGGCCTTCGTCGGGGACCGGTGAAGTCACCGAGAGTCGCGCGTCCTCCAAAAGGAAGGTCTTCGACGATCTAGACATCGACAGTCCCAAACGAAAGATCTTCGACGAGCTGGACATCGACAGTTTCTGCGAGGAGATCCGCCAGACGAACCGCAAGCGTTACCTCCAGGAACTCGAGACTCCGGAGGAGTTAGTGGCTACGTCGAACGAAATCATCACCGACGCAGCGACCCTCTTCTCGCCAATGTCCGCTCAGGAGATCGTCGAGGAGTCGCAGGTGGCGCATCTTGAGGTGCTACTGGTGGACGGCACCAACTGCACCTGGACAACCATGTCGGAACTGGAGCAACAGCAAAACCTGGACGTTCTCGTCACCTCGTCCTCTTCGTTGTCCTTGTCGTCGTCGTCTTCATCGTCGACCACCTCCGAGCGTCATCCGCCTGAAACCTACGTCGAGGAGACTAATTATCAGCCGGCGATGTCGATGAATTATTGGCAACCCGGCGTCGCACCTGCGGCATCGCCCGCCAACTCGAACTTTCAGCAAAATAAGGGAACGATGAACAATAATCAGCAACAGCAACAGTTCGAAGACCAGGAAAACGGGAATCTGTCGTGGCTGTTGGACTTTAAACTCGACTCGTTCATCGAAGCCGCGGACGACAGATCCACTGTGGGATCCACTTTGATAAAGGATAATCATTGCGGTGAGAAAAATGCAAAGGACAAAATAATACATTAGTGCTATCTTGAATATTAAAGTTAAAAAGATGAATATTAATTATATTTTTAATTAAATTTAATTATTTATTTTAATTAAATTTTAATTATATTTTAAAATTAAAATCTCATAATTTTAAATAATTTAAAAAAATGAAATTTTTCACATGAAAACAGATAATTCTTTATTTGTAATTACCTCCTTTCCTAATAATAGGAAATAAAGTTGAAAAATTGTATTAATTAATTTATTTTAATTATTTATTTTAATTAATTAATTTTAATTAATTTTAATTTTATTTTAATTGAATTAAATTATGTTGAAAATATCTGATGGACTTATAATCTTGAAATTGATTGCGTATTTTCAGGCAACAAGAACAAACCGAACGGACGATCGCACAGTTCCAATTATGCCAATGATGTCAGGAGAGGACACGAGAACTCATCGATGTATCGACAAGACTTGAATCAGACGACTTATCCCGCCAACGGATTCGACAACCGGAATTTTTCGCGATCCAACGGACCGAAAAAACCTCCCTTCACCTACACGGAATTGATAGAGCATGCTTTGCAAGAAAGAGGCGAGCTCACGGTCTCTGCGATCTACCAATGGATCTCGTGAGTGCCATCAGTAAAAATTTATTATCAAGCGGAAAATTTATCAATATTTTATTATTGTCAATCTTTTATTCTTTTCTTTCTTGTGAAGATTTGCCGAAATTATTATCCATGGCCGGCAGTGGAATATTATATAGTGCTCATGTATTTCTTTCTTTAATTACGATTTTTCAAAAAATTAGATATTTAATTCAATATCAAAAAATTTCAAACATATTTTTCTTTTTTCTCTTTTCAGTTTGATTTCTAAATTTTTTACATAATATTCTTTTTAAGCTTTTAATTATTGAGTGGAATAATAATCCGCGAGAAATTAATGCATTAATTAAAAAATCCATAAGATTGAGAGGAAAATATTTACAAGTTACAAGCAAAATATGCCTTCCTTATTTATGTTGCGACCGCGCAGGAAGCTTCCTACGAATTTACACGAGCATGGCCCACTGTGGTCGGGGGTGGGTTGACGAGGGGGTGAGCTGCTCCTGGATGGTACCCATTGGTACCACTGCCCCCGTTGCTTGGCACCACCTGGCACCAACTCCTCACCCTTCAGTTATCCTTTGCTGCAGCCCTCAACACGAATGCGCACAATTTACTGCTCCTGTGCCTTCACCTGTTCGATCGCCTCGAGCTCCTTGGGAAAAGCCTATACAGATCATCCGTATAACGTACCATCGTTCGAGTTCGATAAAAAATATATAAGAACTTTGCACCAAAAGAGACAGACTTGTATTAATTATATTAAAAGTCATATCTTATAAATCTTTTTTTTTTGTTTGAGTTATCCGAGATTTCCATCATGATTAAAAGAGATTAAAACAGACATTTTAAATCGAGAATGGAAGGATGTTTCTTTCGAAGATGCTTGCAATATTTTTTTTTCCATAAGTTTGAAGTTTATATGCGATATGTGAAAGGTATGAAACAGATTTGTAAGATCGGTGACACCATTTGTCGCGATCATCGTGATCAGCGGAGCGAGTAAACGCGTCGTTTAGCATTTCGAATGCACCCTCGATTCGAGCGCTTTTCGGTCTCTCTTCGTCTTCCACCAAAACCCGTGGAATTAATCGCGTAGGGGGTAACGCACCGTGACATCGCTGCGAGCAGGTGAAGGAAATTAGTTTCGTGGGGACGTAAATTGCCATCGTGCGTTTTTACGCGCGATATCTCTAATCGCGTTTCCCTTTGATCCTACATTAGGGTATACTAAGACCAAGTCTGTTGTCTTGTCTGTAATTTGGGAGATCAAGACGAGATTTTTAATTATTAATCATCAAGATGATATCAAGTCTAAGATTGTTATTAGTTCTTGTAAAGATTATTGATTAAAAAAAATTAAAATATATATAATTGTGAATTAAATGAGAAAGAAGTTGTGCATTTCGTAATTTGAGAGAGATCAAGGCAAGATTTTTAATTAATAATCAAGAAAATACCAAGATTAAGATTGTTGGTCTTGTAAAGATTATTGATTTTTTAAAAAAAGCTAAAATGTATATATTTGTAAATTAGATGAAAAAAATCATGCATTATATTATGTATGAATTTAAAAATTTTATTTAAATAAGAATATTTATATTAATAAATTTAGAAACAATTAATAGTAAATAAACGACGAAGCTAACTAATAATAGATAACAATTGTTAAACAAAATAAACAAGAGAAAATTTACATGCAATTCATAATTTAAGAGAAGATTACAAGATTTTTAATTAATAATCAAGACAATATCAAGATTAAGATTATTGATTTTTTTAAAAAAGCTAAAATATATATATTTGTAAATTAAATGAAAAAAATCATGCATTATATTATGTATGAATTTAAAAATTTTATTTAATAAATAAGAATATTTATATTAATAAATTTAGAAACAATTAATAGTAAATAAACGATAAAGCTAACTAATAATAGATAACAATTGTTAAACAAAATAAACAAGAGAAAATTTACATGCAATTCATAATTTAAGAGAAGATTACAAAATTTTTAATTAATAATCAAGACAATATCAAGATTAAGATTATTAATTTTTTTAAAAAAGCTAAAATATATATATATATTTGTAAGTTAAATGAAAAAAAAAATCATGCATTATATTTTGTACGAATTTAAAAAATTTTATTTGATAAATAAGAGTATTTATATTAATAAATTTAGAAATAATTAATACAAAATAATGAAACTAATTAATAATAGATAACAATTGTTAAACAAAATAAACAAGACAAAATTTATATTTAAATACAAGACGAAATTTTTGCTACAGATTTACTCAAGATTAAGACAAGATTTAAATTTTCCAAAATTGTCAATATCAATACAATATTTTTATGAATATTATCTTATGAATTCTGAAATTCTAATTTATGTATAAAAGAGAACTTTTATTATCATATAATTATTAAATTCAAAATTGTTCAAATAAGAAAAAATATGCAGAGATTATATTATAATACCCTGTGATATTTTTATAAAATTTTTATAAATTTTAATATATATAAAATATACATTTATTATTTTATAATTAATATAATATTATAATTTTATAATTATTTTATAAAATATATCATTTATTATTTTCAGAGAGCATTTCCCTTATTACAAGAGCAACGATGATCGTTGGAAGAATTCCGTCCGGCACAATCTTTCAATAAATCCGCATTTTCGCAAAGGCTCGAAGGCGCCTCATGGAGCTGGTCATCTCTGGGCAATCGCGAATCGTAGCGATTGTAGACCTCGTCCGCTCGCTGTTAATGGATCAGCAACCACTACACCGACGCAACAAGTTGCACAGAACGAGTGCGACGAATCCAGGAGTAACAAAATCATCAGGTGAACAGTCTAATTCTAAATTCCTGATCGTATCTTGTAAAAATAATATATTTAAATTATAATATATTTATACATTCGCTTTGACATTACAGCGAGATCATGGACGAGGTGGAGGCTGCGACGGCGAGCATCGCGCAGCCAAATCCTGAGGAGGATACTGACAATATACTGAACCCTGTAACGCTCGAGGACTCCGCCGAGCAAATACTCAACGGCATAAAACGCGAGGTGGAAGTGCAATACCTAGTTCCCATGATGGTGGCCAACAGTGATCACGAGGCGAATCAACAGAATCAACAAATCGTCCAACAAACGGAGTTTCAATGTCCCTTCAAAGAGAGCGGTGAGAGAATCATAACGTTATGCATCTCAGGGAATCATTGAGAAAGATTAAGGCTGATAGCAGAGAACAGTCGTAGTCGTGGACGTAAAATAAGACAGAGAAAAACGTTTACGTAAGTAGCATGTATATTTTTCTCTGCCTTACTTTACATCCAAGACTACGACAGACGTAAGCGCTAACATCTCGTTCTCTGCCATCGGCCTAATACACATTTATGAAACGAAATTAACGAAGCGACTTACAGATTTCCTAAACCCGGTGTCCAAGGAAGTCGTCGCCGAGGAATGCGGACTCGTGAGCGAGGGATATCTGGTGACGGATCTGAATCCGAATGCCTTTGGGTTGAACGTGATCGACCCCGAGATCATAGGCTCGGAGAACCTCTTCGGCGAGGAGCTTAGCTTCCAATTTTATGAATTGACATCACCGTCGCAGCTGCAATCCGCCTGACACACGGAGAACAACAAGATACACTTTATCGTGATCGACGAACTCCAGATACAAAATACGCGGGCACTCGATGATGATGACCGACCGGTCTGCAGTATTGCTGAAACCGAGGGGAACATTTCGGAGAGCGAAAACCCGCAGAGAAGATCGCCTGTTAGCGAACAGGATGAGTGCGCAACGACAAGCTGATCTTGTTCGAATTTTTGCGCAAAATTTTTACGATAACAATTTTCAGGAATGTTCGATCATTTTATTCACAATGCGACTGTTAGAATAGCTAGAAGCCAGCTTAACTGAACCAGTTAATTCATAAGCTTAGAGCGTGAAATAATGAGTCAACTACAGTGCAAGTATGAGAAAGTCCAATCTCTGAAATCTGATGCCACATATGTTAGTTTGATGATTTACAATGATTGTGATGTTTATAACTTCGATCGCCGAAGGACCATAGCACAAGATCGTACATGAATGAAGCAATTATATCGTCCAACGTGTGCCTGGTTAAGTGTCTTAAGATAAGCGTCACTCATCAACTATGCATTAATTTCTTCTAGTCTTTTGCGAAACAGTGTGTAATGTTTTTGTATTAGTAAAGAAAGTATGATATATATATTTACTATTACATGTGTATATTGTCCTTGACATTTGTATTATTCTCGCAAGTAAATGTGAAATATCTGTTGAAAAGTTTCTACTAAAAAGATAAGCTTTCGTAAAAGTGTAAAACAGAGATAGTATTTCGGGATATGTTTTGATCGTAATCAATCTCGGGATGTCTCGTCATGTGAAAACGCTGAAATAAAATATAAAGAAAAGAGTTACAGGGTTTATGTTAGTCTGCTATAAACATTCAAACTTAAGAATTAAAACTAATTGAGAGGAGTTAAGAATTATCAATCTATTAGCTACAATTAAAGTTTTACATTTTATTTTTCATGAATGAAAATATTATTCTGCAGATTTTGTTGGATCGGTTACTTCTTCCTGACTCTCACTTTCGGGCTCTCTAGAGATCCCCAACTTCTCCATTTTCGCCTGCTTCTTAGCTTCCTTCTTCTTCTTCTTCTCTTCCTTCTCTTTCTTCTGTAACATCTCTTTGAATCTTTCATCATGAGGCGAAATTTTGAAGCCAAAGTGTCTCCTGACTTCCTCCACCAAACGTTCCTTGCGCTTTCTCGCAGCTTGCAGCTCTTCTTCCTTCTTAGCGATTTTAGCTTTCAACTGGTTTGTCCATTCTTCCATCTTCATCATTTTTGCATGTATCTCGTCATCCCTGCAAGTTCATAGCATATAATTAAACATTATAAATTATAAAATTGCATCGATAAGTAATACGATTGATAAAAACATACCTTGCTTTAATCCTTTCAGCTCGTTCTTGTTTTTTTTCCTCCAGCTGCTTCCACCTTTCCTGAAGAGGTAATGGGAAAGCGACTCTCTCGTACTCTTTGGCATCATCGATTTCATTCTGTGTGGGCCAAGCAAATCCTGCCGGTTCATCAATGGCCTTTAATCCATATCTACCCAACATACGTCTCTTGTATTTCACTTTATGGTGATGCCACGACATAGGTTTGTCGAAAGGACGCAGGCCCATGAGGATGTTCCTGTGTTGTGGATTCAGTCGGGACTTGTTCCGCTTCTCGGCAAGCCTCTCTTGGAACTGCGGGTCGTCTGTTGAAGAGTACTCCGGTTTCTCGTCGGCAGCGGTTATGTCGACGACCTCAGCCTTAGGCTTCGTCGATCCTGTAGCGAAGAATCTCCCGAGGATGCCCTGGACTCGCAGGTTCGGACGAACGACGTCGTAGATTCGCCTCATTCGATTCATCGTGACGTCGACTCGCCACCAAATAAAATCTACGTGTGATCACTATAAGGCACAAATTAGTATGAATTAATTGTAAAAATTAAAAATAATTACAAATAATTATCAATTAAAGATATTGTAAAAATTAATTATATAATTATTGTAAAAATTATATATTGTAAAAATTAATTATATTATAAAAAATAATTATCAATTAAAGAGATTGTGACATATAATGACAGATGAAGCAAATATGCATTGAAAGAATGTTATTATATAAGAAGAATAAAAGATACGTACAAGAGATATTTCTGAAGAAATCACATTTACGTTAAATAGAAAATAATTTATTTGTGTTCACGCTATTTTTTTCTTAAAATTACAAATGGAACTCAACACTTACCCAATCGTCAGGTTAGGTCCGGTCAGAGTTAGGTTGGAGATGGAGAGCGAATCTCACAATCAGCTGGGACTCTCGTGCACATGCGCGAACGTCAATAAGCACGTGGCCGGCTTCAACAGACTCGTAACTCTAATTTTGGAGGACCCATATAAATTATAAATAAAATAAAATAATTATATAATTATTATGGTATAAAATATTATATATTATTATATAAAATAATAATAATAATAATAATAATAATAGTAATAATATAAATATAATAATAAATAATAATAATAAATAATAATAATATAATAATATAATATAAATAAAAATATAATAATATAAATAATAATATAAATAAAAATATAATAATAAAAATAATAATAATAATAATATAATAATAATATAATTATTAATTAATAATTATATAATTATGTTATTATTATTAATATTTTTATTATGATTATATAATATTAATTATTAATAGTTTTACGATTTGTGTGTTAATAATATTTATGTATAAATATTAATTTGTTTATTTACTTTGGTTTTAAAAATCTTTACATTATTTTTGCCTCCATTATTTAATATTTCATATTCCTCTTTCGCACAAGGTCCAATGACCTTTATTTCATGAAATACATACATGATTGAGCGTCAGCTGGTGTTCGAGGAATTACGCATGCGTGAGATTTGTTCTCTAACCGCATCATACTATTTTTTTTCTCCAGTGCAGTCAGTTTAGTCAAAGAGAATAGATTTCGTATACCTCGCAGCTCTGTATCACGTGGATTAGTACGAGAAATATTAGAAGCTAAAGGTGCTTGTGTGAAGATTATATACAATGGAAAAGCGTCTTTCAAGGGTAATTGATTTCACGAATTTTGATTTTATTGTATAATATTAATTGGCGATTAAATATGTTTCGATCAATTTTAAGAATTTAAAGTTACAAAAATGGAAATTATTCGATGATTAATTGTAAATACAGATACCAGGAAATCAAGGAATCACGTACGGGACCTTCGTCTTCGTCGACGAGGGACATACTTTGGGAAATGCACTTTCTTACGTGATAAATCAATAGTACATATTACTTAGACTTTATGAATAAAATAACATATATTAAATTTTACTTTAATAATAACTTTTTTTTAATCCATTTGCAGTCCTGGCATAAAAATATGCGCTTACACTGTGCCTCATCCGGCAGAGAACAAGATACACTTCAACATTCAAACAACTGGAGAAAGTGCGATTGAAGTGTTGAAGCGAGGTCTACAAGATCTTGAAAGAATATGCGATCATACCATTGAGACATTTGACACAGCTTACAAAAATTTCAAATCAAATGACACTCCTATGGACACTACGTAACATTGTCATTTTTTTTTTAGATTTATGTATCATAGATAAGTTTTTCAAGATAAAAATATACTTCTAAACTTTATATATTTACTTAGATATAATTTTAACTCTTTTTAATAATGGATTTTTAATAATAAATTTAATTATATAATAATAATTTAATAATAATTTTTAATAATAAATTTAATAACATTTAATAATAGATTTTGAAATAATGGATTATCTAAAATATATACAAATTTGGATATCTATTAATTAATAATATTTAATAATAGAATTTGAAATAATGAATTATATAAAATATATACAAATTTGGATATCTATTAATTAAATAAATTCTTATAAAAAATAAGTACAAACTAAGATATACAGTACACTAAATAATAATACAAGAAATCAAAGGATTGGAGAGGAAAATAATAAAATCCATTTTTTCAAAGACATTCCATGGAGATTGGATGTTTATTTAAACAACTTCAGCAGCTCTCACGCCACCTTTGTGAGTCTTTGACAGAAAATCAGCGAATTCTTGATACGGTGCTTTAGCCAAAGCTTGTTCCTTCCATAAGTCGGGCGTCAGATACGCGTAAGTTTTGGCGATCGCGGCATAAGTGGCCTTGGCGAAGTTGCCGAGTGTGCAGGTGGATCCTCTGGCTGAGGTGTAGCAATCCTCGATACCCGCCATTTGAAGCAGCTTTTTCGGAACTGGAGCAGACACGATACCAGTACCTCTGGGCGCAGGTATCAGACGCACTTGCACGGAACCGCACTTGCCAGTTACTTTGCATGGTACGGTATGCGGCTTGCCAATCTTGTTGCCCCAGTAACCGCGACGAACCGGGACGACCGAGAGCTTAGCGAGAATAATAGCACCACGAATGGCAGTGGCTACTTCCTTGGAACATTTCACTCCCAATCCAATGTGTCCGTTGCTGTCTCCGATGGCAACAAAAGCCTATAAGATATTTGCGTTTTTAATATTCTTAATAATTATTAATTAGTTATTAATTAATAATTATTATTAATAATTATTAATAATTATTCTTAATAATTAATAATTAGTAATATAAGCAAACAAAGGTACGAATAATAAATCAGAAAAAATTATATAGAAGGTTAAGGACCAAAGCCTTGGCTTTCTATGTAATTTTTTCTGATTCAATATTCTTGTCAATGTTTCTAAATTTTTATATTTCATGTCTTTTTATTAAATTTAATCGCTAGAGATATCTGAAAAAAGAAGACACTTTTAATTTTAAACCTTGAAACGCGTGCGTTGACAGGCTCGAGTCTGCTTCTGTACAGGCATGATTTTCAGAACTTCATCCTTCAGATCTGGACCGAGAAACTTGTCGATGATTTCGTACTCCTTGATGGGTAAGGAGAATAGATAGATGTGCTCGAGTGATTGGATTTTGCCATCTCTGACCAGACGACCAAGCTTCGTGACAGGGACCCATTCCTTGCTATCTTCTTTCCCACGTCCACGTCCACGTCCTCTGCCTCTGCCACGACCACGACCTCTGAGGCCTCCTCGATCGCCTCCTGCTCCACGAGAGCCGAAACCTCCACGAAAACCTCCACGTGTGGCTGGAGCAGCGTCCGCCATTCTGTGATTGAATAATATATTATAAAAAAATGCTTTTTAAAATCATAGATAATATTTATCCTGAAACATGATGATTCCTTGAAAGCATTACTGATAATTGCCATGTCAGATATAGCTTTATCACTATATTTTTACATAAGAAGTTGTCATATTTCAAAAGATCTTGTCAAACTCCACATGTTGGAGAGCTTAGTTTCATAATTAAAAATCAAGAATATGTAATAATCAATTATAATCTAAATATTAATTATATTCTCAAGTATTAGATTATAACCCAATTTGTTAGGGGTTATAAAATCTGATTTTATAATCATTACTGACAATATAAACAAAGCAGAAATCATATTCTAATGAAATAGAACTTGAAAATACAATTGACATTTTTTGATAGTTACATTATTCTTTATTTTTAATCATAAAAGGTGAACACGCGACACATCAACACGTGTCAATGAATTTGACAAAGCATTTTGACAGAATTTCTTATGTGTAAGAATATTCATTTTCTAAACATCTCATATGATTGGCCGAAAAATATGCGAGGATTATTTTGTTATGATATAAAACGTGAAAGGACGAAAAATTTCTCAAACATATATACTTACGTTACTTTTTTCAACCTCTTTCTTACACGTGAATCACGGAAGAAGATTGTGATCGATCGTCCAGATGGCGCTTTTCATGCAAACGTCATGTCCGGTGTTTCAAAAAATAGCGCGAATTTTTTCTTTATTTTGTTAACAGTGAGAACATCTTTCAAAGAATGTTACATAGATTTTAAAGATAAATGAACAAACTCGATCGTTAACATAATAATAAGCATGCAATTTTAAGAGATATATAATATATTATACTATTAATTAAGATAACTATTGCGATATTTATTAATAAAATTAATATAAATGAAATGAATAAAATCATTAAAAGAGAAGCAAAGAATTAATGAATCATTTATTTTTAATGTTTAAAATATTATTAGAGAATATTATTATTTGTAAATTTGTTTATAAAAAAGAGGCATTTTATAATTCATTCAATAGCTTATTTTTATTGCGGAATGTTATTTTATAATTGTAATGTATTATAAAATAAAATTTTTTATTTCCTATTTAATTTTTTTTATTTCCTATTTAATTTTTTTGACCTTTTACGTAAACTGATACTGTATTATGATTATTGCCGGAATATATAAATCTTTGGAGTTTTTTTATCGAGTATATTTTATAAATAATTTATAAATAATTTTCTCTAAAATTATCCATCAAGCTATTTTTGCCGTTCAAATTTATGGTGACGAGAGCCTCAAATTTTTTGCTTTGCATCAAGATACCGACTTTGTTTTGAATTGAAAGCGCTAAAACACATTAAATATACACATAATTAAATTATAGTATATATTATTACATAAAAGGATATATTTAGAGATAATTATATTATTTCTAATATGTAATATTCGAATTTTACTTTTAGCAGGTGTTCATTTTGTGTAGTACATGTTCATTTTATATACGTTTCTTAAACGTATCCAATGTTTTTTAACCGTAAAGCATTAATTAAAAACGTTTCGAGAAAAACGTTTTTAAAATTATAATTAAGAAAACGTATTTTTCACGTTTCTATGAACAGAATAACACTGATTGAGAATAACTGATTTTTAATTAATTTTAAATTATATATACATATAAACATACACATATGTATAATTAATATCAATCCGCAATAAAAATAAGTTATATAATTAATATCATTTCGCAATAAAAATAAGTTATTGAATGAATTATAAAATGAATAAAATGATTAAAAGAAAAACGAAGAATTAATGAATCATTTAATTTTAATCTTTAAAATATTATTCTCTTTATACACACACATATATATATATATATATATATAATTATTACGAAAACTATACATTAAGCCAGTTATTTTGATTTTTAGCATCAAATAAAATTTGAAATTTGCTTGATGATGATAGATAATTTGCGATTCTATAATCGTAACAAAATTATATAATATGGAGATATTATGTACTTATATTCATCAAATTCTAACGAATTTTAATAGAAAGAAAAGAAGATTAATGGACGTGATATTGGGAAATAACTTTTCTTTATTAATTTATTATAATTAATTTATTCACACATTATAGCCTCATACATCTGCGAATAAATATGCGATTTAGTATTTAATGAAATATCATAGAAAATTTTAAAATTTCATAAGTTAAACAGATTATATGTTTCTCATCTTTCTTTCTTTCTTTTTTTTTTAATTTGACATCATCCGATTATGAAATCATTACATCATACAACAAAATTTGCAGTTTTTAAGATAAAACAAAAAAAAATAAAAGAAGATTATAGGAAAGCTCAGAAATTCTAGGAAGAAAATTCTCTAGCACTATTAATTCTAAGCACTTTTGTAAAAAAAATAGAATTGTTTTAAGCGATAAGATTAAGATTTGTATGTGAAGTGATCATATAATATCTACAGAATTACAACACATTATTTTCTTTTGTTGATAATCAGTTTTATTTAACTGACCAAAAAAATTTATATGACATGCTGTTTAACATTTATTTACTGAAGTTTACTTATTTTATTATATTTAACATATTTATACACGAAAACTTTAGAAGAAGCTATTCAAACGTGATTTATTTTTTTTTGTTGTGAAAAAAGATTGTCCAAAGATGAAACAGAGAAATTAAATATATCTTTTAAAGTTTTAATCATATATGATAAGGGCGAAATGAAACTATTGACTGAACTATCGCCATTTCCTTTTGATTTCTTTCCTCTTGATAAATCAGTGTCGGATTGACATGAAACAATCGATATCATTGCTATAGCCATCAGAATCATGAAAGCAAATGCAAGTTTCATCTGCGAATGTTATAAATAAAAAATTAATAAAAAATAACAAAGAAATACAAGATAATAATACAAAAATTAAAAAACATCAATTATATTATTAAATCTATAATATTAAATTTAAGTGTTATTAAATTCATGTTTATTTTTGGACATATTTATGATAATAGAGTGTTCTTAGGAAGTGGCTCGATAATGAAGAAGACTCAAATTGTAGAATATAAAACAGATAACATATTGTTCGTATATTTAATGTTACTTAAATCGATTAATTTTTTAAATTATTTATATTACTCAACGCACATATACTTGATTTATTTGCTACTCACTTTTAATCTTCTTCGAGAAATTTGTAACGCAAATTTCAAGTTAAAATGCAACGAAAAGTTGCACTTTAAATTTTGTTATACAATGACGTACGAATATTCAGTTCTGTATTTATAAAGCAGTCAAATAATTATATACAATTGCATATGTTATTAAATTCTTTCGCAACAAACTAATTTTCAAGTAATTGCAACTTTTACAATCGACTATCTATAAGTAATGCATTTTTTATCTTGGTGCAATTAAATTTTAAAATAACATTTATGATACCTTTTTGTGAGTTTAAAAAATAATTTTAAATTCTTATAAAGAATATATGAAGAAAACATTTTCTATTAGTAATTGTTTAATACAAAATAATATAAAAAGTATATTAGAATTCATCAATATAATTATTCACATCTTATGGCAAACGATATCTTTCACAATAATCGATTTATTATATGTTGTTTTGATGAAGGTTGAAAAAAACGTTTGCGTATAATTCATAGATTAATTGCAAAATGGATAGATTAGATGAATAATTTCGAAGTACAATGTCTTCTGAAGAACGTGTTTATGATAAACCGTTATCGTATAACCATATTGTGTTTAGTTCTTTCTTTGAGGAATTTTTCAATAATATTGTGTAGAGGCTTGTTTGGACAAAAGTAAAAGAAGAAAAGTAAAATGATGTTGTTTAAATCAGTTATTTTGATTTTTCAATAAAGAGATCGATTAAAACAGACATACAATTTTGACTAGAGATTTTTGTTTTTTAAATTAGATTTCTATAAAACGTTTATTTAAAGGTCTATTAACCGTCTATGAAACCTTTGTTTTTTATTAAATATAAATATATGATTATTTTATATAGAATTTTACGCTTAGATAGAAAAAAATAAAGAAATAATTTTATATTAAATTTTCTTTATTTTTTTATTAGCACCGTACGTTTTTATTACTGTGGCTGCCTATTAATACTTACATTGCTCTATCATAAATCAAGATTTTCGTTCGAGTTTTATTTTAAGAAACAAAACTCATAAATTTTAGACATAAGCAACAAAATATTATGAGAGTAATCTCAAATTATAATGTATAAATCTGTCAGATCGCACGTCTCTCAAGAAAGAATTGCACATATCTATATATCGAGGGCACGTATAATTAGCTCGTTTTTGAATGAAATTGAACGCCTTATGGCAAGCGATATCTTGTGCAATAATCGATTCACTATATGTTGTTTTGATAAAAGTTGAAAAAAAACGTTCGTGTATTATTCATAGATTAATCTCGAAATGGATAGATGAATAATTTCAAAGTACAATGTCTTCTGGTTGTAAAATTATACTTATAATAAGTTGTTTTCTTATAACTGTAATGCGATTAATTATTTCTTTTAGAAATTTTTCCATAAAATTTATTCGGAGGGTCGTTTAGACAAAAATAAAATAAGATTAAAAGTAATGTTTTTGAAGTCAGTTATTTTGATTTTTAACATCAGATAAAATTTGAAATTCGCTTAATGAGACAAATAATTTGCGATTTTACAATAGCAATAAAATTATATGATGTGTGGATATTAAATATAATAAAATTTGAAATTTTTAAATAAGTAAAGTAAAAATAAAAGAAGATGATTTATAGGAAAGCACTGAAAATCTAGGAAGATAATTCTCGAAGCACTTTTGTAAAAAAAAAGAAAATAGAATTTTTTCAAGTAAAAGATTTGTATGTGGAGTGATATAATATCTACAGAATTACAATACATTATTTTCTTTTGTTGACAATCAGCTTTATTCAACTGGCCAAAAAAATTTATATTACATGCCGTTTAACATTTATTTACCGAATTATTCTTATTTAGTTTATTACTTATAGTTTACTTTAGTTTATTACTTATTTTATTATGTTTATTTGCGGCTGTAACACATTAGACCCGCTAATGAACACAATGCATTCCCCATAAATAAGTCGAGATCATGCATTATTTTTGCCATTCCACCAAGGAATGTAAGATTATTATCTTTTGAACTATTAGTGTCCTTACATGTAACAGTCGATATCATTCCGATAACCATCATTATCATGAAAATAAATATAAGTTTCATCTGCAAATGTTATAAATAAAATATTAATAATAATGAAGAAATACAAGATAATAATTAAAAGACAAAAATTAAAAAATATCTCACAATTATATTATTAAATTTATTAATATTAAATTTAATGTAAATTAAATATTTAATATTAATTTAAATTAAATATTTAATTAAATATTTAATTAAATTTAATATTAATTTAATATTAAATTATTGATTTTTATGTTTATTTTTGGAGATTATTTATTTAATAATAGAATGCTTCTAGGAGGTGACTCGATAATGAAGAAGACTCAAATTTGTAGAATATAAGACATAAGATAATATATTGTTTGTATATTTAATGTTGTTTAAATCGAATAATTTGCGATATTTTTTTACTATAAGTTCTTTTGTATGTAGCGTAAAATAATTTGAATAGATATAAGATAAAAATTTAGTAAAATAATAAAGTGTTAATAGAAGAACATCAAGTATACTGTTTTGTTATATATTTTCATTTTAAAGCTAAAAGTCTATTAAATATTTTGAATTTTGAATAATTAAAAATAAAATAAAGTCTTTTAAAGTCTTTAAAGAGTTTTAAATATTTTATCTATCTTAAAAACAAGAGCTGAATAATTTCGATAGATATAAATGACATAGTTTTAAAAGATTTCACTTTTAGACGTAGATTTTTTTTATTTATCTTTAAACATACGATTATAAAGTAGCTTATTATAATTACTCTCTTCATAAGAATAAAACTAATACAGTAACAAAATATTAACAAAAAATGTTTTGATTTAAAAGATCTTGAAACAAGAATACATAAGAATTTGAGGAATGCTATTCAATTTATTTACAATAATGAGATGTAAATAAACTCCCAAATATTTTGGATATGTTTGCAAATTTTAAAATTTTGACAACTCATAATAATAATTAATAATACGTATTTTTTAATTTAGATATATTATTTAAATATTTAAAAAAATAATAGTTTATAATTTTATTAAAAACTTTTAATTTTTTTTCTTTTTCTTTCTTGTTATTTTTTCTTAAAAATCATTTTAAATAGAGTTCTAAAGATTTGATCCGTTTTTTCGTGATTAATTTATCTATTTATCATTAGTCCAATTCAATTATACACTGAAATAAATCTTCCCTTGTTTTTATTTCACTAATATCGATAAAAATATATATTGAAGTATATACATATGTATAAAGAATAAGAATATTTTAATAGATAGTTTATTGATTAGATAGGATATTGTGATAGAGATAGTTTATGATTCGAATATTTTTTTTCCTATTTTTTATTTTTATTTTTAAAGAGAGTTATTTATATTAGAAATATTTATATTATTCAACGCACATATACTTAATTTATTTGCTACTCACTTTTAATCTTTCTTCGAGAAATTTCTAACGCAAATTTCAAGAAAAATTGCAATGAAAAATTGTACGTTAAATTTTGCTACACAATGACATACCAATATTCAGTTCTGCTTTTATAAAATAGTCCAATAATTATATAAAATTGCATATGTTATTAAGTTCTTTTGCAACAAACTAATTTTCAACTAATTGCAACTTTTAGAATAGACTATCTGCAAATAATGCTTTTTTATTATAATAATGCATGACTAACATATAATGGAGTATTTATCATACGATAAAATGGTATAGTTGAAACATTCTAATGACGCACGTTATAAATTTTTTTGTTTTACTTCCATATATAAAAAAACTTATATTAAATATGTTAAACTACAAATAATACACAAATAAGTAAAATATAAGTAATATTAAATGTAACTACCGAATATAATATACGTTTAAAATAACGTAAAAATAAATTCCTATAAATTAAAATTATAATATAAATATCAAAACAACAGAATCGAATTATTTTAGATGCAATTATAATCAACAATTATAATCAATTAAATTAAAATATAAAATTGTAACGTTTCCTTTTCTGCGATGAATTTGATTGTAATTATAAATGGACAGCTCGGGAAATCGGGATTCGTACGGAATAGAGAGCGAAAAAGAAAAATTATACAATGTCTTATTTAATGTGAGTGTTTATTATGTGTATTGAATATAATTATGTGTGTGTGTGTGTGTGTGTGTGTGTTTGTGTGTGTGTGTGTGCGAATCTGTATCGCAAATAATGATTATTTGTGTATTTAAACCGCCTTTACATAATTCTTAGACGATTCCGAGCCGCAAATCTCGATCGCAAGACAGTTGGCCGAGTTTTTGTCGCTGTTTTGACACGGTTTTTGCGGCACGTGGCTCCGGTAATCAGCTGGTGTCGTAGCTTTAATCGATGCATGGATATTGAAAGTCAGTTGTTCGATTTGTTGATGGTTTTTGCGGCACACGGTGAAATTACAACAAATTATATTTTTTTATTACAATAAGATATTGGTCAGAATGATTTCGCGGTTATTGACATACGCCTTAATGATTCGATTATTAATTAATTGGTTGCATTGGCGATGTCCGCGTGAGGATGCGAGAAATAGTTATGCAAGGATTCGGGTAGCGATGAGAACGCTCGTCTTTGTCTTGAATCAAAAGCGCTAAAATATAGTCAATATAGACAATATAATTTGTAAAGAAAAACATTAAATATGTTTTATATACATATATTTAGTCGGAACATTTCTACATTATATATAAAAATAATAAATATAATATCTTTCTAACATCTTTTTAATAGATTGACAAAATAAAATTAAGTTTTACCTTGTTGGTAAGAAGACTAGCGGATTCATAAACAGTTGTGTATGTGATTTTTTCGAATATTCTTTTTATTCCTTTTTGCCTGGTCTTTAATCTCAGAAATGAGATTCTATAGAAAATGAAAAACATGTTAAATTAATATTAATGTGTTATGAATATTACGCGAGTGTAATGTAATTGTATATGTAATTGTAAATCTTTTTCTTTAGCAATCTTTGCTAGAGCTTGCATTAATTCCATGCTGCAGCTCAATGCAAATTTTCGCGTAATAATTGCTTTCACAAGGGGATTCTACAAGAAATTTTGAGTAATATATCACATATATAACATATTTTTTGTTTACGTAAGATTATGTATTTATCTAAAATTTTCTATCTATACATATATAAATAAAATTAGAAAATTATTTTGTCTTATCACAAAATATGCAGGAAATAAAATATAAATTTTAATTGCAGAAATATCATTGCAGAAACATTATGAAATGTTGCTACAATATTGCTGCAGTGATGAAATGTCGGCTTACGAAAATATTACAATATAACATTGCAGCAATATAGCAATATAGTATATGTACAATAATATTAATATATATGCAATAATACTAGTATATATGCAATAACTTTGTGTATATTTATATCAACATTTTCTATATTATTATAATAACGAAAATATAAAATGCAATCTTAAGAAATCATGTTGAAAAGATAAATCAATAACTTTTTATCAAAGTGACTGATTGATAAAGACATAAAATTTTGATTAGAGATTTTTGTGTTCTTTAAATTAGATCTCTATAAAACGTTTATTTCCAGGTCTATTAGCCGTTTATGAAACCTTTTTTTATTAAATATAAATATATAACTATACCTTATATATATATTGGATAAAAAAAATAAAAATAAATAAATAAATAATTTTTTGATTAGCCATATGTCTTATTGCGATCTATTATCGACTACCTCCCAGTAAACACAGAATATTGCAGCAATATTGTGGCAATATTATAACATTGCAACAATAATGTTGCTGCAATATTCTGTGTTTGCTGGACTTGCTCACTATCATCATAAATCAAGATTTTCGTTTGCGTTTCATTCCAAGAAACAAAACTTACAAATTTTGGACATAAGCAACAAAATATTACGCGAGTAATCTTAATTAAACTAATGTGTATGAACCGATCACATCGCTCGTCTTTAAGAAGGAATTGCATATCTACCGAGCGCGCGCTTAATAAACTCGTTCTTGAATAATACTTAATGAACTTGATGCCTTATGGCAAGCGATATCTTCCGCAACATTTCGATTCGTTATATGTTGTTTTGGTAGAGGTTTATAAGAAACATTGTTCGCACATAATTCATAGATTAATGCAAAATGGATGGATAAATAATTTCGAAGTACAATGTCTTCTGGTTGTAAGATTGTACTTATGATAAGTTGTTATCTTATAATTGTAGTGCGATTAATTGTTTCTTTCAAAAATTTTTCGCTAAAATTTACTCGGAGGCTCGTTTAGACAAAAATAAAATAAGATTGAGAGTGATATTCTTGAAGTCAGTTATTTTGATTTTTAACATCAGATAAAATTTAAAATTCACTGGATGAGACAAGTTTTACAATCGCACCAAAATTATATGATGTGGATATATTAAATACAACAAAATTTGAAATTTTTAAAATAAAAAAATTAACAAAATAAAAAAAAGAAGATTATTTATAGGGAAACACTTTTGTAAAAAAAAATAGAATTTTTTTAAACGAAATGTTTGCATGTGTGAATTCCACACTGTGGAATGATATATAGAATTATAACACATATTTTCTTTTGTCGACAATTTTATTTAATTGAAAAAAAATTTACATGATATGCTGTTTAACATTTATTATGAAAATCATTTTCATAAATGTCAACATATTTATCTAAAATCTGTGATGGAAAAAGTTTTGGAGTTCCAGCGATAAAGCCTTTCCCAAACATCCATTTAACATTGCATACTATAATATCCATAAAATTCTTATTTGCTTTTGTTTTGTTTCCTCCTGATGAACCAGAATCGGACTGACTTGATACAGTCGATATCATTGCGATAGCCATCATTATCATGAAAGCAAATGCAAGTTTCATCTGTAAATTTTATGAAAAATAATAGTAACGAAAACATACAAGATAATGCAAAAATTTAAAAAATATCAATTATATTATTAAGTCCAATATTAAATTTAAGTTTATTCCTGAATATATTTATGATAATAGAGTACTCTTAGGAGGTGACTTGATAATGAAGAAGACTCAAATTTGTAGAATATAAGACAGATAACATATTGTTCGTATATTTAATGTTGCTTAAATCGATTAACTTGCGATATGTTTTTACTATATATAATTTCTTTTGTAGTGTAAAATAATAATTTGAACAGATATAATATTAAAATTTAGTAAAATAAAGATCAAAAAGAAGTCTTATACTGTCTTCTTATGTACTTTTATTAAAGCTAAGTCTATTAAATATTTTTAATTTTAAATAATTAAAGATATAAAATAAAGTTCATTAAAAAGTTTTAAATACTTTGTCTACTGTCCTAAAAAATAAGAGCTATTGAATAATTTTCATAGATATAAACATAGACATAGTTTCAAAAATTTTTACTCTTTAGATCTTTTTTCATTTATTTTTAAAGACATGATTATAAAATAGTTTATTATTTTCTTTTCAATATAAGACTAAAACTAATAGTAACAAAATATTAATGAAAGTGTTTTAATTTGAAATACATATCTTGAGCATAAGAATTTGAAGAAGATTCAATTTATTTACATTAATAAGATGTAAATAAGGTTGCAAATATTTTGAATATGTTTGCAAATTTTAAAACTTCAATAGCTCATATAATAATAAATAATTCGTGTTTTTTAATTTGGATATATTATTTAAATATCTAAGAAAATAATAGTTTATAATCTTATTAAAAATTTTAATTTTTTCCTTTTCTTTTTTTTTTTATTATTCTTTCTTAAAAAATATTTTAAATATGATTCTAAAAATTTGATCTGTTTTTTCGTGATTAATTTACTTATTTATCATTAGTCCAATTCAATTGTACTGAAATAAATCTTTCCTTGTTTTTATTTTACTAATATCGGTAAAAATATATATTAAAGTATATACATACGTATAAGGAATAAAATATTTTAATAGATAGTTTATGGATTAGGTAGAATATTGTGATAGAGAGTTTATGATTCGGAATATTTTTATTTTCCATATTCTTTTTAAAAAGAATTATTTATATTACAATTAGTTTATTGAAAATAAATGAATTTGTTTAAAAAGGCATTTAAGTTAAAATCATCTAATAGAATTCAACCTATATAATTTATATATTTGATACTCACTTTTAATCCTTCTTCGAGAAACTTGTAACGCAAAAGTTTTAAGTTAAATTGCAATGAAAAGTTGCACGTTAAATTTTGCTATACAATGACGTATCAATATTCAGTTCCGTATTTATAAAACAGTTAAATAATTGCATATGTTATTAAATTCTTTTGCAACAAACTAATTTTCAAGTAATTGCAACTTTTACAATAGACTATCTGCAAATAATGCATTTTTTATCTTGGTGCAATTAAATTTTAAAATATCATTTATGATACCATATAAGTTTAAAAAATAATTTTAAGTGTTTATAAAGAATATATAGAGAAAATATTTTTTATTAATAATTGTTTAATTCAAAATAATATAAAAAGCATATAAGAATTGATTAATGTAATTATTTCATATTTTAACATATAAATAAAAAAGAATTATGATATATATAGATATAAATTGACATATATAATTGTATCAAATATGAAAATTGCATTTAGATATATTAAAAATTTAAGCAATAATTCTTATAAAATTTTAAATAAATAATTTGGAAGGTCATTTAGAAGGCGATTTAGAATTTGTGTAAAACTTTCTTAAATTATATACATCGTATAAAAAATGCCTTAGGAATTAAAGTAATCTTAAATCATTTAGTATCGATTACGAATTAATATCACATAATTTATTGTACTTGGGTAATAGTATTGATCTCATATCGGTTTTTAAATATTTTATTTTTGTTACTCTTTTAGATATTTTTATTTTCTTAAAGATTTTTTTTTTATGTACTTGATGTATTTTCTTTACCTTTATAAGGTTGGTAGAGGGATATCACCATCTTTTTGTAAAAGTTTATATTATTTCTGGAAATAAATGTATATGTATTTTTTAAAATCTTAATTAAGGGAGTATGTCCCGTATTTTTATGAGGCTTTATTTTCTAGATTTTAGTTTACTTCCAAGGGGTTGTTTTTGAATATTATTATAATACGATAAATTAGTCTCCTTAGAAGTCTTATCTAACGGCACAGTTTTTATATTTTTATGAAACTCCGTTTTCGAGATATTAGATTTTACCCCCAAGAAGTTTTTGAAAATTGTTATGCGATAAATTAATCTCTCACACGTATGCACACACATGTACATAAATGGTTTTGTCTCTTAAAGCATTTTTGTACACCAAAGCGAATAATCATTTATGCGCGGTGTGAACTCAGTTTGAGAGATAAAATCGCTTTGAATGCATGCGTGCGAAGATACGTTCATGAGTCCGAATTTTATTATGAAGAAAAATGAAAAATGTCACAATTTTGACATGCGATTATTATTTCTTAGGATTGACTGCACCAATTTTATTCAAATTGGTCACAATCGAAAGCTTCTATTTACATTATACATATAATAAAAATACCGTTACTCTTTTGATTACGGTTTTAATTTCTGAAATATTTTAATCGAAAATTTATTTGATATAAAATTCCCATAAAATTTATTAGAGTCTCGTGCAAAAGAAGTAAAAGTAAAAGAAGAGGAATAAAATGTTGTTTTTTAAATCAGTTATTTTGATTTTTGATATCAGAGGAAGTAAAAATCCTTCAATAATGGGGAAATAGAATCTGGTTTTGAAACAAAAATTAAATATACGATCTAGAGATATTATGTACTTCTATTCATCAAATTGTAACAAATTTTAACAAAAAAAAGGATATTAATAAAAATGATATTTTAAAATAAATTTTGCATCTTTTAAGAATTAAGAAATTAATTTTTCAATTACAATAATATACTCACAATTGATACCATTACGGTAACTATTATCATGAAGGCAACAACATTTTATCTGCGAATTTTATAAATCAAAAATTAATAATAATGAGGAAATGTAAAATATAAGTTAAAAATCAATTATATTAATAAATCTAATATTATATTATTAAATTCTTAAACATTATTAAATTCTTAATATTAAATCTAAATATTTTTAAATATATGTTTATTATTGGACATATTTATAATAATAGGTTGCTTTCAGGACATGATTCGATGATGAAGTATTAACATTTAAATTTATAGAATTTAAGATAGCTTTCATATTCTTTTTATATTTGATATTTTGGCTACTCTTAATTCGATTAATTTGCAATATTTTAATATTACAGAGCTTGTATAACGTAAAATAACATTTTAAATAAGTATTAAAATTTAATAAAATAATAAAAATAAATGAGCATTTTTACGTGCATTGTCTTTTTATATATTATTATTACTAAGACTGAGTCTATTATTGTTCGAGAATTATAAATTTGTTTATAACATAGAAGCATATTATAATTCATTCAACAGCTTATTTTGGTTACAAAATGATATTTAGTAATTGTAACAGTAACGCCTTATAAAATAAAATCTTTCTCATTTAATTTTTATACCCTTTACATAAACTAATACTATATTATGATCATTGTCGGAATATATAAATTTTTGGAGTTTTTCCTCAAGTGTATATTCTCTGAAGTTATCCAACAAGCTGTTTTCTGCGTCCAAATCTTTGATGAGAGCATCAAATTCTTTGCCTGTCATCAAGTTACCGACTTTGCCCTCAATCGCTAGAGCTAAACACAGTCAATATACACTTAGTTAGATTGAAAATTATAGTATATATTATTATATAAAAAGACATTATTATGATAATTATCGTTTCTAATATGTATTCGAATCTTACCTTTAGCCTTTCCTAATGTTGTCATAAAGAAGACATCTTTATAATCTAATGGTACATAATCATGTATCTCATTAGGTGTAGAGAATTTGATACGTGTAAAGCCGATCTCATTTCATCCAAGATGCTATAATTTGATTCAGGTGAAATATCTGAGAGAAGATATATTTATTATTAACATTATAATAAACATTATATGGATTAATTTTGTAATGAATATATGAACATTATGAATGAATTATTACATTAAAATGGTGATTCATGTTTATTATTAAATTTTATATCAAAATGTGTCATTATTAATATAAAATTTTTACAAAATAAAATTCTTACCTGTTCGAAAACCGACATTGATATTATTAGCCTTTAATCTTCGCACATCGCAAAGACCGCTTTTCAGATTTATTATTTCGAAGATGGACAGTGAATTATACCTGTTCCTCGTTTTGCAAGCATGGAAAGTTTACTATCCTGAAGATAGATTCCGTGTGATAATATTGTCTAACTATAGTGCGATTAATTGTTTCTTTCAGAAATTTTTCCATAAAATTTATTGGAGGCTCGTTTAGACAAAAATAAAATAAGATTGAGAGTAATGTTTTTGAAGTCAGTTATTTTGATTTTTAAGATGAGATAAAATTTAAAATTCGCTCGATGAGACAGATTTTATAGTAGCAACAAAATTATATGATGTGAAGATATTATATACTTATATTCATCAAATTTTAACAGAAAGATAAGGAGATTATATTATATGAATGTGATATTGACAAATAAATTTCTTTATAAGAATTAAGAAATTAATTTATTCAAACACTATATATTTATACATCTGCGAATAAATATGCGATTTAGTATGTAATGAAATATCATAGAAAATTCCATAAGCTAAACAGATTATTTGTCTTCCATCTTTCTTTCTTTCTTTTTTTTTTTAATTTGACATTATCCTATTATGAAATCATTATATCATACAACAAAAAATTTGCAGTTTTTAAGATAAAACAAAAAAAAAATAAAATAAAAGAAGATTATAGGAAAACTCAGAAAATCTAGGAAAATTTTCTAAGCACTTTTGTAAAAAAAAAAATAGAATTGTTTCAAGCGGAAGATTTGTTTGTGGGGTGATCATATAATATCTGCAGAATTACAATACATTATTTTCTCTTGTTGACAATCAGTTTTATTTAATTGACCAAAAAAATTTATATGACATGCTGTTTGACATTTATTTATTGAAGTTCATTTATTTTATTATATTTAATATATAACATATAACATATAATATATAACATATAATATATAATATATAACATTAATATTTAACATATTTATAAACGAAACCTTGGGAAGAATTTTTTCAAATAAAAATCAGCAGGTTCAACATAGAAATCAAGCATAGCTTTGAAAGCTTCAGATATATATAATAAAGGTGAAATGAAACTTTCGATTGAACTATCGCCATTTCCTTTTGATTTCTTTTTTCTTGATAAATCAGTGTCGGACTGACTTGAAATAGTCGATATCATTGCGATAGCCATCATTATCATGAAAGCAAATGCAAGTTTCATCTGCAAATGTTATAAATAAAAAATTAATAATAACGAAGAAACACAAGATAATAATACAAAAATTAAAAAATATTCCACAATTATATTATTAAATCTGTTAAGATTAAATTTAAGTATTATTAAATTTCATGTTTATTTTTGGACATATTTATGATAATAAAATATTTTTTGAGATAGTTCAATAATAAAGAAGACTCAAATTTGTAGAATATAAGACAGATAACATATTGTTCGTATATTTAATGTTACTCAAGTCTATTAATTTGCGATATTTTTTTACTATATATGATTTCTTTCGTATGTAGCGTAAATAATAATTTCAATAGATATAATATTAAAATTTAATAAAATAATAAAGTGGTAATAAAAGAACATCAAGTACACTATTTTGTTATATATTTTTACTAAAACTAAAAGTCTATTAAATATTTTAAATTTTGAATAATTAAAGATGAAATAATAAAGTCTTTTAAATACTTTAACTATCCTAAAAACAAGAGCTATTGAATAATTTTGATAGATAAATGACATAATTTTAAAAGATTACACTTTTAGACGTAGATTTCTTTTTATTTATCTTTAAACATATGATTATAAAGTAACTTATTATAATTACTCCCTTTATAAAAATAAAACTAATAATAACAAAATATTAATAAAAGAATGTTTTGATTTAAAAGATCTTGAAACATAAGAATTTGAGGAATATTATTCAATTTATTTACAATAATAAGATGTAAATAAGTTCCCAAATATTTTAGAGTATGTTTGCAAATTTTAAAATTTTGATAACTTATATAATAATAATTAATAGTACGCATTTTTGAATTTAGATATTTATTTAAATAATATAATAATTTATAATTTTATTAAAAATTTTAATTTTTCTCTTTCTTTCTTGTTATTCTTTCTTAAAAATTATTTTAAATATAATTCTAAAAATTTGATCCATTTTTTTCGTGATTAATTAATTAATTTAATCATCTATCTAATTTATTTGTGCACTGAAATAAATTTTCATTTGTTTTTATTTCACTAATATTGACAAAAATATATATTAAAGAAAATACATATAAGTATATATGTTTGTGTGTGTGTGTGTGTATGTAAAATGGAGATAAAAAATAAGATATACTAATGGATTGTTTATTGATTTGATATATTGTGATAGAGAGTTTATGATTCGGAATATCTTTATTTTTTTATATTCTTTTAAAGAGAATTATTTATATTAGAATAATTTATAGTTTAGCTAAAAAAAAAAAAACTTTAACTTAAAATTACTTAATAGAATTCAACCTATATAATTTACATATTTGATTCACTGATTATATATTTGACTGACTCACTTTTAATCCTTTTTCGAGAAATTTGTAACGCACAAGTTAAATTGCAATGAAAAGTTGCACGTTATATTTTGCTACACAATGATATACTAATATTCAGTCCTGTATTAATAAAACAGTCAAATAATTATATAAAATTGCATATGTCATTAAATTCTTTCGCAACAAAATAATTTCCACATAATTACAACTTTACAATAAATTATCTGCAAATAATGCATTTTTTATCTTTGTGCAATTTTAAAACATCATTTACGATAAGATATTGTTTGAGTTTAAAAAATAATTTTAAATTCTTATAAAGAATATATAGAGAAAATATTTTTTATTAATTTATTAATAATTAATAATTAATAATTAATTTATTTATATTTTTTATTAATAATTGTTTAATTCAAAATAATATAAAAAGTATATTAGAATTGATCAATATAATTATTACATAATAAAATATATTTATAATATATTTATATTACATAAATATATTTATTATATAATATTTTACATATAAAATGAAAAAGAATTATTATATATATATATATATATATATATATGTATAAACTGAAGTATACAATTGTATCAAATACGAGAATACATTGCATTTAGATACATTAATGATTTAAGCAATAACATTTACAAAATTTTGAATAAATATTTTTTTGAGAAAGATGAAGATTAAGAGGGAAATTTGTATAACGAAATTACTTAATGTATATTATATCATTACGTTATTTTTTTAATAACTTATAAAAATAATTCCAAATATTTAAAGAATTTTTTGTTAATTACAAGCACTTTTACTGTAGATACAGGGATAATGCAATTAATAGCGACAGTAATAAACAATAATATCAAATAATAATAAGCTTTCTTCCATTTCTGCTGTCACTTTCGGCGACTTCCAAGTGTCACGCATAAAATGGAATCGATATCGGCCTTACTATCGAAAGAACATCTTTCCAATCATTAAAAAAATTCTAGCTGTCTCATTTTATGCGTGTCACTTGTAGTAGTATGAATATCTTCCGCAAGGTGTATCGATCTAATATCGGTCTTAATATCGACAAACTAAACACACATTATTTACTTAAAATTTCTAACAAAAATTATGAAAAAAATTTATGAACATTTATGGCGTACAACAGTGTCTTCATATGAATTGATGTCAGCCCCATTTTGTGCGTGGCACTTGGAAGTCACCATATGTGACAGCAGAAATGAGAGAAATTATTTTTAGCGAAGCTAGAATTTTTTTAGTTATCTGAAAAGTGATTTTTCGATAATAAGAATGTCTTTCTTAGGACATATTGAAATATTATGTTTTATGCTGTGCTACATACTATTCTACATATATATGATGTATTTTGTTATTTTATATGTACTTTCTGTCTAAGAATCGCTCTAGGAACGTTCCAAACTTCAACCAGCTCGATAAAATGGTATAATTAAAACGCATATTATTATCATAATAACCATAATGACACCCATTATCATGAAATTAAAACATGACTAACATATAATGAAGCCAATACTTATCGCGAGAAAATGATATAGTTAAAACGCTTTTTAGCAGCATTATTACAATAACCACAATGGCACCCATGAAACTATCAAACATGACTAACATATAATGAAGCCAATACTTATCGTGCGATAAAATGGTATAGTTGAAACGCTCGAATATACGTTATAAACTTTTTTTTCTTACTTTTATATTATATAAAATAATTTATATTAAATGCGATGTTAAATTGTACATAATACATAAATAAGTAAAATATAAATAATATTATGTGTAACTATCGAATATCTAAGTGTAAACAACGTAAAAATAAATTTGTATAAATTAAAATTATAAAATAAATATAAAAAAACATCAAAATATTTTATACACAATCTCTCGAAATATTTATTATCCTTTTTAATATTCATTTAATATATGAGGAATTTAAAAGCAAAATTTTCATAAAATATGCATTATTATAATAACTGGCTTTACAAAATAAGTTTAAAATTTTACAATTTAAATCTCTTACCTTTAACTTTTATATACTTATGTGCTTGTATACTTTTATACTTATATGTTTCTGTGCACTTCTATGTTTATGAATTAACTTTTATATACTTATATGTTTATATACTTATATATTTTACAAACAATAGTCTGTCGAAATATATTTTGCTGGTTCTTCTATTCCTTCTGATTTTGATGAATTTTTGTTATATGGTCCATGTGATTTTGATTTTGACTGACTTGAAACCATTAAGATATTCTTCATCATGAGGCAATAATATTTAATCAAGGAATTTTATAAATAAAAAAATTATAATAACGAAGAAATGTAAAATAATGACATATATGTTTAAAAATATCAGTTTTATTATTAAATCTATTAATATTAAATCCAAATATTAAATTCAAATATTGTTAAATCCATATTTATTATTGTTGGACTTATTTATAATAATAGAGTACTTTCAGGAGATGATTCAATGATAAAGAAGTTTTGACATTTAAATTTGTAGAATTTATGATATATTTCATATTCTTTGTATATTTGACATTTTGATTACGCTTAATTCGATTAATTTGCAATATTTTCTTAATATTACAGAGCTTATATATAACGTAAAATAACGTTTTAATAAGTATAGTATTAAAATTTAATAAAATAATAAAGATAAATGAGCATTTTTACGTGCATTGTCTTCTTATATATTATTACTAAGACTGAGTCTATTATTGTTTGAGAATGATAAATTTGTTTATAACGTAGGAGCATTTTATAATTCATTCAACACATTTTATTTTCGTTACGAAATGATTTTTAATAATTGTAACAGTAACGCCTTATAAAATAAAATCTTTCTTATTTAATTTTTCTACCCTTTACATAAACTGATACTATATTATTATCATTGCCGGAATATATAAATCTTTGGAGTTTCTCCTCGAGTGTATATTCTCTGAAGTTATTCAACAAGCTGTTTTCTGCGTCCAAATCTATGACGAGAGCATCAAATTCTTTGCCTGGCATCAGGTTACCGATTTTGTCCTCAATCGAAAGTGCTAAACACAGTCAATATACACTCAATTAGATTGAAAATTATAGTATATATTATATAAATAGACATATTTTATTATGATAATTATCGTTTCTATAATCAAATCTTACCTTTAGCATTTCCTAATGTTGCCATAAAGAAGACATCTTTATAATCTAATGGTACATAATCATGTCTTGTTAGATGTAGAGAATTTGATACGTGTAAAGCCGATTTCATTTCATCCAAGATGCTATAACTTGATCCAGCTGAAACATCTGAGAGAAAATACATTTATTATTAACATTATAATAAACATTATAACGATTAATTTTGCATTGAATATATGAACATTATGTCCGATTAATTATTACATTAAAATATTGATTCATGTTTATTATTGAATTTTATTATTTAAAATATGTCATTATTAATATAAAATTTTTATATCAATTATGATTTATTTATATATTAAAATATGTCATTATTAATATAAAATTTTTACAAAATAAAATTCTTGCCTGTTCCAAGACCGACATCGATATTATTAGCCTTTAATCTTCGCACATCGCAAAGACCGCTTTTCAGATTTATATTCGACGATGGACAGTGAATTATACCTGTTCCTCGTTTCGCAAGTATGGAAAGTTCACTATCCTCAAGATAGGTTCCGTGTGCTAATATTGTCTATAAAAAAACATTAAATCTGTTTTATATACATATATTTACTCAGAATATCTCTATTATATATAAAAATAATAAATATAATATCTTTCTTTCACCTAGTTTAATAGATTGACAAAATAAAGTTAAGTCTTACCTTGTTGGTAAGAAGACCAGCGGATTCAAAAATAGTTGTTGTAGTTTCTCCGAGCGCTCTTTTTATTCCTTTTGCCTGGTTTTTAATTTCAGCAATGTGACTCTACAGAAAATGAAAAACATGTTAAATTGATATCAATATATGATAAATATTACGCGAGTGTAATATACCTGTATATGTAAATCTTTTTCTTTAGCAATCTTTGCTAGAGCTTGCAATAATTCCATGCTGCAGCTCAATGCATGTCTTGGCGTGATAATTGGTCTCACAAGGGGATTCTACAAGAAATTTAGAGTAATATGACGTATTTTTTGTTTACGTGAGATTATGTATTAATGTAAAATTCTCTATCTACAAATATATATATATATATACAGGGTGTCTCGCAACTATCGCTCCATATTTTAAAAGTAGATTCTCTGGCTAATTTAAAAACGATTTTTCCTCAGCGAAAATGATGTCGTAGAAGATCATTACTTTTTGCATATTCCCAATTTTTGTCATGATGTATCTTTCTAACTAAGCCTTAAATTAAAATTCTATTAAAGTAAACTCTACCTAAAGTTAACTAAAGAATGTGACTTTATTAATATTTTATTCCCATAAAGCTTAGTTTGCGAAAAACCCTTTATTTTCAATCATTTATAACTCGAAAACTATTAGTGCCTCGACATTTTCGCTGAGGAAAAATTTTTAAATTGGCCAGAGAATCTACCTTTACAATATGGAGCAGTAGTTGCGGGACATCCTGTATATATATATAAATAAAATTAGAAAATTATAATATATTATCTTGTCACAATATGCAGAAAATAAAATATAAATAAAATATAAAATATAAATTTTTTTACCCCTATTCGTTCGACAGCTTTTACAAAGGTCATAGTAGTTTCAATTGATTTTTCCGTGGTTTCGTAATATCCATCATCCCGTGGAATGTCTATGTTTGCTTTTCCGACGAAAGCCCGTTGACCAAACTGTGAACACTTCTCCGCGAGAATCGTAGATACCTCGGTATACAAAGATGAAAAATAACATGCTGTTGTTGTACCAGTTTGTATAGTTCGTTTCTGTGCAATAACAATTAAAATAATAATCAAAATAATAATCAAAATAATATAAATAATAATCAAAATAATAATCAAAAGATAAGAATGTTTTAGGTCAAATACAATTATTATTTTATAATAATATAATATATGTATATTATTTATAGAATTATTTTACATATTATAGTATTATTTTGAATTATTTACATAATATTATTTTTATTATTTACATAATATTATTGTATTGTTTTATATATTATTTATAGCGTTATTTTATATTATTATATAAATATTGTTGCTTGATAATATGTTACGTTTTCTAAGATTTTCTTTTACATACCACAACCACATCAAACACTTGTTTTACAAATTTTTCATCAGTAAACTGCCTCTCCAATGGATAAGTATAGGTCTCCAGCCAGTCTAAGAGAGTTTTTTCGTAACCCAATCCAAGATTCGGAAACTGCACTGCATGAATATGGCAATCGATAAATCCAGATATTATAAATTGTTCTGGTGATAAATCATTAACTTGATTTGCATGAAAGTCATCTATCTTTTGTCGATCTGTTGTTGGATTTTCCATAACATCAATAATCTGTATATCATATGATACAGATGTTAATAAAGATATTGTTATTGTTTTATATATTTTATCTATATTAGATGAATTACTAATAAAATAAAAAATAGTAAAAATAATATATGGAATATGTTGAATACCTTGCCATCTTCGACAAGAATTGCAACCCACTTGTTAAAAATCACTTCTCCATTTTCATCTGCATGAATCATAGGACCAGAAAAAACTTGCCGAACCATTGTGCAGTATTTGTTTAATTAATTCTATTAATTATATAAAATCCCACTAAACCCACTAAAACAATGTAATAAAACGTGCATATTGTTATTTGCTAAAGCTTTAAAATATTTTTAAAATATTTTTATTTATCTTTATATTTATAAATATATCCTTCTAGTATATGACTATCATGAAAATGATTTTTCAATAAGAAAACTATAAATAACACATTTTTTTCTTCTATTTTTTCTTCTATCTTCTATTTTTTTTTATATTATATTTTCTTATATTATTATCATGTTTTCATAATTATGTACTCAATCATAATAATAAAAAAATAGATAATTATGCAAAATAACTTTACTTCTATATAAACGTAAAATAAATAAAAATTTTCATTACTTTCAAATATAATAATAATCAAATAAAATATCACTCAATTCTTCACAAACTACTTGGTTATAAAGTGTTTCAGTCTTTTAATATCAAAATTATTTAATGAGATATGATGTGTGTTATCACAGCATGTGACTATTGTAGCAGAGATTATTGGCGATGTGAAAAAACAGTAACGTTGCAAAACAGCTGATATGATCTAGAAAAACACATTGCATTTAATTATGTTCGATATCAGATTATTTTTTTCAATTATACGGGGGCTACATGATATATCTTTGACGTGATCCGCGATCTCTATCCGGGAGATAATTGTAATAATTACAAGATTATTGAGCGCCAGATAGAATTGTACAAAATATAAAAATTCGCAAATAATGCAGACACTAATGTAATCTAATGTAAAAAAATATTTTTAAAATATGAGTTAAATTTTATTAACTCAAATACTTACTTATATGTGAGATTTCATTCCCATGCAGCATCATAAGATTGCAATAACATTGCAAAAATATTTTTCTGCAAGATTGCATCATTGCAAAATATTGCGAAATGTTGTTATAATATTGCAGCAACAGTAAAATGTCGGCTTACGGAAATATTACAATGTAACATTGCAGCAACAGCGATATAGTATATATGCGATAATACATTGTGTATATTCATATGAGCATAATATCTTTACATATGAAAAAATATGAAGAAATTAGATCTATAAGAGTCAAAGACACGATTTAATTAATATATAGATTTTTTTATATTATTATAATAACGAAATTACAAAATGCAATCCAGTAAGAAATCATGTTGAAAAGATAACAACTTAATCAAAAAGATAGATCAGTTGATATAAACAAAATATTGATTAGAGGTTTTCATGTTCTTTAAATTAATCTCTATGAAATGTTTATTTAAAGATTTATTAATCGTTTATAAAACCTTTGTTTTTTTATTAAATATAAATATATGATTATCTTATATACACTTGGATAGAAAAAATAAAAATAAGTAAATAAATAATTTTATATTAAATTTTCTTTATGTTTTGATCATCATTATACGTCTTTATTACTGCAATCTATTATTACTTATCTTGCTCTATCATAAATCAAGATTTTCGTTCGCGATTTTTTAAGAAATGAAACTTCTAAATTTTAGACAACACTTAATTTTCTGTGCAAAATGAAGTGTATCTTGGATCACAAACACGGATTGGGTTAGCTTATATCTTCTGAAAGTGGAGTTCCCCGTAGGGGGGCTGAACACACTATCTACGCATGTTTTTTAAGATGAAGCAAAGTTTACTTAATCTTGACCTTCATTAAAAATAAATTTATCTAACCCAACCCGTGTTTGTGATGCGGGATACATTTCACTTTGTATAGAAAGTTACAAATGTAACATTTCTCGCGCACAAGTAGTTTAATAACTCATCATATTTTGTTGTTAAAGGAAGAAACTCGTAGAACTTTAGGTTAATTGTACAATCTGTCTTATATTAACTCATCTTTTCTTAAATATATTTAAAGTCATAAGGAGTATCAAAAACACAAAAATCTCATCATTATTCCACTACCTGATTAATTCCATTTCTTGAAATATTTCCATTTACACCTCATGTCGCACTTACTCAGGGGTGGACGTCGCTTTGCATGAAAAGTTAAAATAACTTTGACTTTCTTAGAAGTCAAATCAACATTGCTTAGGAATTCGTATAGTCGCATATTACATATAATTCGTGAAAATTCTTTTGTTAATATCTTTTTAATAAACAACGAGCGACGGCTAAAATCTTTTGAATGTTACTCAGGACAACAGATGTCAAAGTCAAGACGATTTGATTCTGGTGTCTTTTTCTAAAGATTTACCATTCCTACATCTGCGAATAAATATGCGATTTAGTGTATGTATCTAATGAAATATCATGGAAAAAATTTCCAAAAACTAAACGGATTATTTGGCACAATCTTCCATCTTTCTTTCTTTTTTTTTAATTTGATATTATTCGATTATGAAATTATTAGAAATACAATAAAATTTTTCAGTTTTTAAGATAAAACAAGGAAAAAATAAAAGAAGATTATAGGAAAGCTCTGAAAATCTAGGAAGATAATTCTCTAAGCACTTTTATTAAAAAGAAAATATAATTTTTTCAAGCGAATGGTTTGTATGTAGAGTGATAATATCTACAGAATTATAATACATTATTTTTTTTTATTGACAATCACTTTTATTCAACTAATTAAAAAAATTTATGACACGCTGTTTAACATTTATTTACTAAAATTCACTTATTTTAATATATTTAACATATTCATAGAGGAAAACATTAGAGAGAAATTTAAATTAAAAAAATTGAACACCCGAAAGCAATAATAGGTACGTGACATGGGAATGTTAAGAGCAGATTGAAAACATCGAATAAACCGCCAGTTTTTTCTGTTTGGTTTCCATTTGATAAATCATCTATTTTGGACTGACTTGAAACAGTCGATATTATTCCGATAGCCATCATTATCATGAAAACAAATATAAGTTTCATCTGCAAATGTTATAAATAAAAAATTAAACGATAAATAACGAAGAAATACAAGATAATAATACAGAAATTAAAAAATATTCCACAATTATGTTATGAAATCTATTAATATTAAATTTAAGTATTAATTTTCATGTTCATTCTTGGACATTATTTATTTAATAATAGAGTACTCTTAGGAGATGACTCGACAATGAAAAAAACTCAAATTTGTAGATAACATATTGTTCGTATATGTTGCTTAAATCGATTAATTTGCAATATTTTTTTATATTATATTATATTATATATACAGAGTGTCCCATTTTAACTTTCACATTTGAATATTTCGAAACCATGGCGGTTTCGATGAAAATGTTTCAGACAAATGTTATTTTGAGGGGAACATAAGGACCACCTATTTTTTATTACTTAATCTTGTAGCTTATCTCGAGAGCTTTCCAAAACACTAATAATAAAATATTTCTTTATTGAGTACTTTTTGAGTTATGACGCTTGAAATAATTTCTTAATTTCATATAAACCATAAAATATTTAGTAAAAAATTCATTTTTCGATTATTTTTATCTTACCTTAATACTTTTATGTACAAAATAATGGAATCAATTGGTGTAAAGAAAAAACATAGTTATTTTTAAGAAAAAATATGTAATTATTAATTGCAAATTACATATTTTTTCTTCGAATGTTTTTGAGATATTCGCATGTATTGATTAAAGTGGTCTACACTGTATATATATATATATATAAAATAATAAAGTTATTAATAGAAGAACATCAATATACTGTTGAGTTATATATTTTTACTAAAGCTAAAAGTCTATTAAATATTTTAAATTTTAAATAATTAAGATGAAATAAAGTTTTTTAAAGTCTTTAAAAAGTTTTAAATATTTTATCTATCCTAAAATCAAAAGCTATCAAATAATTTCGATAGACATAAAAGACATAGTTTTAAAATATTTCACTTTTAAACGTAGATTTCTTTTTATTTATCTATAAACATACGATTATAAAGTAGCTTAAAATAATTCTCTTTATAAGAATAAAACTAATAGTAACAAAATATTAACGAAAAACTGTTCTAATTTGAAAGATTTTGAAACATAAGAATTTGAAAAATATTATTCAATTTATTTACAATAATGAGATATAAATAGCTCACAAATATTTTGGGTATGTGTGCAAATTTTAAAAGTTCGATAACTCATATAATAATTAATAATCCGTATTTTTGAATTTAGATATATTATTTAAATATTTCAAAAAATAATAGTTTATAATTTTAATTTTTTTCTTTTTTCTTGTTATTCTTTCTTAAAAATTTAAAATATAATTCTAAAAATTTAATCCATTTTTCGTGATTAATTAATTTAATACCATCTGTCCAATTCAATTGATGCACTGAAATACATTTTCACATGTTTTTATTTCACTAATATTTATAAAAATATATATTAAAGAATATACATATAAGTATATATGTGTAAGTATGTGTGTATGTAAAATAGAGATAAAGAATAAGATATACTAATAGATAATTTATTGATTTGACAGATATTATGATAGAGAGTTTATGATTCGGAATATCTTTATTTTCCATATTATTTTTAAAGAGAATTATTTATATTACAATTAGTTTATTGAAAATAAATGTTTATTTTGTTTAAAAAAAGTGCACATTTAAATTAAAATCATTTAATTTAAATGTGCACTTTTTTAAAACAAAATAATCATTTATTTTCATATAGAATTCAAAGTAATTTATATATTTGATACTTACTTTTAATCCTTTTTCGAGAAATTGTAACAAAAATTTCAAGTTAAATTGCAATGAAAAATTGCACGATAAGTTTTGCTATACAATGACGTACCAATATTCTGTTCTGTATTTATAAAACAGTCAAATAATTATATAAAATTGCACATGTTATTAAGTTCTTTTGCAACAAACTAATTTTCAAGTAATTCCAACTTTTAAAATAGACTATCTACAAATGCATTTTTTTATCTAGGTGCACTTTTAAAAACCTCATTTATGATACCTTATTTTGAGCTCGAAAAATAATTTCAAATTTTTATAAAGAATACATGAAGTAAATATTTTTATTAATAATTGTTTAACACAAAATAAAAAAGTATATTAGAATTCATCAATATAATTATTACATAATGTGACATATAAAATGAAAAAGAATTACTCTCTCTCTCTCTCTCTCTCTCTCTCTATATATATATATATATATATATATATATATATGTGTATAAAGTGAGATATATAATTGTATCAAATACGAGAACATTGCATTTAGATACATTAATGATTTAAGCAATAATTCTTATAAAATTTTGAATAAATATTTTTTTTGAGAAAGATGAATATTAAGAGAGAAATTTGTATAACAAATTACTGAATGTATATGTATATTATATTACATTATTTATTTAATAAATATAAAAATAATTCCAAATATCTAAAGAATTTTTTGTTAATTACAAGCACTTTTACTGTAGATAGAGATAATGCAATTAATAGCGACAGTAATGGACATTATCATCAAATAATAATAAGCAGATAGAAGTTTGGAACGTTCCTGGAGCGATTTGTTGAAAGTACATATATAAATTACAAAATACATCATATATATGTGGAATAGTATAATATAGCATATCATAAAACATAACATTTCAATACACCCTACGAAAGACTGCTTATTATTCAAAAATCATCCTTCACATAAGTCAAAAAATTCTAGCTTCGTCAAAAATAATTTCTCCCATTTCTACTGTCACACACGGCGACTTCCAAGTGCGACGCATAAATGAGATCGGTATCGGCCCAATCCTGAAGAAAACATTCTTATTATCAAAAAAACCACTTTTAGACCATTTAAAAGATTCCAGCTCTGCCAAAAATGATTTCTTATACTTCCTGTCACACACAGCGACTTCCAAATACCACGCACAAAATGGGGCCGATATCATTTCACGTAAAGATACTTGTATGCCGTAAATGTTCATAAATTTGTTTCATAATTTATGTCAGAAATTTTAAGTAAATAATGTATATTTAGTACTTTGTTGATATAAGACCGATATCAGACCGATATACCTTGCGGAAGACACTCTTACTACAAGTGGCACGCATAAAATAGGGATAGTTAGAATTTTTTTAATGATTGGAAGGATGGTTTCTCGATAATAAGAATATTTTCCACCGTGTATGATAGTAGAAATGGGAGAAATTATTTTTGGCGAAGATAGAATTTTTTTAGTTATCTGAAGGTTGGTTTTTCGATAATAAAGGTGTCTTTCACCTTAGGACGTATTGACATATTATGTTTTATGCTGTGCTATATTGTACTATTCTACATATATATGATATATTTTGTTTTTTATATGTACTTTCTAAAAATCGCTTCTGCAACGTTTTAAATTTCAACTCGATACTTTCAGCTCGATAAAATGATATAATTAAAACGCATATTATGATCATAATAACCATAATGACACTCATTACCATAAAATTATCAAATGACTAACATATAATGGAGCCAATACTTATCGCACGATAAAATGATATAGTTAAAATGCTTTTTAGCAACATTATTACAATAACTCTGTAATATTATAGAGCTTGTATTATATATAACGTAAAATAACATTTTAAATAAGTATAGCATTAAAATTTAATAAAATAATAAACACGAATGCAAAAAAACCATCTTTATGTGCACTGTCTTTTTATATTGTTACTAAAATTGAGCCTATTAATATTCGACAAGTAATAATTTTTTCTTTTTCTTTTTTACTTTCTCTTCAAATTTTTTTTAAATATTCTTAAAATTTTGTTTTTTTTCACTCTACATAGAGCATAGACTGCGCTATCCGTAATTAAAAATTTAGTATTAAACAGTGTGATCAAAAAAAAAAAAATGTGATAAAAAAAATTGAAAGAGATAGAGAGGGAAGACGTCATTTCTCTTTCTTTCTAAGCGTTGAATAAAAAGCAACTGAAATTGGCTGTCCTATATTTCTTCTTTTTTGATGACTCTTTGACCACTCTTTAAAATAAACTTAAAACTTAAACCACTTAAAATTTCCAAATGTGCGATTTCTCAAAAAATATTTACTTAAATAAAAAAAAAAAAAAAATGAAAGAGTCGTACAGAAAATTAAAAGATCTTTAAAATGATTTACTATCTGATCTCTATTGCCATCTAAAATTTTTGAAGGGATAGCTACATCGATGAAAAAGTAAAATAATTTCGTTGCAATGAATGCACTTAAATGTTTCCCTCAAAAACAAAATTGATGTGTGAAACATTGTGAAATGTTACAACATGCTACAACATTCCTGCTGTATTGTAGAAACAGTAAAATGTTCGCTTATGGAAATATTACAATGCATTGGAGCAACATAGCAATATAATATACATGCCACAATACTTTGTGCGTTATTTATCTCAGCATAATATCCTTGTACATGAAAAAATAATAAGAAATTAGACTTATAAGAGCAAAAACACGATTTAATGTATTGATTGATGTATGATTTTCTATATTATAATAATAACGATATTATAAAATGCAATTCAGTAAGAAATCTTGTTGAAAAGATAACAATCAAAAATTCTTAATCAAAGAGATAGATCAGTTGATATAAATAAAATTTTAATTAGAGGTTTTCATGTTCTTTAAATTAGATCTCTATGAAATGTTTATTTAAAGATTTATTAACTCTTTAAAATAATAAAACCTTTATTTTTTTGTTAAATATAAATATAAGACTATCTTACATACTCTTGGATAGAAAAAATAAAAATAAATAAATAAATATATTTATATTCTTTATGTTTTGATTATCATTGTACGTCTTTATTACAGCAACCTATTATTATTTACCTTGCTCTATCATAAATCAAGATTTTCGTTCGCGTTTTATTCCAAGAAACGAAACTAATAAATTTTAGACATAAACAACAAAATATTACGAGAGTAATCTTAAACTATTGTGCATGAATCGATCGGATCATACGTCTCTAAGAAGGAATACACACATCTTCCGAGGACGCGCATAATCGGCTCGTTCCAGAATAATACTTAATGAATTTGAACTCCTTATGGCCAGCGATATCTTCCGCAATAATCGATTTATTGTATGGTGTTTTGATAAAGGTTCATTCGCATATAATAGATTAATCGCAAAATGGATAGATAAATAATTTCGAAGTATAATGTCTTCTGGTTGTAAGATTGTTCTTATGATACGTTCTTCTTATAACTAGTGCGATTTTTATTTATTTCAGAAATTTTTCCATAAAATTTACTCACAGGCTCGTTTAGACAAAAATAAAATAAGATTGAGAGTGATGTTTTTGTGGTAAAACTTTAGAAAAAGACACCAGGATCGAATCGTCTTGACATATGTTTTTAAAGTCACTGTCCTGAGTAACAACACATTCAAAAGATTTTAGCCATCGCCCATTGTTTATTAAAAAATTATTAATAAAAGAATTTTCGAATTATATGCAATATGTAATTCTCACATATGTTATCAAGATCATCTCTGAGTAATGTTGTGAAGGTTTTAATTAGCGGTCATTGTTTATTAAAAAGACATAAATAAAAGAAGTTTCATAAGTTCGTTAATACATTTATTGCAAGAAAAGTCAATTATTGTATAATTCCATATAGATATGTAACTTTCTATGCAAAGTGAAGTGCATCTCGCATCACAAAGATTGGGTTCATCACATCCAAAGAAATCAGTTTTGTGTCGTTATCTATATAAATGTTCGACAAATTATGCACTAAATTGAAGCTGTAGGTAATGGCTAGTAGCAGTTGCCGTTGTTTTTCCATCTGATCAATAATTTCCTTAAATTGAAAATTAATTTTTTTGTGGGATCTTTTTTGACAGCTAGTCATAAATATCCTCATCTCGAAGCAGATCTTCGACTTTTCTTATGTAATCAATTTTATCAAGGGCCACAGTAATTCCCACAGTATTTCCCTTATTTATACAAAATATATTTTATATCTATACAAAATATATTTTTACCCTTATTTTTCAATAAAAGATATTTTTGGATTTATAACCCTAATTTTTTTATTTATAATTATTAACTTAGAATATCCTTATATTTTCAGCAACCCTGATAACTTTTCCTTTGCTAATCCTATAATTACACTCATTCATATTCAACCCGAATGATACTTCTTATTCGCCTATAGTATCTTACGATCCCTAATAAATTAGGGGGAGTGATTGCCCTTATCTCATCAATCATTCTGTATCTTATGCCTTCTTTCAACTCAAAGTTACACTCATTAAACTCCTTTCAACCTAATTTTTCTATTAAATTTATATTAATATTTTTATGTTATTAACATGAGTAGGAGCTCAAATTATTGAATATCCCTACATTTTTATTAGACAAATCCTATCAATCTTATACTTTACTTATTTTTTATCTTTTATCCTACTATTAAAAATTTTTACTTTACATTAAAAATAATAATATATATATATATATATATATATATATATATAATTTATTATCAGAATCATCATATTTTGTTGTTAAAGAGAGAAACTCGTAGAATTTCAGGTTAACTGTACAATACAATAATCTGTTTTGTATTAACTCATCTTTTTTTAAATATTCTTAAAGTCATAAGAAATATCAAAAACACAGAAACCTAATATTGTTCCACTCCCTGATTAATTCTATTTTTTGAAATATTTCCATTTATACCTCGTTTCGCACTGACTATGGAGTGGACCTCGCTTTGCATAGAAAGTTAAAATAAGACTTCTTAGACTTCTTAGAAGTCAAATCAACATTGCTTAGAAATACATATAGTCGTATATTGCATATAATTCGTGGAAATTCTTTTGTTAATAACTTTTTAATAAACAAGTGACGGCTACAATTTTTTGAATGTTACTCAGAACATGACTTTGACTACATATATCAAAGTCAAGACAATTCGATCCTGGTGTCTTTTTCTAAAGTTTTATCATTCATACATCTGCGAATAAATATGCGATTTAGTGTATGTATCTAATGAAATATCATGGAAAATTTTAAAAATTTCCAAAAGCTAAATTGATTATTTGGCACAGTCTTCCATCTTTCTTTCTTTCTTTCTTTTTGTAATTTGACATTATTCGGTTATGAAATCATTAGAAATACAATAAAATTTTCAGTTTTTAAGATAAAACGAAGAAAAAATAAAAGAAGATTATAGGAAAGTTCTGAAAATCTAAGAAAATAATTCTCTATTTTCGATTAAAAAAATAGAATTCCAAGCGAAAGGATTGTATGTAGAGTGATATAATATTTACAGAATTACAATACATTATTTTTTTTTGTTGACAATCAGCTTTATTCAACTGACCAAAAAAATTTATATGACATGCTGTTTAACATTTATTTACTGAAATTTACTTTTATTATGTTTAACATATTTACGGATGAAAACTTTAGAGACATATTTAAAATCATTAAAAAAAGAATGAGAAAAACCAATGTATTATATAACAAACATCGTTGCCTATGCCACCAAAAAGAGGTATTTTATTTAATGGTAAAATTGTGCATGAACTATCGTTATTAGTTCCTTCTGATTCGTCTGATGAACTCCAGTTTCGGACTAACTTGAAACAATCGATATCATTCCGATAAACATCATTATCATGAAAACATATGTAAGTTTCATCTGCAAATGTTATAAATAAAAAATTAATAATAACAAAGAAATACAAGATAATAATACAAAAATTAAAAAATATTCCACAATTATATTATGAAATCTATTAATATTAAATTTAAGTATTATTGATTTTCAAGTTTATTCTTGGACATTATTTATTTAATAGAGTGCTCTTAACTCGATAATGAAGAAGACTCAAATTTGTAGATAACATATTGTTCGTATATTTAATGTTGCTTAAATCGATTAATTTGCAATATTTTTTTATTATATTATATATGTACAGAGTGTCCCATTTTAACTTTCACACACGAATATCTCGAAATCATGGCGGTTTCGATGAAAATGTTTCAAACAATAGTTGTTTCGAAGGGAACATAAAATGGAACCTCCTATTTTTTATTCCTCCTATTATTTACTCTTGTTGCTTATCTGGAGAGTTTTCCAAAACACTATAATAAAGTATTTCTTTATTGAGTATTTTTTGAGTTATGAGGCTTGAAATAATTTCTTAATTTTACATAAACCTTAAAATATCTAGTAAAAAATTCATTTTTCGATTATCTTACCTTAATATTTTTATGTACAAAATAATGAGAGGAATCAATTGATGTAAAAAAAAAAATATAGTTGTTTTTAAGAAAAAATATGTAATTTGCAATTAACAATTCCATATTTTTTCTTAAAAACAACTGTATGTCTTTTTACACCAATTGATTACTCTCATTATTTTGTACATAAAGTATTAAGATAATCGAAAAATGAATATTTTACTAGATATTTTATGTAAAATTAAAAAATTATTTCAAGCCTTACAACTCGAAAAGTACTTAATGAAAAAATATTTAATTATAGTGTTTTGGAAAGCTCTTGAGATGAGCTACAAGAATATGCAAAAAGCCGTCTCATTTAAAAAGTTGGAGATGACATTCACGTGACTTTCAGGTGACTCTTCAAACTAATGGCATCATCTTATGTCCCTTTCGAAACCGTACAACTTTTGTTTGAAACATTTTTCTCTAAATTGCTTTGTTTCCGCGATATAAATTTGTAACACTTTACGTGGGCCACCCTGTATACACACATATATATATATAAGTTTCTTTGTATGTAGGGTAAAATAACAATTTGAATAGATATAGTACTAAAATTTAACAAAATAATAAAGTGTTAATAAAAAAAACATCTGCAAGTATACTGTTTTGTTATATATTTTTACTAAAGTTAAGTCTATTAAAAATTAAGTCTATTAAATATTTTTAATTTTGAATAATTAAAGATGAAATAAAGTTAAGAAAGAGTTTTTTAAATACTTTTAAAGAGTTTTAAATACTTTATCTATCCTAAAATCAAGAGTTATTAAATTATTTCGATAGACATGAAGGACATAGTTTTAAAATATTTCTTTTAGACATAGATTTTTTTTTATTTATCTTTAAACATATGATTATAAAGTAGCTTAAAATTATTCTTTTTATAAGAATAAAACTAATAGAAACAAAATATTAACAAAAAAATGTTTTGATTTGAAAGATCTTGAAACATAAGAAATTTAAAAAAATATTATTCAATTTATTTACAATAATGAGATGTAAATAGCTCGCAAATATATTGGGTATGTGTGCAAATTTTAAAAGTTCGATAACTCAAATAATTAATAATCCGTATTTTTGAATTTAGATATATTATTTAAATATTTCAGAAAATAATAGTTTATAATTTTATTAAAAATTTTAATTTTTTTTCTCTTTTCTTTTGTTATTCTTTCTTAAAAATTATTTTAAATATAATTCTAAAAATCTGATTCATTTTTTTCGTGATTAATTAATTTATCTAATATTATCTGTCCAATTCAATTGTGTATTGAAAAACATTTTTACTTATTTTTATTTCACTAATATTGACAAAAATATATATTAAAAAATAAGTATATATAAGTGTGTGTGTGTGTGTGTGTGTGTGTGTGTGTGTGTGTGTGTGTGTCTGTGTGTGTGTGTGTATGTGTATGTATGTGTGTGTAAAATAGAAATATAGAATAAGATATACTAATGGATAGTTTATTGATTTGATGGATATTGTGATAGAGAGTTTATGATTCGGAATATCTTTATTTTCCATATTCTTTTTAAAGAGAATTATTTATATTACAATTAATTTATTGAAAATAAATGAATATTTTGTTTTAAAAAAGTGCATATTTAAATTAAAATCATCTAATAGAATTCAACCTATATAATTTATATATTTGATGCTCACTTTTAATCCTTCTTCGAGAAACTTGTAACGCAAATTTCAAGTTAAATTGCAATGAAAAATTGCACGTTAAGTTTTGTTATACAATGACGTACCAATATTCGGTTCTGTATTTATAAAACAGAAAAATAATTATATAAAATTGCATATGTTATTAAATTCTTTCGTAACAAAGTTTTTTTTTCCAACTAATTGCAACTTTTACAATAAATTATCTACAAATAATGAATTTTTTATCTTGGTGCAATTAAATTTTAAAACATTATTTATGATAAGATATTGTGAGTTTAAAAAATAATTTTAAATTTTTATAAAGAATATGTAGAGAAAATATTTTTTATTAGTAATTGTTTAATTCAAAATAATAGAAAAAGTATATTAGAACTTATAGTATATTACAACTGAATATAATTATTACATAATTTAACATATAAAATGAAAAAGAATTACTATATATGTATATATATGTATATAAACTGAGGTATACAATTGCATCAAATACGAGAACATTGCATTTAGATACATTAATAATTTAAGCAATAACACTTACAAAATTTTGAATAAATATTTTTTTGAGAAAGATGAAGATTAAGAGAAAAATTTGTATAACAAAATTACTAATTATATCAATATGTTATTTTTTTAATAACTTATAAAATTAATTCCAAATATCTAAAGAATTTTTTATAAATTACAAGCTTTTACTGTAGACGTAGATATAATGCAATTAATAGAGGCAATTTTGGACATTAATATCAAATAATAATAATATTGTTTAAAAGTAAGCATATTGCCTAATAATAATGATAATAATAATAATAATAATAATAATGATAATAATAATAATAATAATAATAATAACAACAATAATAATGCTTAATAACAATTATTATTATCATAATGACCACAATGACACGCATGATCATGAAATTATCAAACATGACTAACATATAATGGAGCCATAAAACATAATATTTAATACGCTCTACGAAAGACATTCTTATTGTCGAAAAACCACCCTTCAAATAATTAAAAAGATTCTAGCTTCGCACGAAAATAATTTCTCCCATTTCTGCTGTCATACTCGACGACTTCCAAGTGCTACGCACAAAATGAGGCCGATATCGGCCTAATGTATCCTGCGGAAAATATTCTTATTATCGAAAAATCATCTTTTGGACCATTAAAAAAATTCTAGTTTCTTCAAAAATAATTTCTTCCATTTCTGCTGCTATACGCGATGACTTTTAAATGCCATGCACAAAATGGGACCGATATTGGTCCGATATATCCTGCGGAAAATATTCTTATTATCGAAAAACCATCCTTCAGATAACTAAAAAGATTCTAACTTTGTCAAAAATAATTTCTCCTATTTTTGTTGCCATGTACGGCGACTTTCAAGTGCGACGCATAAAAATGGGACTGGTTCAATACATCCTGCAGAAAATATTTTTAATATCGAAAAACCATTTTTCAGACCATTTAAAAGATTTAATTGCCAAAAATTTCTCGTCGAATCTATTTCCGCTGTCACACACGATGACTTCCAAGTGCCATGCACAAAATGGGATCAATATCAATTCATATAAAGACACTGTTCTGTCGCCATAAATGTTCATAAACTTTTTTCATAATTTATGTCAGAAATTTTAAGTAAATAATATATGTTTAGTACTTTATCGATATTAAGACCAATATCAGATCTTGCGGAAGACACTCTTACTACAAATGACACGCATAAAATGGGGCAGCTAGAATTTTTCTAATAATTAGAAGGGTGGTTTCTCGATAATAAGAATATTTTCCGCAGGATATATTGGACCAATGTCGGTCTCATTTTGTGCGTGGTTGTTGGAAGTCGCTGAATTTGACAGCAAAAATGGGAGAAATTATTTTTAGCGAAGCTAGAATTTTTTAATAATTGGAAGGGTGGTTTTTTGATAATAAGAATATTTTCCGCAGGATATATCGGACCAATGTCCGTCCCATTTTGTGCGTGGTTGTTGGAAGTCGCTGAATTTGACAGCAAAAATGGGAGAAATTATTTTTGGCGAAGCTAGAATTTTTTTAATGATTGAAAGGGTGGTTTCTCGATAATAAGAATATTTTCCGCAGGATATATCGGACCAATGTCGGTCTCATTTTGTGCGTGGCTTTTGGAAGTCGCCGAGTGTGACAGCAGAAATGGGAGAAATTATTTTTGGCGAAGATAGAATTTTTTTAGTTATCTGAAGGTTGGTTTTTCGATAATAAGAATATTTTCCGCAGGATATATCGGACCAATGTCGGTCTCATTTTGTGCGTGGTTTTTGGAAGTCGCCAAATTTGATAGCAAAAAAGGAAAAAATTATTTTTGGCGAAGCTAGAATTTTTTTAGTTATCTGAAGGATGATTTCTCGATAATAAGAATATTTTCCGCAGGATATATCGGACCAATATTGGTCCCATTTTGTGCGTGGCTTTTGGAAGTCGTCGAATTTGACAGCAAAAATGAGAGAAATTATTTTTGACAAAGCTAGAATTTTTTTAGTTATTTGAAGGGTAGTTTTAATAAGAGTGTCTTTCATAAAGCGTGTTGAAATATTATGTTTTATGCTGTGCTATATTGCACTATTCTACATATATATGATGTACTTTGTTATTTATATGTACTTTCTAAAAAGCGCTTTAGAAATGTTTCAAACTTCAACGATACTTTCAGCTCGATAAAATGATATTAAAACGCATATTATCATTATAATAACCATAACGACACCTACTATCATGAAATTATCAAACATGATTCACATATAATGGAGCCAATACTTATCGTACGATAAAATGATATAGTTGAAACGCTCGAATGACACGTTATAAACTTTTTTCTTTCTTTCTTCCATATTATATAAAAAAACTTATATTAAATGCGATGTTAAACTGTAAACATAATACATAAATAAGTAAAATGTAAAATAATAGTATGTGTAACTATCGAATATCTAAGTTTAAACAACGTAAAAATAATTTTGTATAAATTAAAATTATAATATAAATATAAAAAAAACGTCGGAATATTTTATACAAAATCTCTCAAAATATTTATTACATCGTTTTTAATATTCATTTAATTCACGAAGAATTTAAGAGCAAAATTTGCATAAAGTATGCATTATTGTAATCACTGACTTTACAATATAAGTCTAAAATTTTTCTGTTTAAATCTTTTACCTTTAACTTTTATATACTTATATGCTTGTATACTTTTATACTTATATGTTTATATACTTATATTTCACAAACAATAGTCTGTCGAATATATATTTTGCTAGGTCTCCTATTCATTCTGATTTTGATGAATTTTTGTTATATGATCCATTTGATTGATTTTGATACTTAGTTTTCTGACTGAAAATCATACGATAATCATGGCAACAATATTTAATTTGGGAATTTTATAAATAAAAAAATTATAATAACGAAGAAATGTAAAATAATGACATATAAGTTTTAAAATATCAGTTTTATTATTAAATCTATTAATATTAAATCCAAATATCGTTAAATTTATGTTTTCTATTTCAGCAGATGATTTGATGATAAAGATATATTAACATTTGAATTTATAGAATTTAAGATAGATTTTATATTCTTTGTATTTTGACATTTTAATTATCTTTAATTCGATTAATTTGCAATATTTTCTTAATATTGCAGCTTGTTTATAACGTAAAATAATATTTTAAATAAGTATAGTATTAAAATTTAATAAAATAATAAAGATGAATGGAAGAAGAGCATCTTTACTTGCACTGACTTTTTATTTTATTACTAAAACTAAGTCTATTAACGTTCGAGAAGTTATGATTTTTTCTCTTTCTTTTTTATTTTCTTTTACAAATTATTTTAAATATTCTCAAAATTCTGTTTGTTTCTATCGACATAGACTGCACTATCCGTAACTAAAAGCTTAGTGTATTAAACAGTGTACTAAATGTAATCAGAAAAATTGAAAGAGTTAGAATAATAGATGGAAAGACGTCATTTCTTTTTCTTTCTAAGCGTTGAATAGAAAGTGACAGAGATTGGTTGTTCTATCCTCCTTTTTGACGATTCTTTGATCACTTTAAAAAAAACTTAAAACTTCTAGTACGCGATTTCTCGAAAAATATTTACTTAAATAAAAAAGAAAAAAAACGAGAAAGTCGTACAGAAAATTAAAAGATCTTTAAAATGATTTACCATCTGATCTCTATTGTCATTTAAGATTTTTGAAGGGATAGCTACCCCGATGAAGAGGATAAAAAAATTTTGTTGCATTGAATTTACTTAAATGTTTCCCTCAAAATCAAAATTGATATGTGAAACATTGTGAAATTTTGCTACAACATTGCTGCAGTATTGCAGCAACAGTTCGCTTACAGAAATATTACAATGTAACATTGAAAAAAATAATAAGAAATTAGATTTATAAGAGCCAAAAACACGATTTAATGTGTTGATTTTCTATATTATAATAATAACGAAATTATAAAATGCAATGCAGTAAGAAATCATATTGAAAAGATAAATCAACAAATTTTTAATCAAAGAGATCAGTTGATATAGACATAAAATTTGATTAGAGATTTTTGTGTCCTTTAAATTAGATCTCTATAAAATGTTTAGTTATTAAAGTTTTATTAATCGTTTATGAAACCTTTGTTTTTTTATATATAAATATAAATATATGATTATCTTACATACACTTGGAAAAAATAAAAATAAATAATTTTATATTAAATTTATTTATTTTTTGATTAGCACTGTACATCTTTATTTTTACTGCAATTTCTATTATTATTTAACTTGTTCTATCATAAATAAAGATTTTCGTTTCCCTTTAATTCTAAATTATTTTGATTTTTAATCAGATAAAATTTGAAATTCGCTCGATGAGACACATAATTTGTAATTTTACAATCGCAATCGCAACAAAATTAGACATAGAGATGTTAAATACAACAAAATTGAAAGTTTTTAAGATAAAACAACAAATTTTAACACATCGCATTTAATATAAATTTTTTATATATTATGGAAGTAAGAAAGAAAAAATTTTATAAAGTGTCACTAGAACATTTCAACTATCTTTTTATCGTACGATAAGTATTGACTCCATTATATGTTAGTCATGTTTGATACTTTCATGGATGCCATTGTAGTTATTGTGATAATGTTGCTAAGCGTTTCAAATTATATCATTTTATCGTGCGATAAGTATTGACTCCATTATATGTTAGTCACGTTTGATAATTTCATAGTCATGAACGTCATTGTGATTATTATGATAATAATAATTGTTATTAAGCATTATTCTTATTATTATGAGGCAATATTTTTACAGACAATATTATTATTTGATATTAATACCCATAATTGTCGCTATTAATTGCATTGTTTGTGTCTATAATAAAAGTGCTTGTAATTAATCAAAAATTCTTTAGATATTTGGAATTATTTTTATAAGTTATTAAAAAATAGTATAATGATATAATGGTATAATATACATCTACAAGTAATTTCGTATTTCGTTAAATTTTTCTTAATCTTCATTGTTCTCAAGAAATTATTTATTTAAAATTTTATAAGAATTATTAGTTAAATCATTAATATATCTAAATGCAATGTTATCGTTTGATACAATTGCATATCTAACTTTATTTACAGAGTGTCTGATAACTTTATCTAGTCTCGAAGTGTGAAGATAATTTGAACTAATCTACCTTCACAACTTGGGACTGTAAAAATTTATCAGACACCCTTTTTTTTATTTTTATCTTTATTATTTTATTAAATTTTAATATTATATTTATTCAAATTATTATTTTACGCTAAATACAAAAGAACTTATATATATATATACCCTGGTTGAAATTTCCTTATGGATAGTAAAAATCCATATTTTAGATAAGTATATCTCTATTTATCCTATTTATAAATCTATCCCTATTATCATTTAGATAACTTATCTAAATGAGTATCTCTTCATATTGAAAGGATAGATATCTACGAGACATTTCCTTATGTCTCTACCTTTCAATTTCCTTAATAAAATACATTTATCAATATATATTTGATAAATCTAGAAATATAAATTAAAAGAATAAATAAAATATCTTCTATATTCTTGTGATGTTTTTCACAAATGTGATGTTTTTCAGAATTTTTTCGACTCTATAAGTCTACAAATCAACTCGAGTTTCTTAATTTCTTTTGATCATTGTTAATCTTATTCGAGATACTTACTCCAGAGATATGATCATTGATCCGGATTAGTCTAGGGAACTTTAGGAAGTTCATCGTTGAGTATCACTGCTCAGTCCGATCAAAGATCCGATTAGTTGTCGTAAATACTTCAAGATGATGATATTCCCGCTGATTTTTAAATCTATTAACAAAAAATACAATAACCCAGGTAGCAAGATGACGTCTAAAGACGTCTTAAAGACGTCTTAAAGACGTCTATGACGTCATTTGACGTCATTCTGCTACTAGGGAAAATAATTTTAATAATATTTTAATTATATCTTTGTGTAATAATACTTTATTGATATAAAATTATTATTGTAAATAATAATATTCTTTATTGTTAAGCTATATATTTTGCATTTAAATAACAATAAATAATAATAATTTTATAATTTAGATTTGCTATATGCGTATATTTTTTAAAAATTATTTTTGTCTCTTTTATCAAAAAATTTTTAATCTAAAAACTACAAATATTTTTATAATTTTAAGAAACAAATTGTAGCAGGATAATACATTTTTACATTTGTCTAAGAATAATTTTAAATTAATATTTTTTATATTATTAAAATATTTACTGTAACATTGAGATATTCGTTTTAATTTTTTATATAGAATTTAAATTGAACAAATCTGCTGTGAATAAAAATTCTCATTACATACCTTCAAATATAATATCAAATACAATGTGACTCAGCTTTTTCATAAACTACTCAGTTATAAAACGTTTCAGTCTTTTAATAACAAAATTATTTAAAAAATTGTAATAAGATAACTTAATATCGCTAGTCGAATAACCAAAGGATCATTAAAATAATGTAATCGACCAAACTAGCCAGAAAATTTTTTGTTTATTAATATGACGTTTCGATCATATGATTGTAGTTCTTATCAAGTATATACGATCGGGAGGAACATAGACGATTATCTTGTAAACTGCACAAGTCACATTTGCAAAAAAAAAAAAAACGTTTCTTGACGAAGTCTCACACGGACACATCAATTTGTCTCTAAATTTCAAATCTAGTTATAACGTTTTTTTTTTGCAAATGTGACTTGTGCAGTTTACAAGATAATCCTCTATATTCCTCCCGATCGTATATACTTGATAAGGACCACAACCATATGGTCGAAACGTCGTATTAATAAACAAAAAATTTTCTGGCTAGTTTGGTCGATTACATTATTTTAATGATCCTAAAATTATTTAATGAGATTTTATTGTATGTGTCTTACCATAGGGTGTAACTATTGTGGCAGAGATTATTGGCGATTTGGATTATTGTAAAAAGACAGTAATGTTGCAAAACAGCTGATTTGATCTGGAAAAACACATTGCATTTGATTATGTCCAATATCACATATACATGTATTGTGATTATCTTTTTCGACTATACCAGAGTCACATAATATATCTTCCATCATCTCTACCAAAGAATAATCGCAATAATTACAAGATTGAGCACTAAATATGGAGAACTGTACCACACAAAAATACACAAATAATGTATACACTAATGTAATCTAATGTAAAAAATATTTTTATAATATAGAGATTAAATTTTATTAATTTAAATACTTACTTATACTTGAGGATTTCATCGCATACAGCATCGTAAGATTGCAGTAACATTGCAACAACATTTTTCTGAAAGATTGCATCATTATAGAAATAATCTTCGAAACGGCATAACTTTATCAAAAATGGTCCTAGAAAATTTTTAAAATATATATCATTTATTTCTTAATAAATATATATATTTGTTAGGAAATAAATAAACTTAATAACTCGTACATTTTTGTATCAGAGAGCTATTTCTCCTGAGCAATGCAACAGAACAAAAAAATTACAAAAAAATTAAAATTAAATTTAACAAAAAAATTTGTTTTCTCAGTCTATCATTTTTCAAAGTCAGCATTCGTTACTTCATAAAACATTTTTTGTAAACTAAAATTTTTTAGTTTTTAAAAGCAATATTCAAGCTTTAATTTGAACTTTGTTTCATCTCAATACGATAATTATTTACTTATTTCATTATTGAAAGATGTCAAAATTTAGTGGCCTGTTTTTTTGCGTGTGAGTTTATATCCACCAAGTAGCTACCAAAGATATCCACTAGATAATCATCCACGAGCTTCGCGCTTAGAAGTGTTCATCTGGCAGTGTATAAGATCGTGCACAGTCCATTCACGAGTCGGACTCATCGATCAAAGAATGCGTTAATTCGAAGCTATTGTTGCATCTCCGTGTCCCTTCCTGCAGATGTATTCGTTACCCGTTGTATTCTTTCAGCGGAAATACATCTACAATACAAGATCGTCTGAACGCGTAATTAGTTGTTGATAAACAACGGTGATCAGAAGTTTAGAGCTGTCAAGCTGTATAGACGCGCGTCTATGCGTGGCTTATTTTGCAAATAATCTATGTTCTTGTTTATATCGTTGTGATTCATTAAATTTTCTTTGTTCTTTTAAGGTCTCGTTGTTATTTACGAATGCGTGAGTTCGCGCGCGTTCGATATATCGTTTCGCAGACGCAACATTATCCATACAGCACAGATTATTCATGTTATATTGTTGTTATATTTCTGCAATATTTCTGCAATGTATTATAATAACAATGGTCTGTGTTGTATGGGTATTAGTCGTATCTCCTCTATCTTTTGCGAGGAACTCTAGAGCTCCAAAAATTAATCGCAGACGGTTGCAAATTCCGTTATTTATATATGTATCATAAAACATTGAATAAATGTCCAGCAAAAATCTAATAAATATTAATATATATGTAATAGATGTATCTATGCAAATGTCTACTGATTGTTGTATAAATACCCACTGAATATTGATTTACATATCCTGTAGGTTATTTATGAAATTTCGAATTGCGAACATTTGGATATCTATAGCATCTCTAATAGCGGTTTCTTATACATTCGTGGATATCCTTAATGCCCATAAAAAAACCTAGTATCTAATATCAATTATTTTCTTTATAGATATATACTTATATTCATAAATTTTGACAAATTTTAAGAGAATTTTCAATAAAAGGAAAATAAGATTAATGAAAGTGATATTGAGAAATAATTTCTCTTTATAACAATTAAGAAATTAATTTATTCGCACGATTACATACTGATCGGCGAATAAATATTCGATTTAATATCTAATAAGATATCATAGAAAAGTTTTAAAAATTCTAAAAAGCTAAACGAATTATTTGGCACACAATATCCTATCTTTCTTTCTTTCTGTCTTTTTTAAATTGACATCATACATATATTCAATTATGAAATCATTAGAAATACAAGAAAATTTGAAGTTTTTAAGATAAAATAAAGAAAGAATAGAAGAAGATGATTTATAGGAAAGTTCTGAAAATCTAGGAAAAAATTTCTCTGAGCACTTTTGCAAAAAAATAAAATTTTTTCAAGCGAAAAGTTTGCGTGTGGAGTGATCATATAATATCTACAGAATTACAACATATTATTTTCTTTTGTCGACAATTTTATTTAATTGAAGGAAAAAGTTTATATGACATGCTGTATAACATTTATTTATTGATGTTTACTTTTTTCATTATGTCTAACATATTTAGACGAAAACTTTGGAGGAAGTTAGCATATAGTCAGGTATTTCAAAAGAGGTACAACACCCAGGAAATTCAACAAATTGTATATAATAGGTAGATAGCTTAAAGTTTTGCATAGATTAAAACCCTCTTCTTCTGAAGAGCTGTCGGACTGACTTGAAACAGTCGATATCATCAGTGTGATAGCCATCATTATCATGAAGGCAAATTCAAGTTTCATCTGCGAATTTTATAAATCAAAAATGAATAACAACGAAAAGAAATACAAGATAATAATAAAAAAATAAAAAATATCAATTATATTATTAAATCTATTAATATTAAGTTTAAGTATTAATAAATTTATGTTTATTCTTGGACATATTTATAATAATATTGCTTTGAGATGAATCGATAATGAAGAAGTATTAAGACTCAAATTTATCGAATATAACAGATAACGTATTGTTCGTATATTTGATTAACATTGACATTTGATATTGCTTAATTCGATAATGTATTTGCGATATTTTTTCAATATTATATATATATATATATATATATATATATATATATATACAGAGTCTTGAAAAAAAGGATCACATATTTTGATAGCAGGTATTGATCAAAACAAGAAGAAAAGGTCTAATTAACATGTGTCCTAAGACTAATATCTTCAAAGATACAAGCTATTTTGTTATTTGAGTTCTTTATCATTTTCTTATTAGTCGTGTCATCTTTAGAATGACCAACTGTAATAAACAAAGGAGTAAGGGAGAGTGGGCTACAATGGGGATATCTTTTTTCTAGGTGCCTTAAAAAATAAAAAATAAACAAAGAGAGATAAAAAAACAATTTTTATTTTAATATGAAATGTAATCATTTATCTTCCATAAAAAAACTGAAGTAAAGGAACTGAATGTATGATAACAAAATAAAAACTCTTTTTTTACAAAAACAAAAAATTTTAATGCTGACTCAGCATTAAAGGTGCTCTATGTGATTGCCATTCACTCTCACGCATGTTTCAGTCCTACGTCTTAGAGAATCACGCACTTTTTCAAATACACTTGGCTGGTCAGAAATTTATTACATTCTAAAGATTACATGACTAATAAGAAAATGACGAAGAGCTCAAATAACAAAATAGCTTGTACCTTTGAAGATATTAGTCTTAGGACCCATGTTAATTAGACCTTTTCTTCTTGTTTTGATCAATACTACTTGCTATCAAAATATGTGACCCTTTTTTTTCAACACCCTGTATATATATATATATATATATATATACATATATATATATATATATATATATATATAAATTCTTTGGTATGTAACGTAAAATAACAATTTGAATAGATATAATATTAAAATTTAAAAAATAAAGATGTGTGTGTGTATATATATATATATATATATTATATATATATATATACATATATATGCATATAATATATAATTATGTATATATAATTAAAAATTAATTTTTATTCTGTGTAGAAACGTATATCTTCTATGGTTTTAAAACTTTTCTTATTAATGCTTTCAGGTTAAAAGCATTGGATATATTTAAGGAACGTATAATATATAAAACGAATGTGTGTTATCTGGGAAATAACTCATAATTATTTCCTTTTCAATATAAGAACGAAACCAATAATAACAAAATATTAACGAAAAAGTGTTTTGATTTGAAAGATTTTGTGCATAAGAATTTGAGAAATATTATTCAATTTATTTACAATAATGAGATAAAATAATGAGATAAAATAAGCTCGCAAATATTTTGGGTATGTGTGCAAATTTTAAAACTTCGATGACTCACATAATAATAATTAATAATTCATGTTTTGTAATTTAGATATATTATTTAAATATCTCAAATAATATCTGAAAATAATAGATTCTAATTTTATTAAAAATTGTAATTTTTTTTCTTTCCGTCTTGTTATTCTTTCTTAAAAATTATTTTAAATATAATTCTAAAAATTTAATCCATTTTTTTCTTGATTAATTTATCTATTATCTAATATCATCAGTCCAATTCAATTGTGCATTGAAATAAATCTTTACTTGTTTTTATTTCATTAATATTGATAAAAATATATAGAATGTAGTAAATTTTGCATCAAAATTTACATCTGATTTATTTATTTTAATTTCAATCATTGCTTTGGATATCGAATTCAAAGAAAAATTCTTTTATTAAGTAAATTGTTTCGAAAATAGTTATATTTAGTTATTACATAGTTCTTCTAAAACCTTTAGCAAATTAATAAAGTAGCATATATGTTGAAACGCTGCGTAAACTGCGCGCGTCGCTCATGATTTATATGCGTAATCTAAAGGCTTATTCGTTAATTTAACGTTGCTCTCATTAAAAAATCAATATTCAAGCGCAATTTTGCCAAAGGAAAAAGTTGTTTCTTTTGTTACGAACTATTACATTATACATTTCGTAACCGCGAATTCTGATACACTCTGTATATTAAAATATATACATACAAGTATATAGATGTGTGTGTGTGTGTGTGTGTGTGTGTGTGTGTGTGTGTGTGTGTAAAAATAGAGATACATATAAAAAATAAAATATTTTCATAAATAGTTGTATTGATAGATATAGTGATAGATATTTTGTGATTTGTTATTTTTATGATTCGGAGTGCTTTTGTTCTTTTTTTTTATATTCTTTTTAAAGAGAATTATTTATATTAGAATTAGTTTATTGAAAATAAATGATTATTTTGTTTAAAAAAGTGCATATTTAAGTTAAAATCATCTAATAGAATTCAACGAATAAAATTTATATATTTGATACTCACTTTTAATCCTTCTTCGAGAAACTTGTAACGCAAATTTCAAGTTAAATTCCAATGAAAAATTGCACGTTAAATTTTGCTATACAATGACGTACCAGTATTCAGTTCTGTATTTATAAGACAGTCAAATAATTATATAAAATTGCATCTGTTATTAAATTCTTTTGCAACAAACTAATTTTTAAGTAATGGCAACTTTTACAATAGACTGTAATGGATTTTTTATGTTTGTGCAATTAAACTTTAAAATATTATTTATGATACCTTATTATGAGTTTTAAAAATTATTTTAAATTCTTGAAAAGGAATATATAGAGAGGGATATTTTTTTATTAGTAATTGTTTAATTCAAAATAATATGAAAAGCATGTAAGAATTGATCAATATAATTATTATATAATTTAACATATGAAATAGAAAAGAATTATAAGATATACACATGTATATATATAAAGTGAGATATACAATTGTATCAAATATGAACACCTTATATTTATATACATTAATGATTTAATAATTCTAACAAAATTTTGAATAAATAATCTTTTGAGAAAGATGTAGATTAAGAGAGAAATTTGTATAACAAAATTACTTAATATATATGTATATTATATCATTATACTATTTTTCAATAACTTATACAAATAATTTTAAATATCTAAAGAATTTTTGGTTAATTACAAGCACTTTACTGTAGACATATATATGCAATTAATAGCGACACAATTATGGACATTAATATCAAATAATAACAACATTTAATGATAAGAATATTGCCTAATCATAATAATAATAATGCTTAACAACAATTATTATTATCATAATAACCACAATGACGTCCACAATGACCATGAAATTATCAAACGTGACTAACATATAATGAAGCCAATACTTATCGTACGATAAATGATATAATTAAAACGCTTATTCGCAACATTATCATAATAACCACCATGTGGCAACAATTAAACTATCAAACATGACTAACATATAATAATAATGCTTAATAACAATTATTATTATCATAATAATCACAATGACGTCCACAATGACCATGAAATTATCTAACATATAATGGAGCCAATACTTATCGTACAATAAAATGATATAATTGAAACGTTCTAATGGCACGTTATAAACATTTTTCTTTCTTACTACCGTATTATATAAAAAAACTTATGCGATGTAAACTATAAATAATACATAAATAAGTAAAATATAAATAATGTAACTATAAGTAAAATATAAATAATGTTATATGTAATCGAATATCTAAGTTTAAACAACGTAAAAATAAATTCGTATAAATTAAAACTACAATATAAATATAAAAAAAATCATAATCAAAATATTTTAGACACAATCTCAAAATTTATCACATCGTTTTTATTTATCATTTAATTTATGAAAAATTTTAGAGCAAAATTTGTATGAAATATGCATTACTGTGTTCACTGGCTGTACAATATAAGTAAAATTTAAAATTTTACAATCTGAATCTCTCACATTTAACTTTTATACTTATATGCTTATATACTAATATATTTATGTTTATCAATTCATATGAGATCATATATTATATAAAATTATGATTAACATTTCCATATTCCCACAATTAAAATAGAAATTAATCAGTTTTGTACATAAAAGTCGAAATATCTAAATAGAAAAAGAAAAGAAAACGAAGTTGTGAATAATAACTAATCATAAAAAGAAAAAAAGGAGGACCATTTGAGTTTTGACGCAGTAAATGTTGCGTGATTAATAAAAATATCGAAATAATATGCATAGATCCATATATTCTACTCTTCTTTCTATTTTTATTAAAATTATTAGTTATAATAATTTTAGTTATTTATGACTAAATAACTAAAAAAATATTTCTTTATGCATTTGTGTTTATATATCATATAAACACAAATGAATAAAGAATCATCGAATGATTACTATGGTTATCTAATTATAATTACGGTCGGTTTTCAAGTTGAAATTTTACTGCAAGAGATACATCCACAGAGCGCATGCATAATCGACTTGTCCTTGAATGACACTTAATGAACTTAAACGTTTTGCTATAAGCGGTATTTCCCGCAATAATCGACTCATTATATGCAATTTTGGTAGACGCTGAAAAGAAATTTTCGCATATAATTCATAAATTAATCGCAAAATGGATAGATGCATAATTTCGAAATACAATGTCTTCCGTTGGAAGAATGTGCTTGATATAAGCTGTTGCTTATAATTATATTATGATTAATACTTGCTTTGAGAAATTTTCCCGTAAAATTTACTACAAGCTTTAGACAAAAGTAAGAGATGATGAATAAATTGATGTTTTTTAAATCAATTATTTTGATTTTTGATATCATAAGGCTGGCTCACACAAAATAACAAAGCGCATAATGCTGTCGGAAATTTCAAAGTTATTCGATCCTTTGGGATTAATCGATTATTGTCATTTCGAAAATGTTGCAAGAAGTTTGGCAGCATCGAGACGAGTCCATTCGGTTAGATATGCGAAAAATGGAAACGGCGTTTAGAAGACAATAAGCGAATTAAATAGTTTAAGCATCCCGCGATACATTGGGGGTCGGAGTAAGCATGCTTTTCAAATACATTTTTGTGAAGCCACACGGAAAAAAATTAAGTATCAAATTAACACTTATATACTTAAATTAATGTGTTCATTGTTTCCTATATACGCAAGAATATATAATTTTCTTAGAAGAATTTAATAATCTTAAATTTTAACAATATTATAATCTTATTTGAATATTATAATTGTCATCTCAAGAATACAATATAATTATTTTGATAATAAAAAATTTTCTAAATTATAATTTTTGATTTAAAAATGTGTTATTTTCTATCTAACATTATTTCTTTTCCATTCAAGAAAATTATTCTTAAATAATAAGAATATATTTTTCTTGATTGAACTATATAAAATGACTTCATTCAAGCAAATTTTCTTCAGTTAACGTAATAATCTCATTTCAAGTTTTTCATGTTGAAATTAAAAATATTTTCAAAACAAGAATGTTCTTTTTTTCTGTGCAGTCAGCGAGCATACGGTGATTGTTTATATATTCGGAGAAAAGTCGACAATGAATTTCATGTCGATTTATTGTGTTCAAAAACGGGAGTCGCTCCTCTCCAAGCTATTTCGATTCCTCGACTTGAACTCTGTGCCACGCTATTATGGGATAAGGTGCGATCGAAATAGGTAAGGTGCGATATTTTTTATGGTCCGATTCCGAACAATAACATTGTAGTGGATTTCTTCGTGCTCCAGGAAATGAAGCTATGCCGAATCGTTGCCTATTGCAGACGATTTCTCATATCACGCCGACAATCAGATGAGAGGCTGGACACTCGCGTTTCGCACGAGGAATTTTCAGGAAATTTCGCACTGAATAATTTTTGCAAATTCGTACAGGAGAATACTTTTTCGAGTGCATTTGAGGAGAAAAAAATCTTCTTACATCCGCTAGCGCTTTAATATCTTTGTCGCCTTTTTTAGATGATCGAGGTTGATTCGCGTTGGAAAGAAGCTTGAAAATTCGTTATCATACAATGCTCGTCATTCTATTTTGCTCTCAAAAAATCGGCTTACTCAGCTCATAATAGAAATTATCAGAATTTTATGAGAATTATAGGTCGACCGAGAGAGAAAAGATAAAATAAAATCATTTTGGTACTTTATTCCGCCTGGCGTCCGGCATTTTGGCGGGAATCGGCAGTGAAGTCCGCAAAAGCCTTGCAGCGTAGGCGGTTCGTACCTAACTTTCGAAGAATGGCAAACATTATTGTGCAAAATAGAGGCTGTACTCAATTCGCGTCTGTTGACACCACTGAATTTTGATCCAAATAATTTAGCTTATCTTACGCCAGGGCATTTTTTGATTGATTGCGCATTGAATGATTTCCCTTGTTCCGATTTCACCGATATTAAACAAGATAGATTGATACACTGGCAAAGAGTGGAGCAACTCCAACATTTTTGGAGTCGCTGGAGCCGCGAGTATTTAAACCTAATTGCAGCAGCGGCAAAAATGGACATTTAGCAAAGGCAAACAAATCGAGATTGGACGGATAGTGCTGATCAAACAACAGAGCTTTTCGCTTTTACAGCGAATGCTTGGTTGCATAAGTGAGATACATCCTGGAGCGGATGGCATCGCCCAAATTATCGATATTGCCATTAAAAGAGCATGATTTAAATCACGATATTAAATATTAAATTGACACACTTTGCGAAGTATAGGCAAAAAGATAAATTTTCTCTTATGTTATTTTTTTATTTGTCTATAAGCTAAATTAATTCTTGCTTTTTTTTAATTTCATCATTTGATTATGAAATCATTAGAAATACAATAAAATTTTCAGTTTTTAAGATAAAACAAAGAAAAATTAAAGAAAGATTATAGGAAAGCTCTGAAAATCTAGAAAGATAATTCTCTTTTTGTTAAAAAAAAAGAATTTTTGTTAAAAAAAATAGAATTTTTTCAAGCGAAAGATTTGTATGTGGAGTGATATAATAGCTACAGAATTACAGTACATTATTTTCTTTTGTTGACAATCAGCTTTATTCAACTGACCAAGAAAATTTATATGATATATTGTTTAACATTTATTTACTGAAGTTCACTTATTTTATTATGTGTAACACATTTCACACCAGTGAGAATGCATATAATAGTCGTCCTACGATTCGTGGATTCTACCCATCAGTTTTATGAAAGCATCAAAGAATGCAAGATTATTATCTTCTGAACCATTAGCGTTCTCACATGTAACAGTCGATATCATTAGCTATCATTAGCATGAAAGCAAATATAAATTTCATCTGCGAATGTTATATATCAAAAAATAATAATAACGAAGAAATACAAGATAATAATACAAAAATTAAAAAATATCCCACAATTATATTATTAAATCTATTAATATTAAATTTAAGTAATTATTGATTTTTATGTTTATTCTTGGACATTATTTAATAATAGAGTTCTCTTAGGAGATGACTCGATAATGAAGAAGACACCAATTTGTAGAATATAAGACAGATAACATATTGTTCGTATATTTAATGTTGCTTAAATCGACTAATTTGCAATATTTTTTTACATTATATATATAAGTTTCTTTCGTATATAAAATAACAATTTAAATAGATATAGTATTAAAATTTAAAAAAAATAATAAAGATAAAAGTAAAAAGAATATCTTCGAGTATACTGTCATATATTTTTATTAAAGCTAAGTAATTATGTATATATAATTAAAATATTATAATTATGTATATATAATTTATGTAAATAATATAAGTATATAAAATTATGTATTATTATGTATTATTAATTATGTAATTAAAAATTAATTTTTATTCTGTCTATAGAAACGTGAAAAGTATATTTCCTTAACTATTTTAAAATGTTTCTTATTAATGCTTTACGTTAAAAAACATTGGATACTTTTTCAAGAATATATTGTTTTGGTAGAGGTTGACAAGAAACGTTCACATATAATTCATAGATTAATCGCGAAATGAATAGATGAATAATTTCAAAGTACATGTCTTCTGGTTGTAAGATTTTATTTATGATAATTTGTTTTCTTATAACTGTAGTGCAATTGTCTCTTTCAGAAATTTTTCCATAAAATTTATTGGAGGTTTAGACAAAAAATAAAATAAGATTGAAAATGATGTTTTGAAGTCAGTTTGATTTTTAATCAGATAAAATTTCAAATTCACTCGAGGAGATACATAATTTGTGATTTTACATCGGAACAAAATTATGTTATGTAGATGGCAAATACAACAAAATTTAAAGTTTTTAAGATAAAACAACGAATTTTAACATATCGCATTAAATATAAATTTTTTATATATTATGGAAGTAAGAAAGAAAAAAGTTTATAAAGTGTCGCTAAAACATTTCAACTATCTTTTTATCGTACGATAAGTATTGGCTCCATTATATGTTAGTCATGTTTGATAGTTTCATGGATGCCATTGTAGTTATTATGATAATGTTGCTAATAAGCGTTTCAATTATATCATTTTATCGTGCGATAAGCATTGGCTCCATTATATGTTAGTCATAGTTTGATAATTTCATGGTCATGGACGTTATTATGTTTATTATGATAATAATAATTGTTATTAATTGTTATCGAGCAAAAAGAATTGGCGATAAACGATGACAGATTCTTTCACAGCAAAGAATAATTTAATCTTACGGATTAAAAGCTAGAATGAGTTGATAGTGAAGTGAAATTGGCAATAAGGTGACTTTTTATAACATTTTCATAACATTTTTATAACATTTACTATCCATTCTTTGATTTGTTTCTTTAAAATCGATCGATTTTCAATCAAAAAAGAAAAAAAGGAAATCCAAAATAATATTTTAACGAATAAAATCTCACTTATATATTTAGCTTTTAAAAGTTAATAATTATAAGATGAATAAGAAATTCATGGTAAAATTTAATTTTTATTGTTACAATTAATTTTTTTATTTTCAGGATTATCTTTTAAAATTAATATTGCTTATTTACATGATATAAAAATTATTATAAAGTGAAATTTAGAATGAAATATCCACTGATTGTTATATAGATATTCACTGAATATTGGTTTACATATTCTGTAGATATTTATGAAATTTCGATTTGCGAACATTTGGATATCTATAGCATCTCTAATAGCTGTTTCCTACACATTCGTGAATATCCTTAATGCCCATAAAAAATATCTAGTATCTAATATCAATTATTTTCTTTATGGATATATATTCATCAAATTTTGACCAATTTTAAGAAAATTTTCAATAAAAAGAAAAGAAGATTAATGAACGTGATATTGAGAAATAATTTCTTTTTATAACGATTAAGAAATTAATTTATTCACACGTTATATACTGATCGGCGAATAAATATTCGATTTAGTATCTAATGAAATATCATAGAAAATTTTAAAATTTCTAAAAAGCTAAACGGATTATTTGGCACACTCTGCCATCTTTCTTTCTTTCTTTTTTTAATTGACATCATACATATATTCGATTATAAAATCATTAGAAATACAACAAAATTTTTAGTTTTTAAGATTAAACAAAGAAAAAATAAAAGAAGATGATTTACAGTTCTGAAAATCTAGGAAGAAATTTCTCTGAGCATTTTTGCAAAAAAATAAAATTTCTTCAAGCGAAAGGTTTGCGTGTGGAGTGATCATATAATATCTACAAAATTACAACACATTATTTTCTTTTGTCACAATGACAATTTTATTTAAATGAAGAAAAAAAATTTCTATGACATGCTGTATAACATTTATTTATTAAAGTTTACTGTTTTCATTATGTCTAACATATTTAGACGAAAACTTTGGAGGAAGTTAGCATATACGCAGTGATTCCAAAATCGGTAATAGATAGCATAAAAAATCGCCTAGTTCACCGAGTAAACCTCCTGATGAAGTATTGTTGGACTGACTTGAAACAGTCGATATCATTGTGATAGCCATCACTATCATGAAAGCAAATGCAAGTTTCATCTGCGAATTTTATAAATCAAAAATTAATAATAACGAAAAAAAAATACAAGATAATAATACAAAAATCAAAAATATCAATTATATTATTAAATTTGTTAATATTAAGTTTAAGTATTAATAAATTTATTCTTGGACATTTATAATAATAGATTACTTTTAAGAGATGACTCGATAATGAAGAAATATTAAGACTCAAATTTATCGAATAACAGATAACATATTGTTCGTATATTTGACATTGCTTAATTCGATAATATATATATATTTGCGATATTTTTTTAATATTATATATATATATATATATATATATACATATATATAAATTCTTTGATATGAAGCGTAAAATAACAATTTGAATAGATGTAATATTAAAATTAAAAAAATAATAAAAATGTACATATATATATATATATATATATATATATATACATTTTGTATGTATATATATATATATAATATATATAATTATGTATATATAATTAAAAATTATGTATATATAATTAAAAATTAATTTTTATTCAGTCTATAGAAACGTGAAAAGTATATCTCCTTATGGTTTTAAAACTTTTCTTATTAATGAAATTTCTTTTCTTATTTTCTTTCAGGTTAAAAACATTGGATATGTTTAAGAAACGTATAATATATAAAACAAATGTGTGTTATCTAGAAAATAGCTCATAATTATTTCCTTTTCAATATAAGAACGAAAGCAATAGTAACAAAATATTAACGAAAAACTGTTTTAATTTGAAAGATTTTGAGCATAGGAATTTGAGGAATATTATTCAATTTATTTACAATAATGAGATGTAAAATAAGCTCGCAAATATTTTGGATATGTGTGCAAATTTTAAAACTTCGATAACTCATATAATAATAATTAATTATTCGTGTTTTGTTATTTAGATATATTATTTAAATATCTCAAATAATATCTGAAAATAATAGATTCTAATTTTATTAAAAATTTTAATTTTTTCTCTTTTTCTCTTATTATTCTTTTTTAAAAATTATTTTAAATAATTCTAAAAATTTAATCCGTTCTTTTCTTGATTAATTTATTTATTAATATCATCAGTCCAATTCAATTGTGCATTAAAATAAATTTTCTTGTTTTTATTTTATTAATATTGATAAAAATATACAGAATATAGTAAATTTTTTTATCAAAATTATTTATGTATTATCTAATCTACTTATCTTAATTTTAGTCATTGCTTTGGATATCAAATTCAAAGAAAGATTCCTTCATTAAGTAAATTGTTTCGAAAACAGTTATATTTAGTTATTATATAGTTCTTGTAAAACTTTTAGCAAATTAATAAAGTAGCATAAATGCTGAAACGCTGCGTAAACTGTACGCGCATTGCTCATGATTTATGCGTAATCTAAAGGGCTTATTCATTAACTTAAGCTCTCATTAAAAAATCAATATTTAGGCGTAATTTTGACAAAGGAAAAAGTTGTTTCTTTTGTCACGAATTATTACATTATACATTCCATAACCGCAAATTTTGATATATCCTGTATATTAAAATATGTACATACAAGTATATATATATATATATATATATATATATATATATATATGTGTGTGTGTGAAAAAGAGATACATATAAAAAATAAGATATTTTAATAAATAGTTTATTGATAGGTATCGTAAGTATTTTGTGATTCGTTATTTTTATGATTCGGAGTGTCTTTGTTCTTATTTTCTATATTTTTTTTAAAGAGAATTACTTATATTAGAATTAGATTAGACTTATATTAGAATAATTACTATATTAGAATTAGATTATTGAAAATAAATGATTATTTTGTTTAAAAAAGTACACATTTAAGTCAAAATCATCTAATAGAATTCAACGTACATAATTTATATATCTGATACTCACTTTTAATCCTTCTTCCAGAAACTTGTTACGCAAATTTCAAGTTAAATTGCAATAAAAAATTGCACGTTAAATTTTGCTATACAATGACGTACCAATATTTAGTTCCGTATTTATAAAACAGTCAAATAATTATATAAAATTGCATATATTATTAAATTTTTTTGCAACAAACTAATTTTCAAGTAATTGCAACTTTTACAATAGACTATTTGTAAATAATGCATTTTTTATGTTTGTGTAATTAAATTTTAAAATATCATTTACGATACCTCATTATGAGTTTTAAAAATAACTTTAAATTCTTGAAAAACAATGTATAGAGGAGAATATTTTTTTATTAGTAATTGTTTAATTCAAAATAATATGAAAAGCATATAAAAATTGTATCAATATAATTATTATAATTTAATATATAAAATAGAAAAGAATTATAAAATATACATTTGTACAAATATATATATATATATATATATATATATATATATACAATTGTATCAAATATGAACACATTGCATTTATATATATTAATAATTTAAGCAATAATTCTTACAAAATTTTGAATAAATAATCTTTTGAGAAAGATGAAGATTAAGAAAGAAATTTGTATAACAAAATTACTTAATATATATGTATATTATATTATTATACTATTTTTTAATAACTTATACAAACAATTAAAAATATTTAAAGAATTTTTTGTTAATTACAAGCACTTTTACTGAAGATATAATGCAATTAATAGTGATACAATTATGGACATTAATATCAAATAATAACAACATTTAATGATAAGAATATTGCCTAATAATAATAATAATAATGCCTAATAACAATTATTATTATCATAATAATCACAATGACGTCCACAATGACCATGAAATCAAACGTGATTAACATATAATGGAGCCAATACTTACAGTACGATAAATAATATAATTGAAACGCTTATTCGCAACATTATCATAATAACCACAATGTGGCAACCAGGAAACTATTAAACATGACTAACATATAATGGAGCCAATACTTATCGTACGATAAATGATAAAATTGAAACGTTTTACTGGCACGTTATAAACTTTTTTCTTTCCTACTTCCATATTATATAAAAAAACTTATATTAAATGCGATATTAAACTATACATAATGCATAAATAAATAAAATGTAAATAATATTATGCGTAACTATCGAATATCTAAGTTTAAGCAACATAAAAATAATTTTGTATAAATTAAAATTATAATACAAATATAAAAAAAATGTCGGAATATTTTATACAGAATTTTTCAAAATATTTATTACGTCGTTTTTAACATTCATTTAATTTACGAAGAATTTAAGAATTAAAATTTACATAAAATATGCGTTATTGTAATTACTGACTTTACAATATAAGTCTAAAATTTTACAGTTTAAATCTCTTACCTTTAACTTTCATATACTTATATGCTTGTATACTTTTATACTTATATATTTATTAATTAACTTTTATATACTTATATGTTTATATACTTAGATATTTCACAAACAATAGTATGTCGAATATATATTTTGTTGGTTCTCCTATCCCTTCTGATTTTGATGAATTTTTGTTATATGATTGTTATATGATTTAATTGATTTTGATTCTTAATTGACTGACTTGAAACCATTACGATGACCTTCATCATGAGTAACAATATTTAATCTGGGAATTTTATAAATAAAAAAATTTTAATAACGAAGAAATCTAAAATAATGACAAATAAGTTTAAAAAATATCAGTTTTATTATTATATCTAATAAATTAAATTAATATTAAATTTTAATATTAAATCCAAATATTGTTAAATCCATGTTTTGCATTTTATCTCTACATTACAATATAATATACAGATACAATTTGATATTATACATATATAGAGAGAGCCCCTTCTGATCTCAATAATTTTCACATATGTTATCAATTTCAATACTTTGAATAATGTGATAAAAGTTTTAACCCGCAATAGTTGTTTATTAAGTTTTCAACAAAAAGAGTTAATGAATAGAAGATAATTTTACGTCTTACAACAGTTATATAACGTAATCTAAACCGAATTTTAGCTTTAAATCTGAAATTGGCCTGAGTAATAGTTTCATCGTAAAGGACGGAAATAGTAAAACCTATTATATTCACGCATGTACTTTGCAAGATAAAACAAAATTCTCCCTTCGAACCTTAAAACTTTTCAAAATAAACAAAGAAAATAAACAAATAAAATAAACTATTGCTTAAAATAGTTTTTTACCCGATTACTTTCTGCAATTTTAATCGGGGGGCACAATTAAAATAAGACATTTTGTATATACATATATAACATCCGTTACAACTATCACTATTTATCTGCAAATCGGGTGTAAAAATTCGCGAAATATTCGGATTAAAAGCTATATAACATGTATGATTAAGAATTATATAAATGAACGAGATTAAGTTCCCTGGTAATGGCCCATACATGGCTATGAATAACTTTGCCAATTTTCAACGGATTTGCATGAACTTGATACATCCACATTTTTCGGGTCGCTGATGACAAATTTAGGATCGAAATTTTAAAATTCAAAATGATGGATTTAGTATGGTGAATTAATTTTGATTAATGATTTTCAGACTTTCATCCTTCAGATCTGGATCGAAAAATTTGTCAATGATTTCGTACTCCTTGATGGGTAAGGAAAATAGATAGATGTGTTTGAGTGATTGAATCTCTGACCAAGCTTCGGATTCATTCCTTGCTATTTTTTCTTCCACGTTCATGTCCACGTCCTCTGCCTCTACGACGATCACGATCTCTGAAATTTCCTCGTTCGCTTCACGAGAGTCAAAACCTTCACGTGCTACAGGAACAACGTCCATTATTCTGTAATTGAGCAATATATTAATTATAAGAAAAATGTTTCTCGAAATCACAAATAATATTTATCCTGAAAAATGCAGTTTTTTCTCTTGATTATTGATAATTGTCATACCAGATATACTTCTATGATCACTATAATTTTACATAAGAAATTCTGACATGTTTGAAAAGATCCTGTCAAACTCTCCACATATTCATTTTTCACGATTAAAATCAAGAATGTGTAATAAATTCATTTTTCACGATTAAAATCAAGAATGTGTAATAAATCAACCACATCGAAAAAATCGAATCACTATCAAATTCTATTTGATTATAACAATTTCTATCAGGAATTATTAAATTTGATTTTACAATCGCTACTAACAGTATGAAGAAAATAGAAATCGCATTGTAATCAAATAAAAGTTAAAAGTACATCTAATATTTCTTAACTATTCATATTTATTCTTAATTTTTCATCATAAAGCATGAACACGCGACACTTTTAACATGTGAAATTTGATAAAATATTTTAAAAAGTAAAATTTCTCGTATATAAAAATGCCGATTTTTCAATATCACGTATGGCTGAGCGAAAAGTAATATTTTATTATTATAATATATATGAAAGGACAAAAAATTTCTTAAATATGTATTCATTTTTTTCTCTTGCACATAAAATCACGGAAGAAGATTTTGATCGTGCAAATATCATGTTCAATGTTCAAAAAGGGGCGTATATCTTTCCTATTTTTTGTTAACAGTAAATATACTTGGAGAAGAATACATAGATCTTAAGAATACATGGATCTTAAGAATAATTAAACTCGATAGTTAACATAATAATAAACATGCAAATTTTAATCGTAAGAGATATTTAATATTACATTATTCATATTAAGGCAATTATTAAGATACTTATTAATAAAATTATTAAAAAGAAAAACAAAAAATTAATGCATTTATAAAATTTCTAAAAATATAATTACAGAATATTAATATTATTTAAAAATTTGTTTATAACGTACAAAAATAGAAACATTTTATTATAATTCATACTCATAAATTAAAATTGAAAATTTTTATAGTAGAGTTTATACTGTACAAAGCCGAGCTGCGAGTACTGACATTAGTTTATTTCGACAGTTCTTCGCAGTTCCTATATTTTGTGATTGTATCTGATTCATTAGTTTATTTAATTTTTCTTAAATAATTAATTATAATAAATATAATATAATATAATAAATATAAGAACAATAAAATTAAGAGCCAAGAAATGTCATGATCATATGAATAAGAAAAATATGATCTCTTTTTCTCTCTCTCAGCGCATATATATAAATAACGATCAAAAAAGGCACAAAATTCCATGAAAATAACATTTGAATAAAACCATAAAACTATACTTCTCAAGAAGTAAAAAAAGATTGCTCAGAAATTCTTTCCAAAGAATTCGTTATACGTACCTGCTCTTATGGTCTAACTTCTTTGACCAATCAGAACGGAGGTATTCCTTTTCTTCTGATTGGTAAATCAAATACTGTGAATCATTTCTAAAGAAAGTGCTTTCTAAATCATAGTCCTAGAATCTCGTCTGAACCACGTGCAACGTCGAACGAAGTACATGTGTAGACGCAGTGTTACAAGTAGGAGTAAAATTTGCTCGTATTTGTGATTAGTTATATATAAGTATATAAAAGAAATTAGAGGTGCGAGAAAATAAATAATATCGAGCTGCTTTGAGAACCATTGAATTATTTACAATGGCTACGATAACAGATTTGCCAGATGAAATAATTTCAACAATTTTGGAAAATGAGACCATTAGCGTGGAAGATATCGTGAATTTTAAATACACGTGTAAGGGATTGCAGCGTACATTTAGCACCAAATTTTGGGAAAAGAAATATTTTCAGCGGTATGAATTTAAGTACTTTTTTATAAAATTTTTTATTTATTATATATATATTTATTATATATTTATTATATATTTATTATATATATATTTTTTATTTATTTCATATTTGGTTAATTTTCATCGCTCGATGAACCTTCGTAAAAATAATAATGATAAAGTAAAGTTAAAGTTATTGCATTGTTTTTTTATTAATTTATATTAATTTATTATATTATAAGCAGCGTTTGCTGCTTCGTTGTATATTGAATTTCTGATGTTACAATTTAATACGATCGTAGTAATGGATCAAAATTTAGTGAAGCTAAAATTTTAATACGTCTAGAGACTCGATAAATTATAATAAGTTTTATTAATTATTTTCAAATTGTTCTATTGATAAAGATAGTTTACTATTATTCGAAATATATGACTCATTGCTATCGTAGATTTCATCGTTTTCTTGCATTATTAAATTATAAGCATATTCTTTTTTTTAATTATTTTCTTCAGTTAAAACATGCTAAAAGTGTATTTTGACTTGGATTATTTTAAAATATTAAAAATATATGTTTAAAAATATAGTCTATTTATGTTTACGAAATTTTATTAATATTTTATAGCATGAAACACATATAAAACGAAATTAAATAAAAGTGCTGTTGTATTTTTCATATTTTAATACTAAAATTTGTAATAATACAATTACTCAATGTTTATTTATATTAATATTCATAAAGATATTTTATTTGTTTCAAGTATATTTTTATATTTCAATATTTACCTATATATTCCAATAAATTTTCATAAATTGAATATTTTGGAGGGGAACTTATAATAGAATATCTGGAACTCATAATATTACAAGTATTTTTTATTCTTGAAATTTTCTGTTTAAACTTTATGGTTTTTAGTGTTATGGGTTTTAGTGTTTTTTCAGTGTTATAAAATCTAACCATATGCAATCAATTTTATCTATTTGTAGATTGTGAAAATTACATATTATTTTATTTTAAAATATTTTATCAGTTTTTTGTCTTTACTTTTTTTACTTAAATACGGAATACTTAAATATCTCTATACAATTATTTTCCACTTGATTTCTCATTTAACATGATATAAAATAAAATTAAATTAAATAATGCGAGATTTTATCGCAGCAGATGCATCTCTATATTTCAATAATTATCAATGATAATTATGCATATATAGAGAGAGCCATTTTTGATTCATAATAATTTTCACATATGTTGCCAATTTCAATACTCTGAGTAATGTTATAAAGATTTTAGCCCGCGCTAGTTGTTTATTAAGTTTTCAATAAAAAGAGTCTTACAACGGTTATATAACATAATCTAAACTGAATTTTAGCTTTAAATCTGAAATAGGCCTGAGTTTCGCTGTAAGGGCCCTTACACACGAAATTGCATATGCATAGCATAAGACCATATAAATCAATAAGCATCGAATATTAATCGTATTGACTTACATAACATAATACTTGATGCTCATTGATCTATACGGTCTTATATTGAGCATATGCAACTATGCAATTTCGTGTATAATAAGCCTAAAGGAGGGAAATGGCAGAACCTACTATGTTCACGCACTTTGCAAGACAAAACAAAATTCTTCCTCCGAATCTTAAAATTTTTTAAAATAAACTATTGTTCAAAATAGTTTTTCATCCGACTACTTTCTGCAATTTTAATTGCGGTGCACAAAATGAAACATCCTGTATATATATCAAGGCTTTGGCATTGGTTTTTTTAAAAAGAAGAATTTAGGTTTTTTATTTTTCTTTTATTTATAATTTATATTGAGAGTTAACCATGAGGTTATTTAATAAGAATAGGAAAGGAACCAAAGTATTATATATTAAATATTATATATTATATATTAAATATTATTAATTAGAACTATTTTTTAGAACTATTGATCTGCTATGAGTTGTGTACTATTAATTTAAAATGCTAAAATGTAAAATGTAAAGACAATATCTTCTAAGTAATCTTTATTGTATTGATTGTTATTTAATATCAATACAAAAATAAATATTCTACTAAAATAATACCATTTTTATTTTATTATTTATATTTTTATATCTATATATTACATAAATATAGATAAAAAACTAAAAACACTAAAACAAAAACTTTTTTGCAACATACACATCTGTTAGTTTTGTTTTTTTTCAATTTTATCCAAATAATCATATTTTATTTACGATATTTTAAACAATTCTAAAGAGTAGTTTAAAACAAAAAATGTTTAAAACAGTGTCCACTATTTTAAACAAGTTTTAAACACATTGTTTAAAACATGCCACGCCTGATATATATATAGATTGGGGACAAAAGTAACAACGTCATGAAAGAAACAAGCCTCGCCTCCCAACCTAATAAACTACACAATATATTGAATAATTTGTACTATATAGTCAAACGCGTATGCCCCGATTCTCTTCCGTTTCAGCTAATTGTTGTAGGACGCCGGTTGCACATGCAAGAGTAAAATTAGTGTATTATTCACTTAAGTATTACTTGTTTTAATTTTTTTGTATTTATGCCTAATTAAAGTGTATATATTGATTTAATTATTTGCCGGTGTGTTCTTCTAAAATGTATTTATAAGATTTTATAGTTGATTTGGCTAATTCTTACATCATATTTAAGTTATAATGCTTTTATTCTAAAAAATGTATTTGGGGATGAAAGTTCAATGCTTAAAGTATAAGGGCTGGACCCATAATAACTGTACCAAAGGCGATTCTTATTACGTATAACATAATTGCGATTCCGAATAGATACTAATCTCTTTTGTATAAATAGTTATCATACAATTTTTACACTATTATTTAGAATTAAATTATTATTTAGACTTAAAATAGTATAAAACTAGTGTGATATTAAGTATAATTATTTTATGATATTATTTATAATTATTTTACTTTACAAAGATTATTTCTTTTCAGTTTTTCAAAGATGATAAAAATAAATATTTATATAAATTTTTTATTTTAATATAATACAAATTTATAATAAAAGTTATTTTGCTTAAAAGATAAAAGATTATATTAAAAGTTGCCTTAAATTGAAAAAAATCATATTTATTTTATTTCCCCGAAAATAAGAATTGGTACTTTTATCCCCAGACTATATTACTTTTATCCCAGGCTCGCAGAACAACGTACTTGAGAAAAGCTATCTAATAGTTCTTGAAATATTTATTATTTGCTCATTGAGATTGAAAATAGATTTAATAATAGAAGAACAATAAATGGAGTTTTTTAACATATAATCTTTTTTGTTATATCTCTAACGATAATTAATTAGTGACCTATAATACAAAAAATGTTGCTTTTGTTCTAAGTTTCCTTTATATATATATAATTAAAAATATAATATAATACGTGTTTAATTTGAAAATTAAATATTGTCTATAATTTATTGCTGATATTTGTCATTTAACATATTTTTGAAGAATATTTTTTTCAATTTTAGATTTCCCTCGGAAAGAATATATAACAAAAAGGAAATGAAGAAAATTTTTAACCATTTGGAAGCAAGTGTAAAATGTATTGAAAAACTACGGCATTATGTGTCACTAATATCTTATAACAACTTATATAGTATCAGAGAAATCGAATTGAATAAACTTCTGCTTTCCTTAGCTGAACATTCTACAATGTATCGTCTTGTTTTGAATAATATAACTAGAATTATTTCTACACAATTATCATGGTAAAATTTTATAAATCAAATTGTCACTAACATTAAATTAATGTAAATATTGTATAATTAACATGTAAATTCTTTTCAGGCACGATTTCACAGATTTGCAGGTACAATTTCACAGATTTGAATTTGACAATTTGACAGATAAATATTATTTCAACTTAATTTATCATTGTTTAGAACAGTATCGATTAGTATACAAGCAAACCAAATTTATAAATATGCCAGAGGAAAAGCTGCTCTTAGAAAAGCAAATTACTATTATCGCACAACATATTCGACCATGTGTTTCTTACTCAATCATTGATACATGGTTAAATGATATTGTGCAAAAAGTACTATCGCGCCTTAAAAATAAATATCCTACACATTCAGTATTTTCGACATCTTCCGAAGAATTTACTTTCTGGAGAGATAATAATATCAATGATAACTTCTGGAATTCGATAGAAGCCAAACAAATTATGCGTATTCTTGAAGAAATTATATTTTCTGATTTAGGTCTTTATCAATTATATCAATTGTTGATAACATTAGATGTCGAAAAAGATTATATAACTTATGTAAGTTATTTTTTTATTTTTTTGTTATATTAAATTATAATTATTATATATTATAATTATTATATATTAAATTATAACTTTGTTATGCACTGTGCAAACTATACATTTTATATATTTTATTAATGTTCAATATAATTTTTCTCCAATAAAATTTGATGATATAGATTTTGCTATATTACAAAGGATGTCTATTGCCTATTGCATATCATAGCGTAGCTAGAAGACTTGGTTTATGTTGCTTTGTCAAGTTTCGGAATGTTGGATTTCCTTTTACAGTGGCAATACTATGGGCACCAAAATAGTTAGTAACAATTTTAGCTCCAGAGCTTTCCAACTTATTATATATATATATATGGTATATATAAGGGTCTATTCTGTATATACAGGGTGTCCCGCAACTATCGCTCAATATTTTAAAGGTAGATTCTCTGGCCAATTTAAAAACGATTTTTCCTCAGCGAAAATGTCGAGGCACTAATAGTTTTCAAGTTATAAATGATTGAAAATAAAGGGTTTTTCGCAAACTAAGCCTTATAGGAATAAAATATTAATAAAGTCACATTCTTCAGTTAATTTTAGGTAGAGTTTACTTGAATAGAATTTTAATTTAAGGCTTAGTTAGAAAGATACATCATGACAAAAATTAGGAATATGCAAAAAATAATGATCTTCTTCGGCATTTTCGCTGAGGCAAAATCGTTTTTAAATTGGTCAAAGAATCTACCTTTAAAATATGGAGCGGTAGTTGTGGGACATCCTGTATATATATATATATATATATATATATATATATATATAGACTATTTTAATCAATATACGCGAATATTTCAGAAACACTACATTGAATCGAAAAATGTTTCAAATATAAGTTGTATCGTTTAAAGGAGGATATAAGATGGTACCATTGGTTTGACCTTGAGTGGCGTTGTCAAGGTCAGGGCAAGGTTACTTTGGATTTTTTAAATGTAACTTTCTACTTTTTATTACATATTCTTATAGCTGAGATCGAGAGCTTTCCAAAACACTATAGTAAAGTCTTTCTTCATTGAGTACTTTTTGAGTTGAGGCTTGACATCATTTCTTAATTTTACATAAACCGTAAAATATCTTGTAAAATATTCATTTTTCGATTATTTTACCTTAATACCTTTAAGGTAAGATTACCCCTACAAAATAATGAAGAGAATCAATTGGTATAAAGAAAAAACAGTTGTTCTTAAAAAAATATATGTAATTGTTAATTGCAAATTACATATTTTTTCTTCGAGTGTTTTTGAGATATTCGCGTGTATTGATTAAAGTGCTCCACCCTGTATATATACACACACACACATACACACACACACACACACACACACACACACACACACACACACACACACACACGCACGCACACACACACACACACACACACACACACACACACCCACACACACACACACGCACACATGTATAAATAATTATTTTTCAACATTTTTAGTTATACAGAAGGTTGTCAATCGGTAGAATATTTTTATATAAGATGCTCACGCCCCACTCTCTCGAACATAACGGACATTGTCAGAGGACTATGTCGCGTTACGTGTCCATTGGATCCATCATATAACATATTGGTAAGCAACTTTTTATGTATAAGCATCTTTACTGATTTTAGTAGGAAGTACCCGGGAAAATAGTTTATATCTTATTATAATATATATAATATAATTATGTATGGATTATGTATTTTGACCTGATCTAATCATATATGTACATATAGATAAAATTATTTTTGATTATATATGATTAAATCGCATTATGCATCCCTTATGATATACAAAATATTTAGCCCAACATAATTAAATAATAATATAACTTATCTATTTATTTCATCTAAAATTAAAAATTTTATTTATATATATTAAAGTTTACATCTTAAGTATATGATGAACTGATCATTTTCATTTATTCACCGGACATTTATTTGTCCGATTTATATAAAATCAATTTAATATCTGGAATCTAATATTCCTGCACTGAGGAACTTGTATTAGAGATTAAATTGAAGCAAAATATTTTTAATTATACATATTTGTCACTTTTTGCAAACTTTATATAAATCTCATGATTAAATTTAAATACGAAATAGAAGCGTCGCGTCATGTAGCGATAAACGAACGAACTAATAATCATATAAAATTATATACATGTATATGATTAGATACAATTATATATTTTCAAATACAATTAAATTAGAAATCTTTATTGGCACAATTTTATATTATTGTATAAATATATGTAAGTATATCAAATCGGTGCAATTATTATATATATATATTTATATAATTATATTAAGTTATATATAATAATAAATAATAAGATCTATTTATATTATTATTTATATGTAATTTTATTAAAAATTTTATTAAAAATATTTGCAACTTTATATCGAATTATCTAAAATTATATCAAATATAATACTCGAGCAGGCATTTTAATATAATTTTACATAATTCAATATGAGGTTACAAATATGTTGATATAACAATGTAAAATAATATATAAATAATAGTATAAATAGATTTTAATATTTATAATTATATATAATATAATTTAAATTTATCTAATCGTATATAATTATCTATAAACTGTTTTCCCGGATAGTTAGTGAAAATAATAATCAATTATAAGTCTTACAAATTATATGTTAGTTTATGAGCAATAAATAAAATTTATTTTCTTTTATTTTCTTTCCTGTAATTGAAATATTGTTTATACACTCGTCAACAAAATTGTCCCACAGGTAATTTCATGTCAAATTTTCGCATAACTTCAAATAAGTATAATTCCGTCAAAAACAGTCGTATTTGTTGAAAATTTTTTTTCATTCTCAAACTTAAAACCTCCATTTTAAAAATCATTTGTCAGATTTAGAATTTGTCCTCTCCCCTTCTCTTTATCGATTTAAAACATTTTAAGGACGTGTTTCGTCTTCAAAAATTTGTATAATTTGACGCATTGCACGGGATGGAATTTTTTTCGAAAATTTCTTGATAATCATCGTAAAATCGTCCTTAGTTTTAAGGAGATAACGAGAGGGGAAGAGGCTAAATTTTAAATCTGACAAATGATATTTAAAATAGAGGCTTTAAGCTTGAGAATAAAAAAAAATTTTCAAATACGACCATTTTTGATGAACTTATACTTATTTAGTTAGAAGTTATGCGAAAATTTGACATGAAATTACCTATGCGATAATTTTGTTGACGAGTATATACAGGGTGATTCTGAACAAACATTTGTCTTTAATAAAATACCAAATTCTTGAATGAATTCTAAGATGATTTTTTCTCTTGCAAAATTTTGCCCGGAATTTAGTTTTTAAAGGAAGATAGTTAACTAATTACGCGATGAGTGCAGCAATCAGTGTGTGCACGTATACACACACACACACACACACACACACACACACACACACACACACACACACACACACACACACACACACACACACACATACACAGATTGCTACACTCATCGTGTATAGCAATCAGCTGATCGCAGCGAGCGCCCCACGTAATCGTTTATATCGCGTCGTCCCTGTCTACCTCTTGTACTCGTTTTGTAATTAGTAATTATTTTCTTTTATAGTTTAAAAACTAAACTTCGGGCAAAATTTTGCAAGAAGAAAAATCGTCTTAGAATTCATTCAAGAATTTGATATTTTAAAGACAAATGTTTGTTCAGAATTACCCTATATATATATATATATATATATATATGCATATATCATTTTTCAGCAAATACTAAATCTGATATATGATATCTATAACGATAAACGTCTTTATGGTGCTTGCATTGCAAAACATTTTACACATCAATTTTCTTATAAATTGAAAATGATGTTGCGTTTCTTATCATACAGCTTACGCATTGAAGGTATACGTATGAATTATACATATGAATACACATATATTATACGGCCAATAAAGGTAATGTATAACATATTGTATACTATAATATACTGTGATATACTGTAATGTGTGTGTGTGTGTGTGTGTGTGTGTGTGTGTGTGCGTGTGCGTGTGCGTGTGCGTGTGTGTGTGTGTGTGTGTGTGTGTGTGTGTGTGTGTGTGTGTGTGTATGTGTAGGGTGTCCCATTTTAAAAAACGCACATCGATAATTCTTCAACGAAGCATTTTCAGCAAAAATGTTTCAGATAAAAGTTATATGATTTCAAGGAGGACATAAGATGGTGTCATTAATTTGATTTTGAATTACTTGAAAGTCACGTGAAGACCACCTTCAATTTTTTAAATAGAATTCTCTATTTTTTATTACATATTCTTGTAGCTTATCTCGAGAGCTTTCCAAAACAGTATAATTAAGTTAGTTTTCATTAAGTACTTTTCGAATTATGAGGCTTGAAATAATTTCTTAATTTTACATAAACCATAAAATATCTAAAATAAAATAAACGTTATAAAAGCTCCTCAAATTAACAAATTAACATGAATAATAAAAGGCAGTAAAGAGCCAACGCAGTTGTAGGGCGTGAAAAATCTTTAACAAGATAATCAATTTTTAAGAATCCTTCTTCTTTATTCCATCAAACGTTTCGGACTCAATTCGAGCCTTCTTCAGTGATTCTGATAAAAACAAGAAACAAAAATGTCAAATAAAATCGCGACAAAAAATGCAATATTAATAAATTAGCGCAAAAGAAGAGAAAGTATAGTCACATGTATGCATAGTCTATAAGAGCGACGCGACTTCGTTAGAGCCGATCCACCCGAGAAAGTCCGATGTAAGTAGCCCTCTCGACGATGCAAAACGCGAAGAGCGATGCACTAACAAAATAAATATACATCTAATCAAAACCAGATAGGAGAAGTTGATTGCCACTGGTCAAAAATCACTTACTCGGACACGAGAAGATCGGCACAACCGACACGATCACTCAGCACGCTAACAGTCGACTAGGCCGAAAATTCAAACGGCAACGATAAAATGGTGTCAAATGATTGAACAATAACAAACAACAAACATTGAGGACAAAATCAGTCAAACAAACAACGACCCGTTAAAGCTTAGGCATGTTTTCAATTATCGTCAGACATGAAGTATTTAATTTTGAAGTATCGCTTTGGAGATTCAACGCGTTTTTTTGGCGCTTAATATAAATCATCTCAGATATTAATCTTTTTCCTAAAAACGCTTCCTCATCCAAAATCTCGACCTCATCAAAATCAAAAGTATGATTAAGCGCTCTATGTTCGGCAATGACAGACGTGAGATTCTTTCTATGTTCTTTGATCCTCGTTCTTAGTGAGCGTCCCGTTTGTCCTACGTAAGAGGCGTCGCAATCAGTGCAGTTAATTTTATACACTATATTGTTGCGTGAATCTTTTTGTAAGCTATCTTTACCAACTTTAATAAATTGGCGCAAATTGTTTATTCCAGTATAAGAAAGCTTAACTTTGAGACCTCTGACACAATGTCGAAAACGTTCTGATATATTCCTCAAATACGGAACATTAAAATATGCAGTCTTATCTTCATCTCTGTCAACGTCAACCACACTCTCACCAACTATCAAACCGTTATCATATTTGTTGTTAAATCTATGAAATAGAATGTTAAGTCGGTTACTAATTGTGTAAAAAATAAGAGAGAGCGGGTATCCATTGTTCAAAAGAATGTTAACGACAAATTCAAGATTTTCCTTGTGAAACCTTGGATGAGAAAGCCAAAAAACCTTGTCTGTCAAACCAATTATTGTACCTTTCTTCTGACAAAGAGGGTGTCGCGACTCAAAGTGGAGGTATCTTCCTGAGAAGGTCGGTTTATGGAACCAATTAAATTCAATGTGTCCATTTACTAAAATAATTGTGACGTCAAGAAAATTCAAACGATTGTCGACACCCTCCTCCATGGTGAACTGCAACCTCGTGTGGAACGAGTTGAATGTGTTCAAGACAATATTAAGCATTGAGGAGGGCGCCGCCAATACGATGTCGTCGACATATCTAAAATAAAAGGGAAGATCCACGGAAAGAGTCGCAATCGCCCTTGATTCTAAATCTTGAAGCGTGATCTCTGCGATAATCGGGGAAAGAGGAGAGCCCATGGGCGTGCCAAAAGTTTGCTGATAACAAACATCGTTGAACATAAAAAACGTAGAGTTCAAAATGAAACGAACTGCAGTTACAAATTCATCGCGAGGTATCTGGCAATTTTTTCCAATATAGTCCCATCTGTTAGACAAGCTATCAATGGCCATATCCAAAGGTATGTTGGTGAATAATGAGACAACATCCAATGAAATCAATTTTATGTCGCCATCAATACGTCTGCCATTAAGTCTATCGACCACTTGCGCGCTGTTAATAATTTGGCTATCAGGTCTCGGAATAGATTTATAAATGATGTCATGTAAAAATTTGGCGAGACCATACAGCGGTGTGTTTTTGGATGAGACTATTATGCGCAACGGGTTATTTTTCTTATGAATTTTTGGCAGTCCATAAGCCCTCGGTAAAACGCCGTCTGTACAATTTAAAGATCTATACTTCGCAACAGAGATGTAATCTCGAGCTCTCCACCTAGCCAACATATCATGTAGATTGCTAATCAACTTATTAATCGGGTTTTTATTAATTACTCTATATGTGTTTTTGTCCGCTAATAAACCAGACATATTCGAAAGATAGTCGTCCTTATCCATCGCGACTGTTATATTACCCTTGTCGGCTCTCGTAAACAAAATATCTGGATTGTCTTTTGTGAATTTCTTTACAGCATTAAAGGAATTCATAACAATCTTGTCAACTGGAGACTCGTGTGAAATGGAATTATAAAAAGTATTCATAACAGGAAAAGATCTGCTTCTCACTGTCATGCGAACATCCATGGGCAGTCTACCAATATTATACTCCACACTTTTTAATAATTCGACCATCGTTTTATCCTTGTCGATAACAGGTAAACAAAATTTCTCTCCCAGTTGCAACAGAAGTTGTACTTCTTGAGGTATGGTCACGGAAGACAAATTAACAAACCACTCATCTCTTAATTCTGAGACAGGAGAAAACCTGTGGCGAGAAAGACAAAGGATCAAGGTCAATACATACAGCCGAGGAGGAGGGTTGAGGATTGAAGGAAAAATTCACGTTGTTAGAGTTTAACAAAGATTGATTAGGTTGATAATTCGGAAACAAACAAAAATACCGAATCGGACGAATATCTTTCTGTGTCTCTCTAAGTTGTTTTTTTAACAACCAATTAAATTTCTTATCTAATTTCATGCTTTCATGGAGGTAAAAAGCTCGCTGAGATCTGTTCTGTTTAACAAAGAAATTATTACAAATATGTACCGGTAAACTATTAGATATTAATCGAGTCACAACCAGCAACTCACGGCGCAAAGCCCGAACATGTCTGTACGCATCCTTAATTTCATTTTTCAAAATGTCTCTGATAAACTTAGTCTTCAAATTAACATATCTAACATAATATATAACATAAAATATCTAATAAAATAATCATTTTTCGATTATCTTATCTTTATACTTTTATGTACAAAATAATGAGACAAAGCAATTGGTGTAAAGAAAGAACAGAAGGTAAATGTTTACTTTAGGTTACATAGCTCGAAAAATTTTTATTTTCACATATGTTGTAGAGGATACATTCCTAAGTAATACACCGTTTGAATTTTACAACGGTCTATAGATATTTTACGGTTTAAATAAAATTAAGAAATAATTTCAAGCCTCATAACTCGGAAAGTACTTAATGAAAAGTAACTTAATTATAGTGTTTTGGAAAGCTCTCGAGATAAGCTATAAGAGTAAGTAGTAAAAAATAAGGAGTTCCATTAAAAAAATTAAAGGTAACTTGAATAAGACCTTCAAAGAATTATTTAAGGTCAAATCATTGCCACTATCTTATGTCCCTTCGAGTCAAATAACTGCTGTCTGAAACTTTTTTTTTTAAACTTCTCCTTCTCAAGATATTTCCGTGGACGGACTAAAATGGCTCACCCTATATATACAGGGTGTCCCGCAACTACCGTTCAATATTTTAAAGGTAATATATATATATTTTAATATATATTTTAATATATATTTTAAAGGTAGATTCTCTGGCCAATTTAAAAACGATTTTTCCTCAGCGAAAATGTCGAGGCACTAATAGTTTTCGAGTTATAAATGATTGAAAATAAAGGGTTTTTCGCAAACTAAGCCTTATGGGAATAAAATATTAATAAAGTCACATTCTTTACTTAATTTTAGGTAGAGTTTACTTTAATAGAATTTTAATTTAAGGCTTAGTTAGAAAGATACATCATGACAAAAATTAGGATTATGCAAAAAATGATCTTCTTCGGCATTTTCGCTGAGGAAAAATCGTTTTTAAATTGAGAGAATCTATCTTTAAAATATGGAGCGGTAGTTGCGGGACACCCTGTATATATATATATATATATATATATATATATATATGTATATATATATATGTATATGTATATGTACACATGTACGAGTTCAGATATCAATATACAGTGACAACTGTTTATATTATTTAAATAATTACAATAATTACTTTTAAAAACACTTCATAAGAGATATTGATTAAATTTTATTATTACATTACTATACACACATTTTTCATATACAGGATAGATATAACATCGTCATAAATGATCAACCGGAAATAAGAAAGAAAGAAATTAAATTTACGGTTGGTATGATCGTAACCCACTCGAAACACGAGTGTTGTTTTCCGTTAACTCAATGTGGTACTGGCGGTTATCACGAAGGCGTGATAATTGGTTGGCATTATAAATGTAAAGCTGCATTCGTATATGAGAATTTGAATTCTTTAGATCCTTATGTATGGGACTGTTCTTATATCGTTAGTCGTAAGCGAATTAAGAAATATCAAACTCCCTTCTCAGGCAGGTGTAGATTTGTCGATCAACCGCATTATATAGTTCTTGCAAATAGTGGTATGATGCATTATTCAGATAGTAATATGATGTGTTACGTAGCACAAGGTATATATATGAAATATTATAGCAGCATTTTCTCTTATAAATTATATACAGAGTAGGATAAAGTTCCGGAACGGCTAAATATCTCAGAAATGATATTTGATTGGAAAGCTTTCGAGATAAGCTACAAAAATGTATAATAAAAATAAAAATAAGGGTTGCCTTTTAAGATTTTTATGATGACCTTAATCGCGCTTTTCAAGGTCATCCCAAGGTCAAGTAAATATCATCAGCTAATAGATTTCTTTAAGCCTTTTTTTCTGTCTGAATTATTTTTTCGAAAAATTTATTTATTTATTTTCTGAGATATTTAGCCGCTCCGGAATTTTTGCTTTATCCTGTATATTTCATATGATGTTTTATCTTTCTAAACTTGCGCAATATATAAAATATGTTTCCTTTTATTTTAGATCTTTTATCAATATGTCCACCAAAATGGATCAATAATGCAGAGATTGGACGCTATTTTTCTAAATTTGAAGGCACTCATTACGTACCAAATGAAAACTTGGCAAGGATTTATCCAAATGATATTGCTGTTATGCACGAAATATTTTCTAATCAATAGTATAATCATATCCATAATTTATAATATTTTAAGAATATAAACAAGAATATAAACTTTTTACGAATCTCATATTATGTATTAAATTTAGGCATATGTAAGCCTTCTACAAAGTATTCTATACAGACTGTTACAGAAATATCTCGAAAAACATAAATGTTTAATACAAAAAGAATATTTAAAAAAGGTTGTACGGTTTAAAAGAATCTATTTAGCCTCGTCAGTTTGATTTTGAATAGCGCTGCCAAGATCAGGACGAAATTATTATGAGTTTTTTAAGCCAAACCTATTATCTTTTATTTTATATTTTATATTTTTTTAGTCTTTTGAGATTTTTATAAAATACTATCTTATTAAGAAAAAGGTAAAAAAATGAAAATATAAAATGTCCCATATACATAAAAAAATGTGCCAATAAGTAAAACAAAAAAGCTTAAAAAATTGTTTATCCTTAATACTTAGAAAATAATGCAAACTAAAAATAATTTTTTTCTAAATTGCATTCAGCAAAAGGTAAAAAATCAAAATTAAATATGAAATTAATAATTATAACTAGCCAAACACTTAGAAGCAATTTAATATGTGAGGGTCTGTAATTTGAAATATTTATCATAAAATCAATCTTATATTTATAAAAATATTATACATAGATTTTCTTTGTGAAATTAAAACGCATTTTTATTAAGAACAACTTGTTTTTTTAAATAAATTTAATTATTGTATGATACACATTTCAAGAAAAAATTCGACGAATCTACATTTTATTTAAATAACGGAAATGATCGAATGTCGCACTCGCGATGAGACAAGATTTCATCATATTTCCTGCAATTAATTACATAATCTCTCTGTTATTACTCGCATTACAATATCACTTTTGCGATATACAAAAAGATAATTGTTGATTAAAATTTGTTTACATGCTTATTTATAATTAGTGATATATCTTTCAACATACATATACAATATACAAGGTGTTTGTATCATTACATATAACATATTATAATTTGATCCACCTGAAATATCTGAGAGAACATACATTTATTTTTAATGAACATTATTAATAATGAACATTATTACTCTCAATTATTACATTAAATTTTATCAAAATATGTCGCTATTAATATAAAATTTTTGCATGTGTTCGAATTTGATTTTGCTTTCACAATATTTATCGTCTCGTGGAACGTTCATGTTTACCTTTTTGATGAAAGCTACAGTGAGCAATCTTTCAGGTATTCTTCATGGCAATCGACATTGTATCAATCGAGCAAGATATCAACATCGAGAATCGCATAATACTGTGTTAAAAGCAGCATTAGGTGTGAGGTCCAGATAGCTCAGTAGTCTAGAGAAGTTGCCCGGAAAGCAAAAGACTCGGGATCGATTTTCGAGCCAGCCACTTGCACCTCACATATATTTCTGGTCCACAAATATTGTTTCCTAACAATTATTCGGTGGACTAAAAAATGCATCAATGGTCTCTTCACAGGATATGTGTCGATGCCGTTGTCACGAATGGATTCTGTCGAAATGCTCTAATACTTTGTTGGTATATACTATAGAATATTTTAAATACCTTTCCATTCTCATCGATAAATATGGTTCCGTTTTCAATGAAAATTACTTCTCCACTATTATTTGTATGAATGATTTCCTGTTACTTCTCGTTTCAGCATTATATACAATTACCACTGGAACAAATGATACAAATGAAATATTATAATCTTTCTAATATGTTAATAGGCTGAGTATTTTTTTTATATTAAAATTTCGAATTTTATTATTATTATAATAAAATTATTATTTGATAGTGCTCGATTATTATTATTTGATAGCGATTGATCGCGATTATTTGAGCGAGAGATAACGAGACTAAATTTACAAGACACAAGACGGCTTAAATAATTCCTTCCGTGATGTGTTATCGTTCTAACTTTTCGCGGATACTCTTGCCCTCGATCTACGTGAACATTCGATAAATCACGAGTCTATGCGATACATTTGTGTGCAAGAAAATAGTAAAAGTAATATATGCGATATATTAAATATCTTGCCGCCCTCGACAAGTATTGCAAACTCAAAAATGATTTTTAAAAATCACTTACATTTTCACCTAAATCATAGAACCATTAAAAACTTGCCGAACCATTGTGCAGTATTTTTTTAATTAAATACAATCACTACTGAAACAATATAATAAAACAATATAATAAAATATATGAGACTTTCATTTTCGTCGATGAAAAACATATTTTAGGAAACATTTATACACTTTCTTGCATAATAAGTGGTACAATAATAATACATCAAAATTAGATTTTAGATTTTATGAACAAAAGAATAAGCACACATTAAATTTGATAGCTTTTTTTCTCTAGTCCATAATCCATTTTCTTTGGAGTCTTGACAAAAATGTACTGTGCCTTATACTGTGTCTTATCCGACAGAAAATAATTAGATACAATTTAATATTCAAACAATTGGAGACAATGCGATTAAAGGGTTGACACAAAGCCCAGGATCTTGAGAAATTATATGATCATACTATTGATATTTGATATGACACATAAACATCTTTAAGTGATATTCCTACAGTCACTATGTAACATTTTTATTATTCTTATCAATATCTCTAAATTTTCATATTCTATACTTTTTAACTTTGCTAAAGATACCTAAAAAAAAAAAGAAATTTTTAGTTTTATCTTGAAACATGTGAGTTGACAGGCTTGAGTTTGCATCTATACAAGCACGATATTCATAACTTTAGCCTTTAAATCTAAATCAAGGAAGTTGTCAATAACTTTATACTCTTTCCATAATTCTACACTTCCTTAAATTCTCTTTGAATCTTTGAAAATTATTGATAATCGGCTTGCCAGATACACACACACACACAATAAATAAAATAATAATAGATAAAATAACATATAAATACAATTTAACAAAAATTTGGACAAATATAATGAAAAATACTTATAATAAAAAATATATTTGATTTTTAAATATAATAAATTATAAAAAGTCGATATAATCACTATTTTCTTCTAAACATAGAGTAATCCTTGGAAATGTCTCTCACTTATTTTATCAGAAGAGTGATCTCTGCCCATGGATCTTATGTCTATGGACTTTTTTATGTGGAACATCTTAAAAAATAAAATATATCACACCCTGCCGAAAAATGCAGAAATTCTTAAAAATACAATTCTTAATGCATGTGCGGAGATCACTTCTCTCATGATAACTCGTGTGAAAGAAAATTCATTTCATGAACAGAATTGCTTTATGTTTAGAAGAAGATGGTGGTTATATTGAACATTTATTATAATTTATTACATTTAGAGATCAAAAATATTTGTCATTATAAGTATATTTTATTATATTTGTTTATTATACTTTTTACTATATTTGCTCAAATTTATTTATTAAATATACATTATTAAAATATGTTAATATATATTAATATTTATTATTAAATATTATAATTAAATGTTATAATGTGTTATTAAACAAATTTGTCAATTTATATTAATTGAATATTTTATATATATTATTATTACCTATATTATTAAAAATATATTACATATAAATATATAATGTATATTATTAAATATATATTTTATCTATATTATTAATTTTCTCAATTATTTATTGTAATAAAATGATAAGATTCTCTTTCCTTACTCTCCATTGAACTCAATTCTAATCTTATTCAGCGAGTTTAATAAATTATGCCCCTGACGATGGGCATCCCGACTTAATGATGTGTATGTTGCGGAAACATCCTGTACAAAAGAGATTGGTATCTATTCCGAATCACAATTATGGCATACGTAATAAGAAATCGCCTTTGGTACAGTTATTATGGGTCCAGCCCTTATACTTTAAGCATTAAACTTTCGTCCCCAAATATATTTTTTAGAATAAAAGCATTATAACTTAAATATAATGCAAGACTTAGCCAAATCAACTATAAAAACTTATGAATACATAGAAGAATGCACCGGCAAATAATTCAACGTCAATATATGCACTTTAATTAGGCATAGATACAAAAAGCTAACACAAGAAATACATAGGTGAATAATGCAAATACATTAATTTCACTCCTGCATGTGCGATCGTTCTACAACAATTGGGCTGAAAAGGAAGAGAATCGGGGCGTATGACTATATAGTATTATTATTCAACATAAAATAAATAATATTAAAAGCTCCTCGAAATTAACAAATTAAAATAAATAATAAAAGTCAGTAAAGAGCCAATCAATTGATATTTTTAGACATCTCATTTGATACTTTTGTTTCTTGTTTTTATTAGAATTCACTGAAGAAGACTCGAATTGAGTCCGAAACGTTTGGAATAAAGAAGAAAGATCCTTCAAATTGATTGTCTCGAAGAAGTATTTTCACGCCCTACAACTGCGTTGCCTCTTTACTTCCTTTTATTATTTATTTTAATTATTCAACATATTGTGTAGTTTAATAGGAAGCTTGTTATTTTCATGACGCTGTTACTTTTGTCCCCTATAATCAAATAAAATTTGAGAATATAATTGACACTTTTTGATATTTATTATATTATTCTTAATTTTTTTTAATACAGCATGAAAACGCGACATGTCACGACGTGAAATTTGACAAGACAGTTTGAAATGACAGAAATTTTCGTATATACGAATGCCGGTTTTTTATGTATCTCGTACGGCTGATTGAAAAATATGCAAAGATTATTTTGTTATTCTAAATATATACGTGAAGAGCGGAAAAATTGCTAACATATATATTAATCACGTCACTTCTTTCAACTTCTCTCTTGCATGCTTTTTTTTTTTGAAAGAGGTATTTAACGTGACGTCAATCGATCTTGTCTTAATGGTTTCTCTCTTGTACGTAAAATAACGAAAGATTATTGTGCTTCGTGATGGAGCTTTTTATGTGCATAAATGTTATGTCTGGTGTTTAAAAAAAAGCGCGTATATTTTTAAAAGAATATTATATATTTATGGACCTTAAAAATAGTTAAACTTACTAACGTAATAATAAGCATATAATTTTAATCGTAAGAGATAATCGTAACAGATTAAATATATTATATTAATTAAGATGATTATATTAGGATACTTATTAAAATTATTAAAAGAAAAATGAAGAATTAATGTATTCATAAAATTTTAATGTTCTAAAAATATAATTACAGAATATTATTGATAAATTTGCTTATAACATGTAGAAACATTTAAAAAAATTTTATTATAATTCATTCAACAGCTTATTTCCATTACGAAATGATATTTGTAAATTGTAACAGTGCAAAAAGCAAGCTAACATCTTTTAAATTAAAATCCTTTTTAATTTATTTAACTCTATTACCTTTTATATAATTTTAATATATATTATATAATTTTATAATTTATTATATAATTTTAATATATAATTTTAATTTACTTAACTAATTTTAATTTACTTACTTTTAACTAATTATAATTAACTTAATAACTTTATTACCTTTTATATAATTTTAATATATATTATATAATTTTAATATCTAATTTTAATTTACTTAACTAATTTTAATTTACTTACTTTTAACTAATTTTAATTTACTTACTAACTCTATTACCTTTTATATAATTTTAATATATATTATATAATTTTATAATTTATTATATAATTTTAATATATAATTTTAATTTACTTAACTAATTTTAATTTACTTACTTTTAACTAATTTTAATTTACTTACTAACTCTATTACCTTTTATATAATTTTAATATATATTATATAATTTTATAATTTATTATATAATTTTAATATATAATTTTAATTTACTTATAACTCTGTTATCTTTTATATAATTTTAATATTAATATTTTAATTTTATATTATGAAAAGTGCCGCTATATATAAATCTTTGAAGTTTTTCTTCGAGTGCGTATATTCTCTGAAATTATCTAAAAACTCCTTCCTAAGAAATTCTTTCGTTCTTGTAACGAATGTCCAAGAAAACGCACGTACATGCAATATATCGAGTATTGGACACAATAAAATAATCACCAAATTTTAACTCTGCTTTTCAATTTTGCTGATTATATCTTCTTAACAGTTTTTTGAATTTTTAAAATTAAATTTATTTTCAAACAAAATTAGTACAAAAATCCATAAGGTTTCTTTTTTCAATTATTAACAATCGATAATTATTAGACAACATAAGATTATTAAAAGAAAAACGAAGAATTGCATTCATTTAATTTTAATCTACAAAATATTATTATAGAATATTTTTAAATTTGTAAAATACAAAAATAGAAGCATTTTATAATTTATTCAACAGCTTATTTACATTACTGAATTTATATTTAACAATTATAACAGTGCAAAAGTAACAATCTTATGAAGTAAAATCTCTTTTACTTAACTTTTCTACCATTTACATAAACTGATACTATATTATGATCATTCCCCGAATATATAAATCTTTGGAGATTTTCCTTGAGTGTGTAATCTGTGAAGTTGTCTAACAAGCTGTTTTCTGCGTTCGAATCTATGATAAGAGCATCAAATTCTTTGCCTGGTGTGAAATTACCGACTTTGTCCTCAATCGAAAGCGCTAAATACAATCAATATACACTTAGTTAGATTGAAAATTATAGTACATATTTTTATATAAAAAGACATATTTTGCATGTTAATTCGTTTCTAATGTACTATACTCGAACTTTACCTTTAGCACTTCCTAATGTTGCCATAGTGAAGACATCTTTGTAATCAAGTGGCACATAATCTCCCGTTGAAGAAAAAGATACAGCATTTGATACATGTAAAACCGATCTTATTTCATCCAAGATGCTATAACTTGATCCACCGGAAACATCTGAGAGAAGACAGATTCATTACACAGGCCCACAATAATAAAAAAGTACCCTGTGCTGGCGATCTGACTAGGCTAGTCTTATGTATTTTGGCCCGCTGAATTCGAATCTGACGTCAAAATTGCTCCATCACGTCACAGTTTTTTTAAATCTCTTTTTTTAAAATCTCAAAAATAGACGAAAATTTTGACTTTAAAAATCGACTTTCTAGGATAATAAGGCTACTTGAAGAAAAAGTTACTGAAATCATATTTTAATGTATTTTCAGACATTATAAATCCAAATCCGACCTAGAATATAAACGTTGGCTCAATTTATGATGCGAGCTGGATATATATATATATATATATATATATATTAAAGAAATGGAGCGCCGATATCAAGGGATGAAAATATGATGGCTGATTTGTGTTGGATGTTAAAAGAGAAAATATAGCAGAAAGAAAAGAGGAATCTACTTCAGAGAAACCTACTTCACAGGTCATTTGAAGATAAAAGAATGCGTAAGCGCAAACGATCATAAGACACATTATTCGGGCATTAGGTCCAGCTCGCATCATAAATTGAACACAACGTTTATATTCTAGGTCGGATTTGGATTTATAATGTCTGAAAATACATTAAAATATGATATTTCGGTAACCTTTTCTTCAAGAAGCGCAGTCTTATTCTCCTAGAATGTCGATTTTTACGAAATTTTCGTCTATTTTTGAGATTTAAAAAAACTGTGACGTGATGGAGCAATTCTGACGTCAGATTCGAATTCAGCGGGCCAAAATACATAAGACTAGCTTAGTCAGATCGCCAGCACAGGATACTTTTTTTTTGTGGGCCTGTATTATTAACATAATAATGAACATTATATTCGATTAGTTATTGCATTGAATTTTATATAAAAAAAATGTCATTATTTATATAAAATTTTTACAAGGTAAAATATTTGCAGTACCTGTTCCAATGCCAACATTGACATTATTAGCTTTTAATCTCTGCACGTCGCAAAGTCCGCTTTTCAGATTTAAATTCGAATTTGGACAATGAATTATAGCTGTTCCTGTTTTCGCAAGTGTGATAAGTTCACTATCTTCTAGGTAGACTCCATGTGCTAATATTGTCTGTAAAAATAATATTAAATATATATTATAAACATACATTTAATTGAAACATCTCCATTATGTATGAGAATAATATGTATAATATCGATTTTTTCACAACCTATTTAATAGATTGACAAAACAAAATTAGCAAAAGGATGTGATCAGTACATGCCTGTGTCAATATCGATTTTTTTGATTTTATGTCTGTCATTTTTCCAATTCTTAACTTATTATTAAAAGATTAGGTTTATCAAGTGACCACAGGTATATACTGACCACATCCTTTTGCTCTTCTGTTTCAGATCATTTTTCACGGTTCTACAATTGGCACCAAAATACCTTCGCGACCATGTGGCTTCATCTCCGTCAATTTTCAATCTTTTCTAATGAATCAAAATGGAAAATACTCGTTAAAATATTTATAATAAACTGTCAAAATTTCAAAAAGATTTCAATTTTTTGTCAAGATTTCAAAAAATTTCAATTTATTTCTTCCCCTTCAAAAAAATTCCTAAAAATCTGCTCAATTTCGGCGTTCTAAATGGTTGTCCCCCCTTAAGTTTTACCTTGTTGGTAAGAAGACCAGCGGTTTCGTAAACATCTGTGTATGTCGCTAATCCGAATTTTTCTTTCACGGCTTTTATCTCATCTTTATTTTCAGAAACGTGACTCTACAAAAAATAAAAAACATGTAAAATTGACACTAACATGATATTATCGAGTATATTATGATACCTGTATGTGCAAATCTTTTTCTTTAGCAATCTGTGCCAACTGTTGCATTAAATCCAAATCACAGCTCAATGCAAATCTTGGTGTAATAATCGGTCTCACAAGGGGATCCTACAAAAAGATTTGAATAATATAACATATATATTTTCAGTTTTTGTGACTTTATTTTTAATGCAAAATTTTCTATTTATATATAACTTGACAATTATTATCACAATATGCAAAAAATGAAATATAAATTTGCAAATTTACTCCTATTTTGTCGATAGCTTCTATAAAGGCCTTAGTGGTTTCGATGGATTTTTCCGTGGTTTCGTAATATCCATCTTTCCGTGGGTCATTCATGTTTACTTTTCCGATGAAAGCCCGTTGACCAAACTGTGAACATTTTTGCGCGAGAATTGCAGATGCCTCGGTATACAGAGATGCAAAATAACATGCTGTTGTTGTTCCAGTTTGTATAGTTCGTTTCTGTAGTAACAATTAAAATAATAATGAAAAGATAAGGATATTTTAGATAAAATATAATTATTATTATTTTATAATAATATACTTTATATATTATTTATAGCATTATTTTACATATTACAATATTATTTTATATTATTTATACAATTTATATTATTATTTATACTATTATTTATATTATATTTATATTATTATTTATACTATTATTTATATATTATATATTATTATACATTATTATACATTATTTATATATTATTATATATTATTATATATTATAGTTTTTATATTATTATATATTATTTATAGAATTATTTTAAATTATAATGTAAATATTGCTCCTAGATAATATTATGTTTTAAGATTTGTTTTATTATACATACCACAACAATTTCAAACACTTTTTCTGCAAGTTCTTGACTAGTATATTGCCTCTCCAATGGAAAAGTGTAGGTTTCCAGCCAATCTAAGAGAGTTTTATCGTAGCCCAATCCAAGATTCGGAAACTGCACTGCGTGTATATGGCAATCGATAAATCCAGGTATTATAAATTGTCCTGGTGATAAATTATTAACTTCATCTGCGTGAAAAGCATCTATCTTCTGTTGATCTGGATTTTCCGTAACATCAACAATCTGAATATTGTATAATACAAATATTAATAAAGATATTGTTATATATATTGTTTTATATTTTATTTACATTAAATAAGTTACTAATAAAATTAAAAAATAATTTATTAAATAAAAATAATTTATTAAATATATTAAATATATTAAATACCTGGCCATTCTCGACAAGTATCGTAACATTCTCCTTAAAAATCACTTTTCCATTTTCATCTGCATGAATCATAGAACCAGTAAAAACTTGTCGAACCATTGTGCGCAGTATTTTTTAAGTATATACAATCACCATTGAAACAATACAATAAAACGTGTACATTGTCATCTGCGAAAGCTTTAAAATTTCTGAAAATGTTTCTTTTTGTATCTATAATCTTTCTAGTACGATAAAATTAATTTTTCAATAAGAAAATTACAAATAACGCATTTCTCCTAATATTATCATTATGTACTCTAAACTTCTCAAAATAACAAAAAAAAAAAAGATAATTGTGCGAATAATTTTAATTCTATATAAAAAGACGTACATATATATGTGTAATTTAGATACAAGTAAAAATTCCCAATATCTTCATATATATAATATTAAATACAATATGACTTCTTTCACAAACAACACAGTTATAAGACGCTTTAATTTTTTAATAATGAATTTAACGTGATATTTATAATATGGACGTTATCGTAGAATGTGATTACTGCGATAGAGATTATTGGTGATATGAAAAATGATAACGTTGCAAAACTGATAGAGATTATTGGCGATATAGAAAACGTTGCAAGCTGATTTGATCTGGAAAAACCATATCGCATTTGATTATATCCAGTATCTGACATACATGCATTGTAATTAAGTATCTTTGTCGACCTTTTACGATGCAATACGACATCTACAGCGGCATACGACACATCTTCGGCGCAATTCGCGATCTCCATCCGAAAGATAATCGTGACAATTACAAGATTATTGAACGACAAGAATCACATCACACAAAAATACGCAAATAATGTAGACACTAATTAAAAATAGAGACAGAGAAGCGAGTTTGACGGGAATTGAGATGGAAATTAGCTCGGTATTTAATGATAGAGGATATCAGAAAAAAGCGCGAATCTATTTTGTCAACAGCAAGAACATATTTAAAAAAATATATATATTCTAAAAATAACTAAATATTTCTAAAAATAAGTCGACCGCTAACATAATAACAAGCATGCAATTTTGTTTGTAAAAGATATTCAATCTTATAGTAATTATGATTATTAATTTTATATCTTATTATATTCATTAATAAAATTATAAAAAGAAAAACGAAGAATTAATGCATTTATTTAATTTTAATCTTCAAAATTATTTAATCATTACAAAATATTAATTATAAGTTTGTTTATAACATATAAAAATAGAGATATTATTTTATTATAATTCATTCAACAGCTATTTCCGTTATATATAACTTACTTTATAGGTTGACGAAGCAAAATTAAATTTTACCTTGTTGGTAAGAAGATCAGCAGTTAACATCTGTGTATGTCAGTTTTTCGAATTTTTTTTTATTGCTTTTATGTCGCTTTTTTCAGTTTCGGCGATGAGACTCTACAGAGAATAAAAAACAAGTTGAATT